>CM057054.1:65283613-65793613 GCA_029948455.1 Solanum rostratum | reverse complement strand
CAGAGCGAGTTGAAATCGATCATAACCATCCATTGTACTTGTTTCCAACAGACACACCAGGTAGTGTTTTAGTCTCTGTCAAACTAATTGGATCTGAAAATTACGCATTGTGGAGTCGATCTATGACTATAGGGTTGTTAGGAAAGAGCAAGTTGGGATTTGTTGATGGTAGACACACCAAAGAGAAGTTTGATTCATCTCTGCATGAACAATGGGAAAAGGTGAATGCTGTGGTGTTGTCTTGGATTATGAATTCTGTTGAAAAGGATTTATTGAGTAGTATCATTTATGCTTCAAATGCACACAAGGTGTGGATGGATTTAAAAGAAAGGTTTGACACAGTTAATGGATCTAGGATTTTCTTCCTGCATAGAGAGATCACTACTCTATCTCAGGGAACTATGTCTGTTGCTGAGTATTTTTCCAAGTTAAGAAACCTATGGGATGAGTTTGATGCCTTGATGCCATGTCCTGGCTGCAGTTGTACAGAATCCAGAAGCTATGCCAAGCATCATGGATATCAGAGGTTGTTACAATTCCTTATGGGGTTAAATGAAACCTATGTACAGTGTAGAAGTCAGATCCTGATGATGTCCCCTATACCTACACTAAACAAGGCCTATTCAATGGTAATTGATCATGAGAGTCAAAGGTCTATCACTAATATAGCTTCTATGGTAAGTGATACTCTTGAAGGAGCTGCATTTTTTAGTCAGAAGGGAGGAGTTAATTCAGGATACAAAGGCAAGGGGTTGAGTACTAACTCACAAACTTCAGGAAAATTCAGTGAAAGTATGAGTAACAATCACTCAGGAGGGTGGAGTTCAAATACAAGGAACAATAATAGGCCTGTGTCTAGCAACAGTTACAGACCTCAGAAGAAACAGGTTGTGTGTGAACATTGTGGATACAATGGTCATACAAAAGACAACTGTTACAAAATTATAGGCTATCCATTGGATTGGGCTAGAAACAGGAAGAAAGGAGGGGCTCAATATGCTAATCTTGCAGAGGAGTGTAATGCTGGTTATAGTTCAAGTAATGCTGGTTGTAGTTCAAGTGTGCAAACCACAACTCAATTGCCTCCCTACTTTACACAAGAGCAATATCAACAGATCATTCAATTACTCAACAAAGGTGGTGAAGAAGGCAATCATCCACCAAACTCAGCAAATGCAGGTACTATGACTTTCCTAGAGGCTAATGCAGTTTGTCCTAAATGGATAGTAGATTCAGGAGCCACTAATCATATGACATCAAGTACTGAGATGTTATATGATCATAAAAGGCTTCCAGAGAATGAAAACAGCTGTGTTCACTTACCCACAGGTGATGAAGCTAAGATTACTCATACTGGTAAATCACAAGTATTAAAAGGTCAACCTGTCTCCAATGTATTATTTCTTCCAGAATTCAAGTGCAACTTACTGTCAGTGTCTAAATTGACTAAGGAATTGCAATGTTCAGTCAATTTCTTTCCTGATTTTTGTATCTTCCAGGATCTTTACACTGGCTTGGTGAAAGGGATTGGTAAAGAAGAACAAGGGCTATACATTCTCAAGGGAAACATCTCACCTACTCAAGCTTCTCATTGCTCAATAAATAAAGCTGGTAGTGCAGCTAAAGAAGCATCTCCATCTACTAGTCTGTGGCATAAGAGATTGGGTCATGCCCCTCTAGAAATCATTAGGAAGCATTCATGTCTTCAGCATCTTGTTCCTGAAGACCAACATTGTACTGTGTGTCCTCTTGCAAAACACACTAAACTTTCTTTTCCTTTAAGCAATTCTAGTTCTAAATCTCCTTTTGAGTTACTGCATTGTGACATATGGGGTCCTTATAGGATTCCAACCTATAATAATAAAAGGTTTTTTGTCACAATAGTGGATGATCTCACCAGATTTACTTGGTTATTTCTTATTCAGTCAAAATCAGAAGTACTTGTTGTATTAAGAAACTTTCTAACAAGGATAACCAACTATTTTTCTACTTCTGTTAAAGTTCTTAGATCAGATAATGGTAGTGAGTTCCTTAGCCATAGTTTCCAACATCTGATGTCAACTCTAGGGATCCTACATCAGACTTCTTGTGTATACACTCCACAACAAAATGGAGTAGTTGAAAGGAAACACAGAACTATTCTTCAAGTGGCCAGAGCACTCAGATTTCAAGCAGGCATCCCTCTAAGGTTTTGGGGTGAATGTGTTGATACTGCAGTGTATCTTATCAATAGAACACCATCTAGGGTCCTAAACTTCAAGTCCCCTTTTGAACTTCTCTTTAAATATCCTCCTCCACTTACTCATCTTAGGGTATTTGGAAGTCTAGCCTATGCATCCAATGTTAATGTTTCAGATAAACTCTCACCTAGAGCCACTCCTAGTGTGTTCATGGGATACTCCCTAACACAAAAAGGGTACATTCTCTATGATCTTCATTCCAAATCTTTTTTCACTAATAGAAATGTGGTGTTTATAGAGACTGTTTTTCCCTTCCTACATGTTAAATCTTCTGGAACCCCACTGTTTCCAGTTCTTGATCTCAATTATCCAGATTCACCTCCTCTTCAGTTCAATACACCTACAGGTCATTCTACTCAGGGGGAGCTCAATGCATTACCTCAATCCTCACCATATAATCCTGATCAAATACTTACTGAGTCCAGTACAACATCTATACCTCCCAGAAGATCATCTAGAGTCAAACATCCTCCTGTGTGGATGCATGACTTTGTCACTTCTTCTGCTTCCTGTGTCTATCCTATGTCCTCCTATATCACTTATTCACAGCTGACTCTTCCTTACCAAAAGGCTTTAGCTGCTTATTCTTCAGTTCCAGAACCAACTTCCTTTCATCAAGCCTCTCAAGATCCACTTTGGGTACAAGCTATGCAGTCTGAAATTGATGCTCTTGAGGATAATAATACTTGGTCACTAGTGGACCTTCCAGATGGAAAGAAACCTATTGGTTGTAGATGGGTGTATAAAGTGAAATATAAGGCTTCAGGAGAAGTTGAGAGATATAAAGCCAGACTGGTGGCTAAGGGATATAGTCAACAGGCTGGACTGGACTACTCTGAAACCTTCTCACCTGTTGCAAAGATAGTTACTGTGAGAACACTGGTTGCTCTTGCTGCTACATCTCACTGGCAGATTTGTCAAATGGATGTACATAATGCTTTCTTGAATGGTGATCTACTTGAAGATGTTTATATGTCCATACCTGAAGGGTTTGCAAGACAGGGGGAGAATCAGAAGGTCTGCAAACTGAATAAATCCCTATATGGTCTCAAACAGGCTCCTAGGCAATGGAACAGGAAACTTACAGATGCCTTGGTGAAAATGGGGTTCAGACAGAGCCATTTTGATTATTCTCTGTTTACAAGATCAGTTGGTACAGAAAGGGTGATGATTCTTGTCTATGTAGATGATTTACTTATCACTGGAAGCAGTCAAGACCTTATTCAACAGACAAGAGAGGATCTGCAGGTACAATTCAAAATGAAAGATTTGGGAGAATTAAAGTTCTTTCTTGGTATTGAAGTGGCTAGATCACAAGAGGGGATAGTGATGTGCCAAAGGAAATATGCTCTGGAACTAGTATCTGAAGCTGGATTAAGTGGATCAAAACCAGCAACTACACCTGTTGAAGCTAATCAGAAACTTACATCAGTAGAATATGACAAACACTTTCCAAAAAAAGAAGCAAATGAAGATGAAGAGATTAGTGATCCCTCAGGTTATCAAAGAATGGTGGGAAGACTATTGTATCTAACTATGACCAGACCAGACATAGCCTTTGTTGTACAGATGCTGAGTCAGTTCATGCATAGACCAAAAAGGTCACATATGGAGGCTGCACTGAGAGTGGTAAGGTACATAAAAGGGACAGCTGGTGTGGGATTGTTCATGCCTGCAAATAGCAATAAACAATTAGAAGCTTATTGTGATTCTGATTGGGGAGCTTGTATGGAGACTAGGAGATCTGTAACTGGTTATGTTGTAAAGTTTGGTGGAGCTTTGGTATCTTGGAAGTCTAAGAAACAGGATACTATATCCAGAAGTTCAGCTGAGGCTGAATTCAGGAGTATGGCCTCATGCACAGCTGAGATCATTTGGCTTACAGGTTTGCTTAAGGAACTGGGAGTACAAGTTAAACAACCAATTGACCTTATGTGTGATAGCAAAGCTGCAATCCAAATTGCAGCAAATCCAATTTTCCATGAGAGAACAAAGCATATTGACATAGATTGTCACTTTGTGAGGGAGAAGATTAGTCAAGGACTACTCAAGACTCATCATGTGTCAACTAAGGAGCAAGTAGCAGATATCCTCACCAAAGGACTGGGAAGATCAGCACATGAATATTTACTAGACAAGCTTGGACTAAAGAACCTCTTCAAGCCATTAGCTTGAGGGGGAGTGTTGGATAGATTAAGTACAAGCTAATGGAGGTTAAAGAAGTAGTTAGAGTTTGTTAAAGTAGTTAGTAGTCTGTTAAAGTAGTTAATGGTGGTTAAGGAGTTGGTTAGAAGTTAGTTAAGAAACTAATCACACTTTACACATGTCTAATAGATGTGTATATATACCTCACTTGTATTCCTATACAGACTAATACATAATATGAGAGACTAAGTGAGAGGATATGCTCTCAGAGGGTCTGCTTCTTCTTCCTTCTTAGTTCTGCTTCATTCTTCCTCATTTCTGCATCTCTAATTACCTTGAGAGCTCCAAGTTATCAATTTAGAACTACCAAAATATAACTATAACACCCCAATTTTTTTAAGTTAAGATTGAGCTATTCTTCATATGATATAAGATTGTAATCGATGATTCTTAATTAAGCATAGGTGTTAGATCCAATTTTTTCAGTGTGAGAATAGATTTGGAGATGAGCTAAGGCCACACGATCCCTCTAGACTGAAGTTATGCTAAAAACTTTCTTAGCGATCGAGCTTCGATGTATAGTTTTATAAAGGTAGGTGGACCAATGACTTTTAGGTTGTATATACATTATAGGATCAATTTCTAAGTATTTTAATCATATTAGATGTAATTTAGAGTCATAAAGGATCTTTTACATCAAGTCAACTCCAAAGAATTTCTATCGACTTAGTTTTTGCATGAGTTGATAGAAGGGTCAACTCCAAACGACCATATCTCCTAAAATATAATGAGTTGGATGGTCCATAATATATCAATTTGAATTGCTAGGTGACTTTTCAAAGAGAATCTAAATCTAGTTGCATTTGTGAGGTTGGTTGTTACACCCTGATAATTATGGATTGTTACAAATTGACTTGTTCTTTAATTAAATTGACTAATGGTGCAAATCATGTTTTAGTCGGCAGTTACCTCCTTCGTTCACTTTTACTTGTCGTTATTTCACTTATTGATGTTACACTATATGAACTTTGACCAACATTTTAAGATATATTTTTTTTTATCATATTAATATGAGAAGGATTGAAACTTATAAAATTTTTCGTATAGTTTTCAACCATATAAATTTTATATTTCAAATATTAAATTTAGTCACTTCAATTTAGCTTTGGAAATTTAGTCAAATTGACCTCAAAAAGCGAAACAGTGACAAGTAAAAGTTAACAAATGGAGTATAAAGTTAATTGATTTTGTGATTCTTTATCAAAAAAGTACTTTAAGTGGATGTTTGAATTAGCTTATCTTTTGGCTTCTGACATTTAAGCACTTGAACACTTTTTATGTTTTGAAAGTGTTTGGATAACACAAAGAAGTGCTTCAGTAACGCAAAAACATTAAATTTTAAACACTCTTTCAAAGTTGAAAAAGTACACAAACAAACAAATTAAAAAAAAAAGGCCAAAAGCCAAATTCCAAAAATTGAGAATTGTCAATTTATGACTTTTGACTTATAACTTATAAGTTACTTAAGAAAAGTCAATCCAAACACCTCCTTAGTTTATTATTTTTTAGGTTACATAGATTTTTAATTTGTTATTGCGAGATTCATTGAATTTACTGAAGTTAAGAGTAAATTTTATAATTGTACAGGTTATAGTTGTATGCTTTTTTGAGTCGAATATTTTCACATGAAATTCTATATTCTTAATGTACTATATTTACTATTTCGTTGAAACACGTTAAACAACTCTTTTCATTTAGGTGAAAAAGTTTAGTTAGTAATTCTAAACTTTTAATATTGAAAAACATTAAAAGGGAAAAAACATAAATGAATTGCTAAATGCATAAAAGGGAAAAAGATTTGAAATAGATTCGACACTGAAAGTCAAATATTCATTGAACGAGAAAGAATAAAAAAAAATGAATTGTATAATACTAGTCAAACATTTTGGGAAAATAGAAAATAAAAAGTAAAACTTTTGGGATACATAGAAAAAACATAGATTAATTAAAATATATAGAATGAAAAGAGAAAAATGGATAAACACTAATTTTTTTGTTAAAATAGACTGAATTGGTAAAAAAGAAAAATATAAATGAAATTATAAAATCAAAGTTTGAAAATCAAAGAAAGAATGACATAGAAAAAGAAGAACGAAAAATGTTAGTGAATACACACTATTCTTTAAATAAGATAAAACATCACATGAAATAGTAGCATTAAGTGGATTGTACAAGATAAGTATACAAATAGAGAGAAGACCATTAGAAAGAAAAACAAGCAAAAATTGAAAATCTTATTAAAAATAGAAAATTACATTAAAGAAAGGACCTTTAGCGTCATTATCCACACTCGTTTCGTGTGAATATCAATCACTCTTACTTCCTGATTCCACACGTTTTGTAATAATAAAGTATTACTAAAAAAATAAATAAATTATATTAACATAATAATTATTTATAGTAAATATGCCTAATATTATGAAATTGAGACTTGAACCGAAAAACGTAATTATACTTTGTCAAAAGAAATATGTTAAAATATCTGAATTCTATTTAGTGATTAAAGGAAAAAATGCCTTTTCAAATAGGCACATGAAAGAGAGCAAGAAATTAGAATATGACGAATTATTTTTCCTTATATGGTTTGGAATTGGAAGCGACTTAATTGTTTTTATCTAAACGTAAGTTCCAGTAAGAGAACCATGGGCCCACGTTAAAAAATCAAAACGGAAAAACCCAAATTTAGTGAATTGCGTCGACGGCTCCCCCTTTCGCTGGGTATTCTCTGTATCTCAAAGGTGCGATTCCCTCTTTTGTCAATTTCACTCGCCACTTACGACTCTCAATTTCAGGACCCGAACGTAATGTACGGAGGTTCTGGGAAGCTCGGCCGTGGCGGCGGAGGCGCCGGTCGTGGTGGCGGCGTCGGGAAGCGCAACATCCAGTCACCGTTCCAACCACCGCCTCTCCATAGGTCATCCCCTTCGCCTGCCGGACGGCTTCCAGTTGGAAGTGGAGCTGTTGCACCGCGCAACCGCAACATGCCCTCGGGTCCTACCGCCTCGGCTTCTTCTAATGGAGTAGAGGAGACTTTTAGCCTAGTTCCTGGAAATCCTTTGAATTATGCCATGATAATTCGCCTGGCGCCAGACCTAGTTGAGGAGATCAAGCGAGTGGAAACTGAGGGCGGTGCAGCCAGGATCAAGTTTGATGCCAATGCCATTTCTAAAGGAAATGTGAGTTTTTGTTTGCTTTCATTTGGCATTTTTGACTGATATCTAGGTAGAGAGCTTAAATTGGACTTCAGCTCATATATGCTATTGCATGGAGAGATTTTAGATTCAGAGGGCTGTAACTACATTGCAAAGAAATGAATAACTTGTTTAACAGATCTATGTGCAACAAATTATTTGTTGTTAGATGGCTTCCACCCTGCTTTACCTATAAGTTAGATCCTTTGAACATATTGTGCTTAACTGGATACTTCTAGTGCAAGGGAGAATATGGGAGATTGCAAAAAACATTTGTTGATTTTCGGCTTAAAATTTGCCATGGGCTACTATGTACAAGCTAAAAAATTGCCTCTTAAGTCTCCGTGACATGAACATGGAACACAAAAATTATACTGCATGTGTGCAGCAAAAAAGCTTTTAGCAGTTTAAACCTCTAGCAATTGGTGCAAGTTGATATTTATGTCTGTCGGCAAGGACAAGACTTCTAGGTTACCTACTTATCTGAACAACAAGACTTCAAAGCAGGGGCTTAGCGTTCAGTTGGATCCCCTTTGACAAAAAAGGAAAATTCCCATGTAGTAGTAAACTAAGTTGCTCGGACTCGGGTGCTGATATATAGGTTAGATCCTTTATGATCTACATTTTAAGATTCGTGGATACGGGTGCTAGGATTCGGCTAAAAATAATTCAAATATCTAAAAATAGAGTTATAAAACCTAAATTATAAGATAATGTGGAAAACCTTAGAGAAAATATTGATCAAAAGGAGAATCCTGGAAGGAGATAAAAGGAAAGGAAGTGGCAATATAAATTTGTAGATATAAGGTTTTTCCTTTTTATTCAATTTCTACTTAGTTTTTGTTTTGGTTGCAAAAATCATTGAATTTGTCCAGACATTCTCTAGAATTAGGTCAAAGTATCCAAAATCGGTTGACCAGATCGATTACAGTTCCCACCCCCACACCCATACCCATGTCGTGTCGACACAGGTGCAGTACCGAAAGTGAAGAGTCCGAGCAACTAAGGTAGTAAAAGGGGTTCAAAACTTGCTTCAAGTTACAAGTTTAAATCCCAACTATGAGATCCTACTAATTTTTTGAACTTACATCAATTCCTGGCTCTGGCGTTGTAGTTCGTAGTTTGCCTTTTGTTTGAAAGCTATGCATCCTTACCCTTTTGTGTGCTTTCTTTATTGGATTTACTTACTTATAATGAAATATGAAAAACAGAATACCCAGGTTCGGGCAATATAATTTAAAAACCTTTGAAACAGGAAATGTGCTTCTAAACGGGTCCATATCAAAGTATTTACTCCATTATTCTTCCAGTGTTTACTGATCTATCCCTGTAATTTGTCATCATGTATTTATTCGTTCAAAATGAAGAGACTGGGAGTATATTTTAGTGATGATTTTTCCTAGATTTTATACCACAGCGCCATAATTTTCTAGCATAACTTGCATTTGAAATGCTGCTGAGCATTACTTCTGTTTGTTCCTTCTTTAACATAAAATTTAGCATAAAACTTGCCTTGGCATCTTCGGTTATGCTCCTTATTGAGTTTCATGTATGAGTGCCTCATTAAGAACTTCTGACATCCATTGACTTGATTTTAAACTCATGTTGGACATTACTGTTATTATGGTAGAGTATAATTGGATATGATTTGGCCAACTTGTATCAGGTCATTAATGTTGGTAGTAAAGACTTCAGATTCAAATGGTCGAGTGAACCGGGAGATTTATGTGATATATATGAAGAACGTCAAAGTGGTGAAGACGGAAACGGTTTGCTTGTTGAGTCAGGTGGTGCTTGGCGAAAATTGTCTGTAGAACGTGTTCTGGATGAATCAGTTAAAAACCATGTTAAAATGCGGTCAGTAGAAGCCGAGAAAAGGCAAAAATCACGGAAGTATGTTTATTGCGTAACTCTTTTTTTTTTGGTTAAGGATTTACTGCCTCAACTGTAGATGACATATGCAAATGGTTGATTATCATAGTTAGATATATTAAATTTATCTACTTTATCGTGCTCTATTTGTTGATGTTTAAATATATAAAGTTGAGTGTTTTTACTTTTTTTGGGAGGGCGAAGGGGAAGGGGAAGAGAAGGGCTTAATGAGGATCAGATCTTACGCATTTTTTAGTTAGATTTTTATTTACTTGATGAGAGAAAGATCCTGTCTTGAACTTTGTTAAAAAGCTTGCTAATGTGTAGTTAACTGAAAAATTTAAACCATTAAATTTGGAGTAACAACATTCCTATCTCTAATCTGTAGTTAACTTTTTGTGCTGTTGAAAGGAATTCACTTGGGATTGTTGTTATAAACTGACACTAAGATTTCCGAGCAGTACTATCAAAGGCAAAAAGTAGAAAGAAAAGTTGCTTACATTTTCTGGAGCTTTAAGACAGAAATTAAAAATATAGACATTAAAATTCAAGAATGATAAGCTATAGACAGGAAAAGATTATATCGATAAAGGAAATTATTATTGTTTAGTGTCGCTCACTTTAAGAAGAAGTCTATGGTTGATGGTGACGAGATATACATCTTAGCACCTTGGTACCTTATGTAAAGCGTAACACAAGCGAAGCGGAGTGCTTAACTTGTTTCGCGCCTAGCTTGAGGGCTTATGTGTGCCTCAAGTGAGACTTTAACAATATTGCTTTTTGATTGTGAAATGCTGAGTAAAAATATTTAAGGCTTTTCCATTCCTTTGCAAAAGTTTCATCTACATCTGTTCAATTTGTTTGACCTATTTTCCTTTTTAGTTGGTTTAAAAAGAATGATCATTTTCATTTTGAGCAACTCTTTAGTTTCAACTTTCCACGTGGTATGGTTAAGACCACTAAATTAAAACGCATTTTGGTATATTTGACATATTTTTAATTTTAGACCACATGATTCAAAAGTCTTCTTTACCTTTTTAAACTCTGTGCCAAGTCAAAATAGGCCAACAACAACAACAACAACAACAACCCAGTTAAATCCCACAAGTGGGGTCTGGGGAAGGTAGAAATGTACGCAGACCTTCCCACTACCTCGTAAGAAGTAGAGAGGCTGTTTCCTGGGGATCCTCGACTCAACAACCTATAAGCAGAAGTCAAAATAGGCCAAACAAATTAGAACAAAGGGGTTACTATTTTTTTTTAATGTGCACCGGGTGTCTGAGTCTCTTAGAGCCCGACTAATCCCGGGGGTGCATAGGCCCTCGGCAAGGAGTTTCCCGCAAGTGCACCACAGTTAATTTAGGTTTTACCCAGTCCAATGGCCCTCAGAAATTGTTTGCACCCAGTGGGGTTACTATTTAATAAGGAAGATTCTACTGTTGCTTAATCTTACTGGTATTTGTATTCTCATTCTCCATGTTTAGTGATATTGTTGCATTTCTAAAGCAGAGCCATTGTTTTGGACCATGGCAATCCATCTATGAAGAGTCAGATGAGGGCAATGGCTGCAGCTGAAGGTATGCATCGTAATGAACATTGAAATTAAGCATTTGATAATCACTTTTCTAATTTACCACAGTTAAGGTCTGGTAGATTTCTCTAAGTTCTACCTAGGAGTCAATCATTTTCTTGTACATTCATGGAATGAAAACTCTTACCTTCTTAATAGGAAAAAAAGGCCTTGTGGATTGTTCTTAGTTGATAATTTCTTCTGCGAATTGGATGGACTATAAACCTGAAGTAGAAATGCTTCTGGTATCTATTTGAGGATACAGCTACAATGCAAAAGTCTCAGAAGATTTGATGGGTGTGCATTAGTATAGGAGAGGGGAAGACTTCTGGTATCCCATTTTAACTTTTTATTTACAAGCGGCAGAGGAAAAACTGAGGGGAGGAGAAGATAGTTTTATGGTGTTCTATATGAAGGGTCTGATAATCATTATGTATATTTTAGCTGACATGGAATGAAAGTAGTAGGAGATCGTTCCATAGTTGTGAAAGAGATATTAGTATTGTAAGGATATCTTTTTCTTTTCTCATGATTTTTATGGTGTAAGGAAAGAATTCTTGTGGGACCTTTGGTTAGATGATTGGGATAACTTGTTTGAGAACTGTTGTTGAGTTTGCTTTATACATATTTTTCACACCAACTTGGTATAATCAATGAATTAAATGTGAGAAAAGGAAAGAAATATGAGGTCCTAGTTGGCATATTGGCAGTCATTCTTAGTACTGTAGAAGTGCTCGTGCTATCGAGTTCTGCTTGTTGTGGCTATATTATAAAACTTCTCTTTGATGTTTGCATTTGGTTTGCATGAATTCCGATATCATTGTTGTGTGGTGGAATCAATTGTCGTACCTTATGACACAGCAGCCAGGTTTTACAGAATAGTTAATCACAATAGTGAAACAATGGCTGATAAGACGAAAGAATGTTAGTACCATATGAAAACAGCAGCTTAAACACTATATTTAAGCAGATGATGTGGATGCTAGTTTTCAGTCTCTCTTTTTTTTTTGATAATGGTGACAGTATATTCATCAGCACAGGTTGTGCTGTAAGCCAGACTTGAAAAAGATCCAGGGAATCCTAAAGATTATCTACTTATCAAGGTTCCAAAAACTCTAATATTGGATTATCTACTTATCAAGATTCCAAAAACGCTAATATTGATTCAGACTAACAACAACAACTTCATACTCGGTGATATTTACTCAGACTCGTCCACAGAAAGATCTTTACATCAGAAATGCAGAGACAAAATGAGAGTCTCTTTTGTTTATTGAACAGATACTGTGGAGAACATTGGTTCTCTAATTGATGATCTATAGTGGCTGTGTATGTTTAATTTTCTGATATTGCAGTTTAACGTTAATCTAACTCTTCGTCTCTTTCAGCTAATCCATGGAAAATGGGTTTCAAGGCAAAGAAAGAGCCTCCATTCAAAAAACGAAAGCCAGAACCACCTCCAGGTAATTTCGGGGCTGAAGTGTAGAGGTTTCTTATGTTTTCTCCTTGTAGTCCAGTCAGTATATTTCATGTCCAGGTGTTGGAAAGAGGGGACTTCTTGAATGTAATTTCATCGTTTTGGTGGTGTTACATTTCCTGTATTCTCATTGAACTTTATGAATTTCAGGGAGATCTTATGGACCTGCTTACAAATCTGCCTCGTCTGCAACAGCAAAATCCAAGGGAAAGCCTTCTGCTTCTCCTTTATCTTCTCCACCTGATCCATCTGGTGCTCCAGCATCGCCATTTGGCAATGTCAATCTCTTGAAGGGACAACTTGTGGATGATGTGACACCCACTCAAACAATGATTAAAGCTGCTAGCTCTGACAAAGAAATTCCTGGCAAGGCGATCACAAGTTCTTTACAGGATAAAGTAGGACGTAAAAGTCATACAGGCACCACGTCTGCTGATCTGCGTGGCATGTTGATTTCTCTACTCATGGAGAACCAGTCAAAGGGGATTAGTCTTAAGGTAAGTGTGTGAACTGAATTGGACCTTTGTTAGTTTAGTTATCAATCTGATGTTGGAGGTGGAGTGTAAGTTGAGAACAAAGATATCCTTTTTCCTTTTGCTTATTGACTTTTTTTGACATAGAATACTTGGTAAATTCTCAATTATATCTCTATACTTGGTAAATTCTTAATTATATTTGTATACTGCATCAGCTTTTTATTTCTTGCCCCTAAGACATCTTGTGTGTTCTTAGGCACTGGAAAAAGCTGTTGGGGACATGCTCCCAAACTCAGCCAAGCAAATTGAGCCCATTATAAAAAAGGTAAACGGTACATGCTTTTGCTTTAGTTCTGCTGAAAAAGCAAAGAGAAGTGGAAGGCATGTCTGTGACACAGTAGTTATAATGTTTTAGACATTAATTTGTGGTGGCAGATTGCTACATACCAAACACCAGGAAGATACTTTTTGAAACCGGAAGTGGATATAGAAAGTTTCCTGAAACCTGCCCCTGAAAGTGGAAGGTACAAGATTCTTAACACTGTTTGTTATTTTTTTGTCTCTTCAATTTGAATTCAAATAGCATCTGTCAGAGACAAAGCCGATCTGCATTTAGCACTCATAGTCAAATTGAAGTCTTCATAAGTATACCTGTAGGAGCAAGGGAACATCTGACCAGAGAAAAACATAGAAGACTTTGTGAAATGATGCTATTAAACAAGTGAAATGATATTATTAAGCAAAAGACCTCGACATTTTCCCTCCATTTTGAGCTAAACAATCAAGGTGCAAATACATGTTTTTGGCATTACAAAGGTTAATATGTACTTCCAAATTCATCTTTCTTTTGATTTCCAATTTAAAGGGGATGATGCTAACATACAGAGATCATATCTATATGCCGTGTTGCTCGGACTCGGGTGCGGATCTGGAAGTAGGATTCGGCAAAATCTAAATTTTAAGATTCTAGGATATGAATCCGAGTTTGGATATGGGTGCGGGATTCGGCTAAAAAAATGGGCTTCGTACGATGTACACGTTACAATTTATAATTAAAGTCCTTTTAGGATCTGTTCGTTTCTTTCTTCTCCCATGACAACCTCTTTCACTCCTCTCTGGTTCTTTTCCAAGACAACCTCTTTCGGCCTTCCAAATTACAGGTCGTTGGTCGGAATTTTTTCACTCTGTTTTGTCCCGAAACATGAAGCAACAAACATATAATGAAGAGGAAAAGCTAAAAAGGAGACAAAGGTAAGGTCTATAGTATTGTCGCAAATTTGTTTATTTTAATTTTAAGGAATCGAATTCTCAACCCCCCCCCTTTTTTTTTTTAACTCTGGTCAAAGTATTCGGATGGGATTGACCAAATCTGAACACACCCTGCACCAGTGCCGTGTCGTGACGGGTTTGGCAGCAAAAATCAAGAGACCGTGCAACATATTTGATATGTATTTTCTTTGCCATTCCCCCTTGGTGATGGTGGATCCGATTGGGGTGGAGTATTTCTGATTGAGAGATTATTCATGTTTCACTTATGATCATGGGTATTGTGGTCATGAACTATTTTTCCCCGAGAGCAGAACACATTGTTTCACATAAAAGAACAAATTATGCATGCTTTCCTCATAAAAAATAGGATCCATGCATGTGTGTGCATATGCAAGCAAAGAACAGTTGGGATGTATTTTCATATGGTTTTGGTTTGTGACTCAGTTGTTTATGCTTTAGTCAGTTGATCGAGTCCTGTTATATGTTTCACGTATCACTTTGTGATTATTATAGGTGTTGCAATTTAACTTTTAATTTGTTACAGTCCCCTGATATGGATCTAGTTATGGGACGTTGCAAGATGAAATCAAATGTTTTCTTCCTAATTCCTATGGTGTTGGTTCATTAAAAGAGAACCTGCAATCTCTCGAGCTAGAGCACTCAAAAACTGGATTAATTTTCTGCTTATCTTTCCATTGAATTCAAATAACATAAAATACAACATTGGTGGATTAACCACACACCTAATAATAAGGAAATAACTTCCTTACTCCTATTGAAATGAGAAAGTGGTGGAATAACCTCCTTATTGCTAATACCTGCTACAAATAAATAGGAAAATATAATTATTAACTGATAAGCTAAAGTATTCCACTTCCTGATTTCTTTAAATTTTTCATGTGAAAACAGTAATCCGTGGGTACATTATTTAATTTTCATTTTTTAGTTTTGAACTCCACATGAATTTGTTGATGTTTCCGATTAAATCTTCTTGTTGCACAATTTGTATTTGAACTCCTTTTGTATCCTATACATATTATATATTGTGTACTAAGAACATTAAAATGCGGATATAGTTAGATAGTAAAAGTTCTCATTGCCAAGTAGAATGCGGGTTTGATTCCCGTATATTTTAGATGATAAGGAATACTTCATTGGTAATAAATGGTTATCATTAAGCCGAGGAAATCTTGTTTTATATTTATTTCTTTTTCTACTTCTTCCAAGTGCAGGATAACTCCAAGGGGTTGTGGGTTTTTTCTACCAATTGGGGCAACAATCATAGATATCTTTCCAATCTAATTGGCTTTTTTCGAAACGGAGCCTGGATACTTATTTTTTTTAGTCCAATCAAGCCATGGTCTATGATAAAAATGGGGTAAATCTTGATCAAACTAGGATCTATCCTTTACCTACTCAAGTCTAACCCATTTGGACAGGGAACGCGGGCACAGGTGATGAAGGGTTGTCGTCAGCTTGTGTCATAAGGTGTTGGGTTAAGTCTCTGAACGAGTGCAACCTTTGTGTTTAGTTTCCATAAAGTGGGTGGGGGGAAATGGATTTTTCTTTTTTATTTCACAAATGGACGTGCTAGATTATATATCTATATACCAATAGATCGATCGATTGGTCAGTGAACCAGATACAATTCTCCTGATACGTTCCTCAAAAAATCTGAATTCTATATCTGCCCATACCAAAACATAGAAAATCCGAATACGGTATTAACATTACTCCCCTTCTTCAAATTGTATTTTTCCTCAAGTGCCAGAAATTTCCCTCTTTTTCAACAAATTCTTTCTCATCGTCAATGGAATCAATCAAGAAGAATTTCTTGCACTGATGATCCCAAGTGAATTAGTCACAGTTGAAAGAGTCCCTTGAGCTGTCTTTCATCCATTTCAGATCTGGTCAATTTTTTCACAAATCTGGTGGGTTGTTGAGGTGAGAAATCCTTTGTCCTTGATCTACATGTAGCTAACAATTGCTAATTAAGGGGCTGTTCCTTGCGTTTGTAAAGCGCGCAGATACTCGTCGCCCTAGCCAAATTTGTAGGATTATGAAACTCAACCCCAATTGCTATAATAATCACCAAGACCACTGATATAAAGTTCAATTCCATGAAACCTACTCAAACTTCTCGTGGTAATCTCTCATTCACCCGGTCTGGTATAGTTTAGCGATTTCCCCCTATTTTTGACTTCTGATCGGTGGCTCAAACCGAAGGATACAATGATGTTGAATTCATTCCAAGATGATTGAGGCATATCTATCTCTATTTGAAGAAACCAAAGTTATGCATTCCCCTCCGAATGAAAAGAAGCAAGTCCAACCTTTTATTCTTTTGGAGTTTGTTGGTGTCAAAAGAAGTGTTCACATCTGTTCAACCATCCCAAAGAGTCCTTTTGGCCAATAAATTACTGGAAATCAGACTTTGTATATCTTGGAATGATGGAACCTCCTGTTTCTAATCCTGACCCTCTGCCACTCAAGGTTTACCCTTCCAACCACGATTTCTGACTGGTCTTATCAGTTGATTCAGAAGCGGCCTTGCTAAATCCTTTTGTGATTGCATCCAATTGAGCATTTATTGCTCCTGATCCAGCTTAATTGATTGCACATTCTTTTTGAACAAGTTTACCAATTGTTTTTTCTTTTCATTTTAGTCTCTATTCTTTATCTATTTTTCTGCTTTTGGGGCTGATATATTTGAGCTGAGGATTTTCCGGAAACAACCTCTCTATCTCTATGAGGTTTGCCTACGTTCTACCCTCCCAGACCCCACTTGTGAGATTTCACTGGATATGTCGTTGTTGTTTACCAATTGTGCCAGTTGATGTTGAGTTTTGGTCTCCCATGACTTTCGTCTCTGATGCCAAGTTGTTGCAATACCCTGAAATGGATCTAGTTATGAGACGATGCAATATGAAATCAGATGTTTTGTCTCTACGACCCATGGTGTTGTTCATTAAGAGAACTTGCAATCTCTCTAGTTAAAGTACTCAATACACCACTGGTGGATTAAATAGCCATTAATACCAAGGAAATAACTTCCTACCACTATTGAAATGAGAACGTGAAGATATAACCTTATTCCTGCTATTAACTGCTACAAAGAAATAGGAAAACATAATTAACAGATAAAGTAATCCACTTTCTGATTTCTTTAAATTTTGCATGTGTAAACTGTTGGTAGACTAAACTTGAGCTAACATAATTCTAATGTATCTCTTCTATGTTGTTGCTGCCGAGGACCAGAGTACTAGCTCTACCATGTCCCTGATAGGAGAATCATTTCCTGAAAAGATTTGCACATTAATTGAAATGCATGATTCTGTGTTAACTGAAACTTTCCTTTGTGCTGATGTTTCTTTCTGCTAACAGTTCTCCTGAAGATCATTGTCGGCCATCATCTGCCCCTGATAAATTTGACCAACTAAGTGCTCCGCAGCCAGTCTGTCTTCCAAAAACTGATAGTGGTGAGATGGAAGAGGGGGCAGTGAGTGATTCTAAACCTCAAGAAGCATCTGATGCCATTGAAAACATTGATATCCTCCATCTTTCACCTGATCGAAGCGAAGGGCAGGCTAATAGCTCTAGCTCTAGCGGTAGTGATAGTGAGAGCAGCGATAGTGGGAGCGATAGTGGAAGTCAGAGTAGAAGCCGAAGTAAAAGCGTGGGCAGTGGGAGTAGCAGTGACAGTGAAAGTGATGCTTCTTCTAATAGTAAGGAGGCATCTGATGAGGATGTCGATATCATGAGTGATGATGACAAAGAAACAAATCATAAACTGCGAGCTTCTGAACAGCTTCAATGTGGAACTTTGGACTTTGAGCCAGGTCAATTTGAGGTGGGTGAGATTGAAGATCTTAATGCTGATATTGTGGATATTGAGAACGACTTGCCTGACGGTGGCCAAGTAGCTGAAATGGATGTTATTCCTGACTCGGGTCCTATGAGAGATGATGAAAAAACTGTCCAAGAAATCGGACCTCTGTCATCTGATTGGCATGAACATAAACAAAGCCAGGTCCAAATGGACAAGCTTCCTCGTGAAGTAGAAGATATTAGTTACCAAAACCATTTTAGTGAAATTGAAAGCGTTGACAAAGATGGCTTCAAGCACGAGCTGTCTAATAGCGTCCAAAAATCTCAAAAAAGTAAGTCTAAAAGAGTGCGTGATGAAAAACATTCAGTTGATAAAGGTGACAAGCATAAGAGAGTAAAAACTCACAATGCTATTCAGCAACAAAGTTCTGGCGGTAGGAACTCTACCTTTGTAGAGAGTTCATATTTATCTCCTGATAAACCTTCAGAAGGGCCTTATAAGGGCCTTAATATACAGATAGAAGACAGAACTTCCAGAGATGCTGCTGGGGATTTTGGTTCACAAAATAGTTACAATCAGGCCATGTCTACAAAGTCTGCTTCAGAATATTTGCAGCCAGACTGGAGATCTGTTGATTTCTCTGCAAGGGGCAAAACTTTGACTGGTTCGGAGAGGCCAATCAAACAAGGCGAAAGTTCAGAGCATACTGCTAAGTACACTGAAAGAAGCTTTCAAATGAATGAAGGGTTCCCCTCACAGAGAGACAAGGTTAGTAAAGATTCACAAGATGAATATGGCATTGTTAGTGATAAGAGGGAAAGAAAATATCCAAAAGATGGTGTTGGGGGCCAGCAAAGAACAATAGTTGATTCAAACCTCAATAAAATTGATAGCCCACTGCCTGGAAATTCTCCCGAGGATAATATGGGTAGTACGGGGAAATCTTCTTTCATTAATGGGCGTGGGCACATGCTTCAAAGAGAGCTCTCGGACTTGGAGTTAGGAGAATTTCGGGAGCCTCCTACACAGGAAACAGCTGGTTTGAAAAAGCAGGTTGAGAGGAAAAGTTCATTTAAAAGTGAGAATAGACCGTCAAGTTCGGATTATTGGAATTTTGAGTCAAGTAAAGGAAGAACTTTTGATAAGAATGTAGCAGACTTTAGAAGATCATCTCCTCTCCAGTTGAGCTCTATGCCTTCTGGCACTCAAGATGGCTTATCTAAGAGGAGGACCCCTGAATGTCATGCTGAAGATGTTTCGAGATCTCACCAAAAAGTTGCACAACCTCAGCCTCAACAGCACCGTCCTAGAATTAATCTGAACGATATTGGGTCCCAATATAATCAACCAGTGGACGTGCATAGTAGTAGGCAAATTGAAGAAGGGAGCTTAGGTACTGGTCAGGAGGTCCATGCTGACAATCGCAGAAAATCGTCTACTTGTGCACGAGAACAACATGATCTAAAACATAGTGTACTTCCTCCATCGGTCAGGCAGAACAAAGGGCAAAAGTCCAGTTTGGCTGCTGAGATCAATGATAGGCATAAGGATGCTTCTTTGCTGGGGAGCTGTGAAGGTCATCAAAGGATGCAAGAGTCTTCTCCTGATGAGATGACTTCGTACTCCAAGTACGAAAAGGAGGAACCAGAACTGAAGGGACCAATAGAGAATTTTGCCCAGTAAGTTTTCCAACATTTACTTTTCCAGTGGAGTAAACATTTTGGGGCTTGTTGAAACATACAGGTATACTCACATTTGCATTAATACATAAAATAGAGTATACAAATGTAGTGTTCAAGTGTCAAATGCATTGAGTACTTCAAGTCGTGTTCATTGTTGAAAACTTGTTTTCGGAACCTTCACTGAAAAGATAGTACACACATGTAGGGTTCAAGTAGTAAATGCATTGGTTACTATTAATACAAAGTTACCCTTTTACTGATAAAAAGGGAGTAGGTAAATTCATTGGATACCTCAGATCATCTTTATTTTCTTGAGACCTTTGTTCTTTAAACCATTACTTAAAAAAGTTGATCATGTTGTGTTGATGTAATTGATGCTCTGTGTACTTCCCTATCATCTTTATTCGTTGAAAACCTTTGTTCTTGATGTTACTCATGTCAGTTTCTCCTTATTTCAGGTATGAAGAGTATGTCCAGGAGTATCAGGAAAAATATGATAGTTATTGCTCGATAAACAAAATATTGGAGTCCTACAGGTTTGTTGCAAGAACAGAAATATCCTGATTTCTCAAAGTTCCATGGATATTATTTGTTCTGGATGTGTTTAAGCAACAGCTTTCTCAAACAGTTTATTTTAATTTTGCATTAATCTAATAAAGATTGGGATCAATTATTTAGGGATGAGTTCATGAAACTCGGCAAGGAGCTTGATGTTTTCAAAGGAAGAGACACAAAAAGATATAATGACATGTTGGGACAGTTAAAAGATTCTTATCGCAAATGTGGACCTGTAAGTTTCTCTCAATATGTTTTTGTAATCATGGATAAGCAGTTGGAAACTATACTCCAATTTCTTGTGGAAGTCGATCATGTTTCTTAATGTTATACCAACTTTAGTTGACTTGTTCAAAAATCCTCTCCTGCATTTTTCTCAATCCTTTCGGATGCAAGTGTTAAGTGCCTTTCTGCAAGCTATTTTAGGATAACAAATAGCCCTGGAATAGTTTCAATGTCCTCTGGAGACAATTTTTCTGTAGTCCTGTTTACTTGGATAACCATTACTCTTTCATTTGACTCCTTGAGTTGGTTTGTCAGATGTATCTGTCCACTTCCCCATGTGCCTTAGGTGATCTATTGATATTGTATTTTCTAGGGGATCTCTGACTCATTGAATTACGATTTAAATACTGCAGAGACATAAAAGATTGAAGAAAATATTTATTGTGCTTCATGAGGAATTGAAGGTACTTATCGGACTATCACTTTACGTATTGCTTCATTTTCCTTGGTTCTTCTTTTCTTCTTGTCTTAGTTTTCTTCTTTTTCTATACAATTTCTGAACGCTTCAACTTTTTGTACAGCAATTGAAGCAGATGATCAAAGACTTTGCTGATTCATATGTCAGAGACCGGTAACCAGAATGATCGACTTCTTAGTTCTGCTCATCTTTCCTCTGTTGGGGGGTGGGGGCCGTTTCTCTATTCTTCTGAAATAGCTTGCTGGAGAAGCCAGCAGAATGTCCTATGTCTGATTTGTCGATGAAATCAATGATGGTGACACAAGAACAGTGGGAGCAACACAAACAGGGTGAAGGTGGTCAGTACAAGATTTGGAGTCACAGTTTGCTGGATGTAAATAGACTTGGAGAGTGCCTATTTTTGCTTTTCTTTTTTCCATTTTTAGGTGGGGCTTGTTTGCCAGTAGGTTCTTTGCGTAAATCTTTTTGATTTTGGGAAGTGTTGACTTCTGACTGTGAAATCCCTCCAAGTGCAAGTCTTCCATAGTAGTGTCTTCATAGTGGAATTGTTCATGACCCTTTACCAAATTTTGATACAAACTGCTGTGCATTTGTGTAGGTAATGGTTTTGGTTTCTTGAAAGTTTTGTTTGCCATTTGTAGTTATAGTGATAAACGAAGGTTAGTATCTTAATATTCTAATTATGTACATGTTTTACTATCCATATTGGAAATATTACATTCTTTACAATTTTATCAAACACTTCCAAAATGGTCTGTCTTGCTTTTCATATTTTTTATAATAAGAAAAAGGTCCTTTCTTTTTGTCTCATTTTATGTGGCATTAATCTTTTTTATTAGTCTGTATTCAAAAGAATATCACTTTACTAAAATCAAAAATAAATTTAATTTAAATTTTTTCTTTTTATTCTTAATGAAATAATTCTCAGTCACGCAAATATCTATGAATGATTTTAGACTATAAGTTTTAAAAGTTTTTTTTCTTCAAATATCATATTAAGTCAAACAATACTACGTAAAATAGGTAGCATGGAAGGAATAGAATATTGTGTTAACAAAAAATAAATACATTTACGTATTGTGCATGTCTTCACGTCTTGCCAACGGCAAAAATCTCACTGTATGTTCAATGAAAGCGAACAAATTGTACCAAATCATAAATTGATTTCATTTGATTTTGACTTTAAAAAGTAAAATTAAACCAAACAGACTTTGTATAAGCAATTTTATGAATATTTTATACTTGAAAATATTTATTATAACATGTAATTTGTACGTATCTCTTAACATATTATTTCATAAAGACTTGCAATTTTGAATAAGTACAAAAAGTCTATTGTAGAATTAAAGCCGGTCCATGTCCAGTAACTCAATGAATTTAAATCAAATCATTTTATTATCTTTTGTTAGCATTACTTATTTTTGAGTTTTCATTATTGTTATTATTGGTAACATGATATTTTAATGTAATGTCACGCTCATCTCACATTTTTGTGGTTGTCATTTTGCATGTTAGTGAGCCAATATCACACTAATTTCATAATTTAGGACCATTAATTAAATTAAATAAGAGGCCAAACATATTTTTTTTAAAAAGAAATAATTTCAAATATATAGAATAAATTAATTAATTGACAACAAAAATAGTCATGTGTTATTTACATAAAAAAATAGTTAAAAATCATAAAAAAAATATGAACAACTGTACATATATATATACAGTAAATGATAATTTTTTGATAATTATTTTGGTCGAACGACCATGTACAGTAAATAGAATCAACTAGAAATCTATGGGCCATTTCTAGGATGAGCCATCCAATAGGTTTACATATAGCCCATTTCCCATTACGGCCCAATCAATTTCTCAGTAATGTTTTGGATCTTACGGAAGAAAATGGCAGAGTGAAGATTTTGTGCAGGGTTTTAGGAGTTGAAAGGGGATTTTACGGTCGCCGGAGAAGAAACAGTATAGTAAAAATGGGGAGGAGAATATTGAACGACGCTTTGAGGACGATTGTGAATGCAGAAAAGAGAGGATTTGCTTCCGCTGAGCTACAACCCGTCTCCAATGTTATTGCTAATTTCCTTCAAATCATGAAATATCGAGGTAGGTACTAACGGTTCTCGTAGTTTTGGAGTAGATATTCTTGTTTTGGTATAAAACGTTAAATTGAAATGTTTCTGCTGAAATCGATAGGCAAATCCATCATATTTTCATCGACTTAAAATCGGATACATATTTGAGTTGAAGTACACAATAGAACTAAGATTGAACGGGAAGAACCTATAAGAAGACAATAGATGGCAGAAAATTCTAGATGGCAAGGTATGCAAATGATATGGTGGTTGAGTTTATGACATGGAGCAGTAAAGCAGTTTAAATTTTTTTGTCTACCTGATTTTATCTTAATTGTAACTGTCATTGTGAGTAATGGGAGTATTGTGTATATGATCATTTTACATGTAGGAGAGAAATGTGGGATGGGAAGTTACCAAACATAAATTTTAAAATCTGGTATTCGTATGTTTAGACTGATTTGCTTTTGAATGTTTATCTGTATTTAATGTGTTATTGATCTTTCTACGAGCTTCCATTGCGTTGCTTGCAAATCTCTTATTTGAGATCCTTCCTCCAATATGAGAGAAATTATGTTTATTAATCGAATAAGCCTATTAAAATCATACTGTATATTGAGGCGCGGTTTACGTTGTAACTCCATTCTCAGGTTATATTAAAGACTTTCAAGTACACGATCCTCATAGAGTTGGTAAGATATCTGTTCAATTGCTTGGAAGGATCAACGATTGTCGAGCTCTCACCTATAGACAGGATATCAAGGCGGCAGCCATTGAGAACTATAAAACACGGGCTCTTCCCACACGTCAGGTTTGTATTCTCCAATTTAAGACTTTTTTTTACACCATGCTGCCTAACACTCATCAATTATAACATGACCTGCACCATTGTTCAGTGAGTTTTGAATTTCAGTTTTGCTATTTTAGGCTTTGCCTCGTATACTGTAATCCTGTTTCACATCTCTGTTTGAATTTTTCTCACCAAATGGTGATCTATTGACCTCTGCTTTTAGTTTTTTCCTCTGCTTGAACATGTTAAGTCTCGGAAGGTTCCCCTTTTTAAGTATTTTAGCATTGTCTTGCATTTCTTTTCATGTCTTTTAGCTAATGACTTTATCATAAAAAAATTTTGCTCTATATTTTCTCATGTTTCAAATTCATCCTGTTGGGATTTTTCGTTCTTATCTTTTTGAAAACTAATTGATCTTTGAAAAATTGTAAAGTTGGGGATAGTTGCTGTAATGATTGAAAACTATCAATCACTCACGCTTACACATCAGGTTTGTGTCATCCATCTCTCTAAGTGGGACTCTTTTCTCCATGCTAACAAGCTCTCATCGGTTACGAGAAATCCAATCAAACAGGAGCTGCATCATTGTTCATTGAGTTTTGAACTTTGAGTTGTGCTATTCTAGGGTTTGCTTAATATTGTTCTTCCTATTCCATATCTTCTTTCTGTTCTCCGTTTGATTTGCATTGTCTACCAAGTACTAATCTACTCATTTCTGCTTTTAGTTTTTCCTCTGTTTGACTATGTTAAGGTCTTGGACCATAGTCCCCTTCTCTAAGTTTGTTTAGCTCATATCCTAATTTCCTATTATTTTTAATATGACTTGCAATTATTTTCCCTAACCACTCCATCAGAAGAATCATTTTGCTCTGTTATTTCTCCTGTTTCATAATTATCTTATTACGTTTTCAAGTTCTTAAAGTTTTGAAAAATATATGTACAATAGGAGCAGAATGGTAACTTTTTCCCAGCAAAGTGGATTTTTTTCTAGGTAGGAATGTGTCTTGCTATTACTGGCGGTGCTTTAAGTTAGTCTACCTATTTTACATAGAGAATGGAGAAGATCATAGCCCACAAGCCCAAAACTAAACTACAATGTAGTAAAAGATAATCCACAACCTCAACTAAACATAACATTGGTGGGAGAAAGCTCCTTGAGAGGGGATCCTTTCTGTATCATATATCTTCCTCTCCATATTGCAAAGTTTTAAAGTTTGTGATTCGATCTTTCTACCTCACCAATTTCCCTGTTAAACACTTCTTCTGGAGTACACCTGCCATGATGATTTTTTCAGCCTGGACAAGAGAATATTCATCTTGAGCTGCAACAGTAGTGTCCCTAACTAGCAAGTACTGCACTGACGATGTACCATATTCTTTTTAAATATTTTAGGCATGGAAGTCATGTATATGTGGATATATATCATAGACGATAATTTCTTACCCTGATCATAGTGTTTTTTTTTGGGCGGTGATGGTGGTTAAAGTTATCCCGATCATACTTGTAAGTGTAAATAGAGAAGGATGACTCCCTCAGATATTCAATTTTATTTGTATCAAGTGTGAATGTGTTATTTAGCATCTTTAGGTACTTACACCGTACTCGGTTCTTGCTCCCTGATTCTGGCTTTTTACATGAAATGTTTGCTTACTGTAAATGGAAACATAATGCTTCCACTTGTCCATGGAAGCTGCCCTTATGGGAGGGGCTGGGTATTAGTTATCATATTAATATGGCGAATTCTCATTACCAATGTGAAGTACATATTGTATATCGAGGCGGGACTGGGACATTTTATACTTGCCGCCCTTGTAGACCAAATTTGTGCAACCAACATATTACATATCAACTACTTCCTCTTCCTGAGGTATTTAGTTTTCACTCGTTCTTTCTCGGTTTCTGAATATACTGTCCTCTGTAATATCAAAACCAGCTACTACTGTATATCTATCCATTAAACCAGCTCCTATTGTATATCTATCCATTGCCACACTCATTCTTTACTTCCTCTGTTACTCTTCTTTTGAGTTCCTGTTCTACCAAGACCTGCGGAAAGAATATCCTAAGTTGGTTATTTATCTCCATTGTAGACCAACCTCTTTACTATCTTTCTGTCCAAAATTGTCATTTTATCCATCCTTCTATTTCCAGACACCAACCTTTATATCATTTTCTGTCCAAAAGAACCAGTTTGAGCCATCTTTCTATCTTGGGACAATAAAGCAGCAGGAAGTATCTTTGACAAGAAAAAACTATCGTGCACACGTGCAATCTGGTATATACCACCATTGGCCAAGAGTATTATACCCACAAGTAATCCTCAAGTTACAGGAGCTTACTACTATTAAATATCTTTGAGGATGCTTCTAAAAGTTTATATTTGCATTGCGACTACATATCTTTAAGTTGCATGCTGTGGTCGAGTGTGGAGCCAAATTTAAGTTGCACTGGCAGAGATTATGTTTTGAATTCTTTGCTCTTTTCACAGGGTATAGGCATGGGCTACATTTTCAGTTCTTACTTCTTTATCTTCCTTCTGCTCTCCTTGTCCGTCAACATAATTTTTTTCAAAGTTTAATTTTGATTTATCTTTCCTTCTAAAAATGCATAATTTTGTTTGAAGACAATGAAAGCATATGCTTTGAGAAGTCATCCATTGCTGCTGCAGTTACATGCATTATTGACATTTGAACTTCCTTAGACACATGTATACCTGTGCTGTTAGTACCCTTTGCATTAAAGCCAAATCCTTAAATGATCATTTGCTTTTACGTCCAACTTTCCAAGTCAGGTTCTTCTCACCACCATTTCTTACTTATGACTAAGAACTTATCACTAATATTTTATTTTGCTATAAAGGGTATTGATCTATTCCTCTTCTTGCAGTGGGGATATGTTGTAATTACAACACCAAACGGAGTTCTGGATCACGAAGAAGCTCAGCGGCAAAATGTGGGTGGACAAGTTCTTGGCTACTTTTATTGACCAAGCTCAGACATGGTTCAAAGTTGGCAAGAGCATTGTTCTGATGTCATGTGTTTTGTACATTGTGGGTTCCTGCTGGAAACGAAGATTCAAACATACAAGCAGCCTCGCCTCGCCAAAGGCCATAAATGAAAGTGGATTGTCCTTTCTATATGGCCAATAGGGAATAAAAACATGAGAATTCCTGTTAAATTTCTCTTTGCTTTGGATGATATTTTGGTGTGGAGATTTTTGAGTCAAAATGTTTCTATACCTTTAAATCTATGAGATGATAACAACCTCCGTGGGAAAAACATCAAAAAATTTTAATGCCTGTCTTCGTAATCTTTAATATGAAGGGCGGTGATTTCCACGTATCTTGGTGATCAGATTCTTTCCTCACGGGTGCAGTGTGTTGGAGGAAAAATGTTTATGATCCGGAAAGGGTGTTGCGTACGTAGACTCAACCTTACTTTGCGAAGGTGTAGAGGTGGTTTTTGATACTTTTTCAACTCAAATAACGCATATCTAATTATGTATGTACGGGAAAACCCAAAAAGATTTGAACTATTTTTTTGATATAATCTTGGCCTATTATAGCCTCCAATTTTAGCTAGCTAACTTGCACATAAGACATCCAATAATGCAATTCAAAACTATTATGAATAACAAAACTCATGAACAGACGCAACTGTACTAAATAATTTCCTAAAATTTCATTGTATAAAAATCAATGGGACGTAACTTGTGGAATCTTATAACTCAATTGATTGGCTATCTAAACTTTCACCTTATTTTTTAAATTTCGATTCTAATTCCAAACAGAGGCTGCATTCTCTGCATTATCAGTTCTAGGCGTATACTATGTCCCAAAGCCTTCAATTGCAGTTAGAAGCTACTATATATAGATAATGTCCGATTTCTATATCCTGTTAATCGAAGCTCTTTATCTCTCTAGCTCATGAATAGATCACCTGCCGAAAAGGGATAGCTGGAATAGAATGAAGGAATTTGAACTTAAGACCTTGGTTTTCAACCACTACATTGCACACCACACCAGTGGGTGCACAGCAAATAACCAGAATAGCACAAAACAGAAAGACACAACTTCACGTTCTCTTCTAGCATGTCCATGAAATGCACATGGATGAAAGCTGCAGGGTTTCATTCTATGTTTCATAGTTATTACGCAGAGATTAATTTCAATAACCTTGTGAAGCTGTTCTCCACATGGACAACACCTCCACATGTTACTAGCAATAAAAGGGCAAGCATATAGTGTTCAAGTGTGGCTCTAGGGAAGGGAGGGCATGACGTAGAAAGTCAACCCTAATGCAAATATCAGCAGTTGCTTCCACAACTTGAACCCATGACCCTATAGAGGTCACAGGGAAACAACTTTACCGTGGTTCCATGGAGCCTTTTCATTTGTTATAAGCACTCGTCAGCTTCTCTATCTCTATGAGGTAGTGGTAAAGTCTGCGTACATTTTACCCCCAAAATCCCACTTGTGGGATTCCACTAGGTATGTTGTACTATTCATCAGCACAATACAACTCAACTAGTAAATTAACTATATGAATTACAGAAGTACAATTCTCCAATTGTGAATTACAGGCAACACCGTAGAAAGTAAGTCAAAAGGACAGGAAGTTACTATCAAGTTAACCACAACTTTTCCTCATTGCGAACTTCCCAAATGGAAATCTATGTATGCAGTAAGTTGCCCACTTCTTTTTCTTAATACATTTAACCTAATTAGATGGAACAGCCAGCTCACTAGAACTATGAGAAGATTCAGATAGATAGGTTAATTTGCCTGGAATTTTGCCATTTGTAGACTTGCGACAAAAAGCTCCATAAAGCATCCGCACTCTCGGTCTCATCCCAAGGTGCGACATATTAATGCTGCCATCAGAAGCTTTTTTGCTAAAAACTATTGTAGCTGAGTCATACACTATCTTAAGCTCTTCCCAGGCATGCTAAACTCAGGGAAACTTCGCTGACCACTCTGGTTTTGTTGATCAACCTGAAGTCATTACAATTTAGCATTCAGGGTTAGCAACACAAAGAAGGCTAGACAACACTCGGTACATATGGCTCTAGTCTTCCTTTTGTTTACCTTTCCTTTTTTCTGACCAAGTAGTTCGTATGGCTCGGGTCTCCTAATTATACAAAGATATCTATAGTGGGGATACAACATGGATAGGAATCATATCAACAGCCTCTATTACTCTATACATAAGCACATTGAAATCATTTCTCTTATCACAATCACATGAAATGCACACTTGACACATAGGACCTCTGTTAAGCCCTTACTGAACCTTGCTCACAGTCTCACCTTATACTGGTACAGTTAACTGCACCAGAAGTTCCGCTGTTTTATTTCTCCAGTTCATACCTGGTGCAGTGACAATTTTCTGCCATAAACACTTGAACGTAATTTTAATACTGAAACTCACTGAGCATGGCAAAGAAGTAGCTCGGAACATGCTTTCCACTGAGACAGCAGCTCCAACAGCAACCATATTATCACTCAAAAGCTATGTTCCTAGATGATACTGTGGACCTAGATTACAGATGCTCCTTTCTCCTCTCTCCCATGCATAATCTAATTAGTAAAATTAATAAAACATGACCTGCAAAGTCACTCTGTAGAAAAATAAGGCAATAGGAAATGAAGTATGAAGTTATTATGAAGTTAGACCCTAACATTTTCCCACTTTTGGACTTCCCAACGAAACAATGCATTTGTGCAATATGTTATTCACTTCACTTTCTCAAGGATTTGAATTGACAAGGTGGGTGATTATTACACTGCAACATACAACTATCTAGTTTGTTACAATGAGAATAATACCATACAGTCAGTTAACTAGACCTACGAGAGCACATCAAATTGGTGCGTGGTTGAACTCAACCAGGAATTTTAGCTGCATAAAAACATGTCAGTATCCAAATCCCACCCCACCCTGCAAGCAACAACAACTGCACCTCATTCCCAAGCAAGTTGGGGTTGGCTAAATGAATACACACTTCTTCATTTAAGACTCATATCATCAACATTTTAAAACTGCTGTCAATATCAAATTGCAAAAATTATGACATGTGATTCATGCAATATTCATAGATGTTTCCCTAGCTACGGAAAGTAAACTTAAACAACAAAAACATAGCTGATTATTAACACTTCTGTGGATTCTTACCAATTTTGATGCTTTCTCTGGCTGAAAAAGTGAAGTTAATCCATTTACAATATCAGTAATGACATCCAATTCCACAATTTTCATCCTTTGTCTATTCCTTATCAACGTCACAGAAGACAAGCATGGCAGAGAGTTTTTTTTTTTATTTGCACCGGGTGTCCGAGTCTCTTAGAGCCCTGACTAATCCCGGGGGTGCATAGGCCCTTGGCAAGGAGTTTCCCGCAAGTGCACCCTCATGGTTAATTCAATCCGATGGCCCTCAGAAATTGTTTGCACCCAGTGGGTTTCGATTTTGAGACCTTGAAAGGGAGCAAACCCCAAGGCTCAAGTCTATTACCACCAGACCAACCCCTGAGGGTTAAGCATGGCAGAGAGTTAAAGTCCATAAACAGCACATTAGGGTGCCTGAACCTCCTCACAACTGTTCACACGCGAAGAAATCCTAAAAGGATGCTATAACCAATTAGAACTGTTAGAAGATTAGCTTGACACAGCTAATATCAAGCTTGTATAGAACAAAGCAACAATTCTTATTCTCCTATAGACCTATACCCTCCCCCTCCCATAAGAAGGGTCCCCCACATTTACTTTCTTTTGACTGACATGAATCTATTCTAATTTCAATCCTCTGTTCCATAGAGATCAACTATACCAACTGGACAGCTTTGTCTTCACAGGTAACAACCATGTAATTCCGGACAAAGATTATGAACAGATATATTAACAAGTCAAAGAACAATACGACCAGAAAATGCATACATTACCAACATGCACATTAAAGTATAAACACATAAATTTTATAAACCATTAAGAAAAGCAAAAGAACTCCACCAACACAACACAAGAAAGTTAAAATGTACATTAAAGACGTTCAGTTTTCACAATGAAATAGAGAGAACTCCAATACTATATGACAATATATTAATTGCGCAGCCTCATTATTAACATGAAAATCTTTAATTTCTCAATTACCCACGCGCCTTCAGCTCGGCAAGGCGCCTGGTTAGGTCATCCTCGTCGACTTTCTCACTTTCCTTAGTAGGAATAGCATGACCCGCTGCTTGTGGAAGCCCTACAGAGACCTCAAGGCCGTAGTCATCGGCCACCTGGTGCATGAGACTGTTAACCTGGTCTTCCGGAGTCGACAGCGAGGTACTTCCAGCCATAGAACTCTCCATAAACTCAGCTTGAACTTCCATATTAACGAACTGGCGCTCGAACTGGTCCATCGTCTCGGACATCTTCTGGAGATTACTGGTATTAAGAGAGGACTCAAGAGATTTGACGATATTTCCCATAGACTTGCTAATTGTGCCCATTTTCGCCTGAGTGTCGAGTCGAGCCACAACGGCGTCCAGACGAGAAGATAAACGGAGATAATTCATCTGTTCGCTGCGCTTGCGGATCGCGTTCTCGGCGTAAATTCTAGCCCCGTCCATATTCCCTTTCTCGATCGCCTTTTTCACCTTAAGCTTCTCCGACTTTTCGTCCTTCTCACATTTTCGGGCTTGGCGTTGAAGACTCTTCGATGTGAACTTGAGCTCCATGATCTGGTTCATCAATTTCTCTGTGTTTCCCATGGTTATAGATCTGCAGACAAACTCTATCAAATTTGTGAATTATCGATGCAATTTGGTGATTTTTCACCTTTCGATTGATCACTTTCTTCTCTACTTGGTATTTTGTTAGGGTTTGAAGAAGGATATTTTCCTGGAATTTGTATATGCTACTCGCTTTCCGAGTAATGACCAATCTACGGTCAGAAACAATTGTAGCGTCTTTTATATCAATAATAGCCGTTGGATCAACGAAACACGCAGTGTGGGCCTATGAGATGAGTCGACCGTTGTACAAGTCTTTACTCTTTTTTTACACGTTGATATTTTTTTTTATTACATTTTTTAAATTTTTATAAGTGACCTTGGTATTTCTTAGACGCGTTTATTTACGTACTCTTTTTCTATTTTCTTCAATCTTTCATGTCTCTGCAGTATTTAAATTGTAATTCAATGAGTCAGAGATCCTCTGGAAAATACAATATCAATAAGGCACTTAACACTTGCATCCGAAAGGATTGAGAAAAATGCAGGAGAGAATTTTTGAACAAGTCAACTAAAGTTGATATAACATTAATAAACATGATCGACATCCACAAGAAATTGGAGTATAGTTTTCAACTGCTTATCCAAGATTATAAAAATATATTGAGAGAAAACTTATCGGTCCACATTTGCGATAAGAATCTTTTAACTGTCCCAACATGTCATTATATTTGGCATCAAGCTCCTTGCCGAGTTTCATGAGCTCATCCCTAAATAATTGATCCCAATCTTTATTAGATTAACGCAAATGAAAATAAACTGTTTGAAATTCGACCTTTGTTTTCCTAATTGTCATCTCTATTTGTTGGTTTTGTGTTTATTGCTTCCTTCCTCAATTTTATCTTCGATGAACTAAAAATTTTATTAGTTCCCTTCAATAAAATTTAATTATTTTGATTAGTCAATTAAGAGCGGAAAGTGTGCTCCTCTTCCTCTTCCTTTTAATTCTATTAGCATCACAACGTTTTTAAACTTTAATACATTTGCATATAAAAATTTGATTACACATCTAAATATTAAAATATTATATTCAAATTTAATGCAAAATAACTTACGCTATTTCTTTACCACTTTAATAGTATAAAGTTTATGCAAATTGAAAACTTAATAAATATGGTTAGGAGTTTGATCAATCAATGTTCTATATATGTACACACAACAAAAACTAACAATACCAAAAAAAAAAAAAAACAGTATTTGAGGAAAAGTAAGACTCAACAGGCATGAACTCCATTTGCATTAAATTAGAAAAATCCTCTGCAAATGAAATTAGTACTGTTACTATAAATATATACCTGTTATAAAGTAAAGAAATTTATGGAGCAGCAGCAGCTTTTGTTGAGACCCTCCAAATCCAAGTCGCGTAGACACATAGTATATTCTTTCTGCCAAACAGCAAAAATATTCGGTGGTAGTAATAATTTTTCTGCATAAGTATTCCCAGTAGCAACTTGTCTGGAACCTGCTAGGAGATAAGAGAGGAAGCATGGAGGTCACCAGTTGCTATTATAAGATTATTATACATATGTCCAATTTTATTACCAGCTCAAAAAAAGAAGAATTATAATTACATCCGGTTCGTTGAAACGAAAATTCATGAGATGATTGGGATTTGTTTAATCTTAATTGTGTTTTTGAAATTTAAATTTTGAATATATGAGAAAATTATGTTAAGAATGTCGTCCTCAAAAATGAATTAAGAAATTCAAAACTCTAAACTAATTAAACTTCAATATATATTGTATTAAATAAAAAAAAAAGTTGAACCGCATCTAATATTCTACCCATCTATCTCTCTTTTAGTATGAATTATTTGATTTTTATATCAGTAAAACTGTTTGAATTTACCAAATAATAATATTTTCTTTCAAAACACATTATTAAAAAGACACGAAATAATCTTTCATGCGTATGTTATCTAAAATTACTTTTAGATTTTTTGCTAAATCTCATTCAATAGTATTGTTAAATATAGTATTAATTTAATATCTTTTCTCTTCACTTTTATTTGTTGGTTGGAGGTTTGGAGACACGCTTTGGAGACTAAAGGATTTAAACTGAGCAGGACCAAAACAGAATACTTGGAGTGCAAATTCAGTGTAGCGAGGGAGGAAGCAGACATTGATGTGAGACTTGCAGCTCACCTTATCCCCAAGAAGGAAAGCTTCAAGTATCTGGGGTCTATCATCCAGAGTAGTGGGGATATCGACGATGATGTCACACATCGTATTGGGGCGGCTTGGACAAAATGGAGGTTGGCCTCTGGAGTATTGTGTGATAAGAAGATACCATCTAAACTCAAAGGTAAGTTCTACAGAATGGTGGTTAGACCTGCTTTGTTGTATGGGGTGGAGTGTTGGCCAATAAAGAATGTACATGTTCAGAAAATGCAGGTCGCAGAAATGAGGATGTTACGATGGATGTGTGGTCACACCAGGAGTGACAAGATTAGGAACGAGGTCATTAGGGAGAAGCTAGAGGTGGCCCCTGTAGCTGATAAGATGAGGGAAGCGAGACTGCGATGGTTTGGACATGTACAGAGAAGGAGTACTGATGCCCCTGTTAGAAGGTGTGAGAGATTAGATTTGGGAGCTATACGTAGGGGTAGAGGTAGACCAAAAAAGTATTGGGGGGAGGTGATTAGAAACGATATGGTGAAACTTGATCTCACCAAGGACATGACCTTAGATAGGAAGGAGTGGAGGTCGAGAATTAGAGTAGCAGGCTAATAGGGAGGATAGGAAGGAGTGGTAATTGTCTGTCTTTTATATGTTATTTATCTGCCTTTATATGTTTACTATCTTGTATCTAGGTATTATTATGTGCTCTTCTCTTTTTGCTTGTGTATCGTATCTAGCGTATTCTGCTGATGGGTTTTTGTGACGAGGGTTTCCAGGAAACAGCCTCTCTACCTATGTGGTAGTGGTAAGGTCTGCGTACATCTTACCCTCCCCAGACCCCACTTGTGGGATTTCACTGGGTATGTTGTTGTTGTTTCACTTTTATTTGTTATAATGAATACTTCACTTTCTAACGACCAATCAAACATATTATTTGGGACTTAAGGGAGTTTATTCAGCATATTTAATCTAGTTTTAAATTTAAGATTTTTGATGAATCGAAAAAAATATATTCTTTCTGTCCTATTAAATATGATATTTTTTCTATAATAAATAAAATAATTCTCAGTTATACAAATATTTGTAAATAATTTTAAATAATAAATTTTAAATTTTATTTTTTAAAATTTTGCATGCCAGCCACCAAGGGAGAGACGGGGAGACTACTATTTAGTTCAAAAACTAATTAAAACAAGTCATTTTCCGCAATTAATTGAGTCATTACGTAGAATAGAAACGGCTTATAAAATTGGTAATCTGCGGGCGGAATACAAAAAGACGAAAAAAGGTCACCATGATCGATGAAACATTGAGTATTGTGCCTGAAAATCGACTTGTTTCATGCTGAAAGGGACCTAAAAACGGTTACAAAAAAAACAAAACGCCCACTCCACGTGTTCTGTCACTACTATTCATCCTTCCAGCTTATGTGTCCCTGCTTTAGCTCTCCTGAATTTCTCCGCCATTTTCTCTCTGCTACAAAACGCTTATCTAGTCATCTTCATCACAATCTTTTCGCCCTAAATCGATAACGTTGTTCCATTGCATGTTCCATTAGCTTCAGCGGGGATTCGCGTTTTCCCTCGTTGGAGTTTTGGGGAAAATGGATGGGAATAATGGTGTGGAGGAATTGGAAATGGCCGCCTTTGAAATTGGCGTGGTGGTTCTGAAGAGTTCAGGGAATAATAAGGATGGAAATGAAACCATTGATTGTATTGAGGTTCTCGTTGATGAATTTCGGAAAGCGGGATTAATTGTTGATAGAGTTGTTGGCCTTCAGAATGAATTCATCAGGGTCTGTTACGGCTTTCTTTTTCTTTATTCAGCTGTTATATACTGTGGTTGATGTTACGGTTGCGCTTAGCTTCGCTGGAGATCGATCTTCATTAGTAAATTACTAGTTTAGTTTTTGTTTGAATAGTACTGCTAAAGAAATCAGCATTGTTTAATTTACATTTGTTTTAGTTTCACAATTCTGGCTAACCGACGTGTAAACCCAAATGAATCTTTCTGCATTTCCTTTTCACCTCTATGAAGTCACTTTCTACTTACTACGTCACGGATTATATGCCCTTTTTCTCCTTACAAGCAGTATTCCTGTTGTGTACTTGCCTATATCTCTTTCCTCGGCCATTGTTACATGTTTCTTGGTTGTGTTCATCTTTGCTGCTGTTATATATTTTATTTTTTTAATCTGTCTTAGTTTCCCGTTTTAGTTGCTTTGTATCTTGCTAGCTGCTAGGACTGTTATATTTTCTTGCAAACATGCGTCATTTTTGTTTCCTTTGAGCTGAGGGTCTATCTGAAGCAATCTACCCCTACAAAGGCAGAGGTAAGGTGCACTTGCAGGGTTATTACTGGGCATGTTGTTGTGTGTAACAATCAACAATTATATAGGATATCCCCGAATGAATGGAGAATTCATGGCCGAGAACTCAAGTAGATTGCAGCTGCTACTCCAATTCTAGTAGGAATTTTGCAGTGTACTCGTCTTCTTAGTCAGAACAGAAGTGATAAGCAAGCTTGTGAGAAAAGCATAGACCATAATATTAATCTTGGATCACATAAATTAGGGTGGTAGGCGTAATGTCTTTCTTTGTGGGGGATATCCAAAACTTTAGAACTGAATTTTGGATCCTTGAGACTGCGAACAAACACTCTTAGTTGTCACGAGCTAAGAACTAGTATATTCTTACTTATAAAGAGTTTGAACCACCACATAACACTTTAGGTTCTTTTACCTTAAAAAGTTAGCAAGATAGGCAATGCTTGAAGAGTCACATGTGGGCCTCCAAGGGTGTGGCCTAGTGGTCGATGAAGTGGGGTTAAGAACCATGAGGCTTGAGGTTCAAATTTCAGTGGAGACAGAAATTAGTGGTGGGAGGAGGCATGGCAAGTATTTCATGGAATTAGTCCAGGTGAGCACAAGTTGGTCCGGACACCACAATTAACCAAAACGAAGAGAGAGCCACACATGGAAACAAATAAGTTACCAATGTTTATGTATGTATACACACTCTATGTTGGCCGTCCCTTTTGTTACGATTATAATTATTTTTTATTAGAGAATACTGTTATGGGCATGATATATATATGTAGGGTTCATGTAACAAGATGTCTCTGGTCACTTTAAAGATGTTTCCTTCTTGTTGGTTTATTCTGAATCCTGCATATGAAATTACATGATCTTAAGCTCTTTATTTCCAGTTGGGAGCGCCATTAAAAACTATTGGCCAGGCTGCAGCAGAGTTGCAGTTGAAGAAACGGACTCATATTGGTGATAATCGTTAAATTCTCTTCAGTTTCCTTGTTAGATTTTTTTTTTCTGGTTTCACATTTTAATGTTTGATCTGAGTAATTACTGGCTGATTCACCTATCCAAAAAAAAATTGCAGGCTTTTGCTTATTTCTGAGCACACAATTTTGGTTTCAGGAGTGGATTTGCAATTTCACTGGGATGAGGTTGAAGCTTATGAAAGGCAGCCAGATGGCTCCTTGTTTAGTTGGTTTGAGCGCTACTGTTGTTACCGTCACATAATATATGGAATTGTGAGTAGGAATCCTAGCGTGCTCTAGATCTTTTGGTTAATTGTCCTAATGGATGCATAAGTTCATTTCCACCTTCATTTGGTTGATTGTTTATATCAGATTAGGCAGGTCTGAAGCCAGTCTTTTTCAGTGCTATTTAATTGTTCCATCTTGGCAACTATTATTTCCTTTGCCTTTATCACAAAGAAATCTTCTGTGTCTTAATTTATTCCAAAAAAGGAGTTGTCTGTGTCTTAATTGCAATGTAAACTGGTATATAAAAATTCTTTTGTTATGTAATATCTCTCAATGTATTCCTCCCCATATTTCTAGTTCGTCTTTACTGACTCCAAAATTGCAGGTGAACACAAGCACCTCAACTGTTATATTACAGTCTGATGGAAATGAGGTGCACTGGGAGCCAGGAAAGCCTCTTTTGCGAACATTGGAGGCTATGGGAATTGTTAAAGAAGTGTTCCCTGTGCATGGTATGTTTTCTCTGATATGTTCAAGTTAACAGTGGTCTAGAAACATCCAAAGAAGATTAAAATTTACTTTGCAGATGAAAAAAAAAGGAAGCAGCTTCTAAGAAGTTGGGCATTGAACTGGTGGGACTTCACTGTGCAACCTATAGATGATATTTGTAACTACTATGGAACGAAGGTGATGTTTTTGGAGGAGTCCTTTGCCATTCTCTAATCATGTTATCGTCCACTGCTATACATGTCCATGTTCTCTATGATGCACATTTTCTACTTGCTTAACACCCAATACATAATGTCAACACAGATAGCTTCCTATTTTGCATTTCTTGGGATGTACACAAAATGGATGCTCTTCCCGGCTGCATTTGGACTTACAGTGCAGTTGGTGGATTTTGGGTAGGTCAATTCCACTTTCTGTTCTTTTTTACTGTCAAAGTTTGTTTTCAGGTTCTGAACAAGCTCTTATATATTCTTCAGGTCATTGCAGTTGTTTGTCCTTTCTGCTTTCTTCATCAGCATAATTTCTTGGGCTGTATTGTTTTTCCAATTCTGGAAACGTAAAAACTCTGCCCTTCTTGTCAGGTGACACATTCAACATGATTATTCCATTCGTTTCTATCACTTCTTTTCTATCTGCCATTGAAGTTAGTTGGATTGGCATCTTCTCGTTCGTATTTCACTGCCTGGAGTGCAGGTGGCAGATGAATAATCCGGCTGGTGCAGACAATGGATCTAAATTCTTGGAAGGTGAATGGTATCAGTTTCAGTCCCCTGAAGAGCTCATGAAGAAACAGGAAGTTGACAAAACTGATAAACCAAGAGGAAAAGAAGCATTCCAAAGAGAGGAATGGCTTGGTCATTTCATGAGATTTAGAAATGATGCCATGATTATACTGAGCATCATTTGTCTCCAGTTGCCTTTTGAATTGGCTTTTGCTCATGTCTATGAAGTTTTGAGGTCTGACATATCAAAGTAAGCAACTTTATATTCTTCTACCCTGGACATTAGAGAACTTTGTCCATAAGTACATGTTTTTATCTATATTTACCAACTTATATCATAATTTGCTTATAAAACAAGAAATGAAAAACGTACCATCTTATGTCTGAAGTCCCAGTATCCTCCTGGAGTATGAGATATCTTCAGGTTGATGGTTAAGATTCACGTCAAGATCCTCTCGTTGGGTTCATCTTAATGTAAATAAGCCAGGATGCATTACTTTTTAGTATCCCAGTTCAGAAGCATAGGATGACATAAAATTTCACATGATGTTAATTGATGTTTTACCTAGTCTTTGATACTTTTGGAGAGATACCAATATTGCAAAAGTTTCTGTTGACTGTTACTCTTTTATTTCATCTATTCAATGTCCTACTTTACTTCATGTTCTATTAGGGACGATAACTCTACCAGCTTTGGGATGTCTAAATAGTACTTTTTTCCTTTCCATTGAGATTATTCTGTCATGCCAACTTGTTTTTATATTTCATAAAACAACCTGCCAATTTTGTTCAACCTTTCTATTATGTCCACCTTCTATGGTTTAGATATACTGGTGTTGAGAATGCATTCTCAAAATGTTGCTGTTAACCCCAAGAAATTAGTTTTATTCCAAATAATTTTAATTTTCTTGCCTATTCAGTGCAAAATCTTTGCAGACCTCACAGTTTATATTAACATAGCCATTCCTGTTTATAAATTCACTTGTCTGCCACATACATAATAAAATGCTTTCTGCTTCTTTCAGGTTTTGTCTGACAGCTGTATACCTCTTTATTATTCAGTACTTCAACAAGATTGGTGGAAAGATATCAGTGAAGCTTGTAAAATATGAGAATAATAAAAACATAGAACGGAGAGCTGACAGTTGGGTTTACAAGGTGGTTATGAGAAGCTTTGTTCCTTTCTCATTTGTCCGGAATTTTAGCCCCTATTTGAGAATTTGCTGTCTTGTGCAGGTCTTTGGCCTTTACTTCATGCAATCCTATATTGGAATCTTCTATCATGCTTTATTGCACCGCAATATTATGACACTTCGCCAAGTTATCATTCAACGTCTAATTATATCAGAGGTAGATGCGATTGTCACTGATTTCTTTGACGTATGCCATCTGAATCTTTATTAGTGTATGTTGTTACTGTTTCCCAGGTGCTGGAGAATATGTTAGAGAACTCTGTTCCTTACTTGAAATACAGCTTTAAGAAATATAGAGCTGTGGGGTAAGGCACTTTGTTTTTTCCGGCTTGTCTTCACAGGATTTGATTGGAGAGCCGATTTACTTTGGTTTATTATTTGTTTTCTACTTTATGGTCCATCTGATATATCTCTCTTTATGTGAAGAAACAAGGGAAAACGTGAGAATGGAACATCCTCGGAAAAGACCCTATACATGTCTAGAGTAGAAAAGGAGTACCTTAAACCTAATTATTCTGCTAGTATTGGAGAGGAGCTTGAAGATGGACTTTTCGATGGTAATCCATGCTTCCTATCTTGTTAAAGTTAAAGATCCTACATGATTTTAATCTTATTGAACACCTTTTATAACATGTCCCTGTTTTAATAATTGCAATTGTGCAACTGTTTTAACATGCCCTTAGCTAAATTGAAACACTTAATAATTGCAGATTTTCTGGAATTGGCATTGCAATTTGGCATGATCATGATGTTTGCTTGTGCATTCCCACTTGGTTTTGCCTTTGCTACTTTGGTACATAATGCGCCTGGCCCTCCTTCTTTTGATATAGTTCACTATTTTGTTTTTAATTAGTAGTAATAAGGAGACTTATTCAATTTTGCTTTTACAGAACAACATCACAGAGATACGAACAGATGCACTGAAATTGCTTGCCATGTTAAGAAGGCCCATTCCACGTCCTGATGCAACAATTGGAGCTTGGCTAAACATATTTCAGGTACGTGCTACCCTTTTCTTTTGCCAAACCCAATTTTAAACTCTTGCTTGCTTACAACTTGTTCTTGCAATGTCTTAATCTCTTGGAATTCAGTTTCTGATTGTCATGTCAATATGTACGAACTGCATTCTCCTCGTATGCCTATATGATCACGAGGGGAAATGGAAAATATCACCTGGAATTGCTGCAATTCTCATTATGGAACATGTACTGCTGCTCATAAAATATGTGTTCTCACGTATTGTTCCAGAGGTATGATTTCTAGTTGGTACACCAATCTCAGAGAATACACATATCATTGCGACTAACAAACGTTGCTCATTTCCCTCATCTTGAATAGGAGCCAGCCTGGATAAGAGCTGATAGGATGAAGAATGCAACTCATGTACATGATATGTGCTCCAGACAGCTTTTAAGGAGCATATCTGGTGAAAAGATGCATGCTGAATTAAAAAAGGATGAATAGTGATATGTCGAAGGAATTAAGAGTGACATGTTCCTCCTATCCACCCGACGGTGTCACCTTCATTCTTCAAAGCGAAATTTGAAGGTAGATGTGGGAGCATGTATGAAGATTTTGAGCTGTGTGCGACTGTGCAACATGTGAATTTCATCTTAGTGGACCCTTAGGTGCCAGTGTGCTTGTTCAGCAAGCCAGTGTAAAGTGCGTTTTCTTCCTGGAAAGTAAATAAGTTTTGTTTTTGAATGAGCAGCTAGATTAGGTACCATTTCCTAGTTTTCGTAATATCACCTCCATGCCAAGCACAATATTTTCTTTTTCAAAGGTACATGGGTAAAAAACAACAGCATACCCAGTGTAATCCCACCACACCACAGGCTGGAAAAGTAATTTAATTCGTCACGCTAAACAAAGTGTATTTTTTCCTCTTATCGTATTATATGATTGAAATTGAAAAATGGAAAAAACAAAAACCACCTCCCAAATCCATGTCTGGAGAATATAATCCCTGTGACATTTCAGAAAGGAAAAAGGAAATTATTCCATGTTTGTATTCAGAAATTTTGTACAGCGAAATGGATGATCCCAACTATCAAACTCAAAAATAATTGAGTCCTTAGTTGTATTCTGCATTCTTTAGCAGTCCTTTGTTTGTCTGCAGGACTCTTTATTATTTGCATATATGACAAGGCTGTTTCCTTTTTTCCATTGTTGTGCATACCCCTTTTAACTGTTTGTACTTTTATATTGCATGATGATCTTCTTTTTGATAACTCACTGTTGAATCAACGGCGAGAGCTCCCAAAATGGTTACTGACTTGACGGGCATAAGAGACAACACTTTTAGCCCATTTCTTGATTTCTTCCTTGAACTTTTTAGAATCGAGATGCTTCAACGACCTCATTTCAGGATCAATTGAGATTTCCATGAAGGAGAAGCAGCTGTTGAAGCGTCCACGCTTTGCTGCCGCTTCATCACTCTTCACAATTTGCCTTCCTTTGCTGCATGAAGCAGCTGCTTCTATGGGAATGGAGTGCTTTCCCATCAACTGATCCCCAGAATGAGATCGTTTGTTTTTTAATGGAGGGTTAGTTGATTTAGGGCCATTTTTATATCAAAAAGGGACATGAAACCAGAGGTTTCTAAGCGTATGTAGCAAGGAACAGTTCTCTACAAGACTTTTCAAAATATTCTGTAGGGCGGTTGTGTTTCTAGTCAAATGTCCAGTACCGTTAAAGCGTGTTAAATTGGTATTCATTATTCTCAGATGGAGGCGTTATTAGATTTTACGTATATAAGTTTCTACAACCACCTCAAATCAGTATTACAAGAATAACTGAATTTGCAATTAAATATGTATAGCATACTCAGTAATATTTTGATATATAATGTCTAAACAAAAGCTAATCATTCACGAGAATCCGTAAGCAAATCTCTACATTTACCGCCTCGCCGCTTATGTTTCAACTGTGAGAACTTAAGCTGCTTGGTCAATAGTTGTTTCCAAACTTGAATGGACGGAACTTATATAACTACTACCAAGTTCTCTGCACGTTTGGACTTTATTTGGTAAGGAAATTTCCAATAGCCTACCAATTATACCAGATACAGTATAGTCAATAATCATATAAAATCCAGAAACGCCACTAACTCTGAGTTGTTTGGAAGAGTAATTTTATCCGCTTGAGCCAATGAGGATCAAGAGAATCTGAACATTAAGGGATTAGATAAATACTGATGTCCTAAACTTGACGTTTCCTTAAAATAAAGGAATATATTTTGGGAGCCAAATAGATTCTCATAAAGACCAGCATCTTTTCTCTTTGAATAGTTTACCTGCTTTCTTGAGAGCAACAAAAACCAATAGAGCTAAGCCATATTCATACTATAACTAGACAAAATAACACCAAGTCCCTCCCATACTAGAGACTACTACCATCAAACATCCACTCTAAATTCATACCTTCACAAGATTCCGACCGTTTGTCAAGTAAACTCATCGTTACAAGTACAACAGAAGTAGCCTTTTCAACCCAAATCAAGCGCAAGGAGCAATTGCTCACATTTACAATTGGGGATTTTTCCACATAATATTAATACTAAAACAAATATGTAAAACTCTGGAATGCTGTAATTTTTTAAGAACTTGTAAAGAGTTAAAAGCAATGGAATAAATAAATGCAGAAGGAAGTGACGTGCATTTATAAAAGCCCCAAGTCTACGACACCATCATAAATTAATGTAGATAATCTTTTAAAACTCTGATAAAGGATGTAAATATTAGGCTCAAAACTAGAGACATTGCCCTTGTCAATAGCTACTTAAGAAAGAAACACAAAATCAAGTGCAAAACTTTGGCACCAAAAAAGAACCCATGCAATACAAGTCATATATCATAGCATTTCCTAGCATGAACTCTTAAGCCTGTCTGTTCCTCTTCTTAGCACCTGACTTGGAGACCTTAAGACTCCTGTTCACAGCACTCAACCTTGCAAGGGCTGCCTTCTTCAGATCTGGCCTGTAATAGTTGTCTCCAACCTGTACAGAGAAGTAGTTAAAGTACATTCATACAAAAATGTGACAATACAAAATTGAGACAACAGAAGTTTCATTTAGCTAAGATAGTATGCTCAATACGGACTAGCAAATTAGAAAAGACAATCAGCATGAGATCTATAATTAAAAACACAGACACATCAAATTTTTCAAGCATCTCCAAAGGAAAAAAAGAAATGCAAATGGTAAGAACAACGGCAAATCATTCTAGATAATTCCTGTGAGAACTTATAAATAAAGTACTACCTCATTATTCGACATATGGATCATTAAAGTTAGTTTGGACTACTCAACTAATCACTTCAACTAAGCAAATAGAAATTTTAGCACACCATAAAGAAGTACTACTTCTCAAAGCTGACAATCAACCACCACTTCAATAAAATCTATAACTATTATCAATTGCTTGTATTATTTCACAAGGGTAGGCTCTAGATAATCTAAGCTATTACACGAGATACAAAACAAACAAGAAAAGCCAGTGAAATATTTTTTAAACTTGAGATTACAAGACTGAGATCTTAATACAAGGAGGTAAGAATGAGCAATGATTATGATCATTACTTCATTAGATAGGAGGAAGACTAAATTATCCATCATCAGCACTCAACCTTGATAAATTAATCAACATGCATCCAAACAAATATTTGTCTAATAATTTTGTGTAGGCCATGGTACCAGAAGAGCTACCCACTTTAGGTTTCAGGGAAAAGCATTGCCAAGATGCAAAGTCAGCATAATTTAGTTAAGACACACAATTGCATAGAAGATACTCCAGTAAAGTAGTGAACAGAGGTGAATCAAAAATCAACCTGGTTTGCTACAGCCTTGGCCATTCTGCGGAATTCCTTCTTCATCACAGATTTGTTCAGCAAACTCGAAGGCTTGTTTTGCTTCTTGGTCTTTGATGTAGCAAGCAAAATAGATTTATCTTTTCCCTCAGGCTGGATAGTCACAGTTTTCTTGTTTGCAAGGCCTAAAGAATCATAAAAGCATAAAACGGACTGCCTTCACCGTAACTTAACCCATGCCAAATTGAAGTTTCTCAAACAACAAAACAAAATCAGTAATCTACGCTTGGTGAAACTTCTACAATTCAAAACACCACCTCACCAAACATAACAAAACTCAACTTAATCAATGGAAAAAAAGCATATGTATACACTTCCAAAATCTCATACGACATTAAAATTCTACCTGAAAATTGCAGGTATGCAATAAGAACTAAACAAAAATATAATCTAACCACGATAAGCAAATGGCAACTTCAACTGATGATATCAATGGAACAAAATCTCGATCTAAAGGTTCTAAGAGTAAAACAGAATGTCCATTGCATAGGGACTAACCAGAGTGCTTGTAAGAGTGAAGGTTGTAGAGATTGTTAGGTTCTTTGCTGAACACGACCCCGGCAGTACCATTGCCGAACTCCTTCACCAAAAAGGAGTTGTTCTTCTTCACGATCTCCCATACTAGTTGCCCTGGAACTGTTGTCATTGCGAATGGATTCCTATGGTTTTGCTTCGACGGCCGGAAGAGAAAAGATGCTGAGAGCTTGAGATCGCAAAAGTAAGTTACATTTCTTATATATATTGGTATCTAAAACCCTAGGCAGATGTGGCAAATTGAACCTGTTAATTTACCGAATTGCCCTTTTTCATTTTAAATATTAACGTGAAAATATGTCCCATCTTTTTTTCTTTATTCAGGAGAAACAAGTGAATAGCCAATCATTTTTTGCCCCAATTAAAGAAGTTTTAGTGCCTTCTTTGTGAATACTTTCTTCGAATTGATAACATTAGCTGAATTTTTTTACAAGTACCTTTTTAAATGAAGCAACTTGTGATTCTATGCTCGTCTTGATTTATTTCAAAAGACGACTGTCAACACAAATATTGATTAACTTTGTTCTAAAGTTAATCAAGACTCGAATAGATAATTTACTATACTAAATGTAGTGAAACTTTACTCAAAAGGCTTTGCTTCTACTTTTTTTTAACCAAGAGTGCCAATGCACTACATTTCTACCATGACACATTTTGATTCATTTTTCTGGAACCTTTCAGCAAATTATTCATCAACTCAATTCTTCTTTGGAACTGCGACGCAATCATGCAGCCAGACATATTTACTAACATTATAATACGCAAATAGTGACACAAGTAAAACTACTGACTCATAATTTTTGACAAAGTTTCAGTTTATCCAAAACTGAAATCCATTTTGCCGTAACATATACAAAAGATGTCCCTTCTAAATTCAGATTCAGATGGACATAACAAGACCATCTTCATACCTAATAGAAGTGGACATTGCCTCCTTGAGGTGAGAAATGTGATTCATCAGCTAGGATCTCATATGCTGAAAGCTCCGCAGCTTTTCATTTTCAAATATAGCCTTTCAGTTTTCAACGGCTCAAAATTCAGAAGAAAAAAAAAAAGAGGGGAAAATTGTAACTGCACCCGGTGCAACCCGTACCATAAATATGAAAAAAAACGTCCAAGTTATTGACCCTCTAAATCAAAGTTGAAGAATTGAGCCAATCCTAATATCAGAATACCATCTTTACACCTCAGCTAATGTTACATTATATACACCAACAAAGCAGCCAATCAGCAGAATTCCTCAACGCCACATTATCCGCAACAGTGATCACACCCTGTTATTGTACAGAAATGATTCAAATCCGAAATCCAGACTGGGCTGCTACATATCAGAATTCCTAAACGAATTCTCTCATAGTCTGCTAATTCTGACCATCCTCATCAATGGAACATTATTCAACCAATGCTTGGTACAGGAGAACGATGGGCAGGTCGTATTGAGTTATTTAATGCTTCATTTATCCTACTGAACGCTATTTTCAATGGGACACAAGCTAACGCAGGTCCCTTAAGCTTCTCCACCACAGGTTTCTTCTCTCCATTTTGCTGGTGAGAACCAGTTAAGGAAGACAATTTTCTGATCTTCTTTGAAAGGAGGCCATTTTTCCGTATCTTGGGCGACTTTGTTGGTGAACTACGAGGTTTCACCATCCGATGCTTAGTCGAAATCCTGCTCGCAGAACTCGGCTTGGATTCATAAACAATATCCGCGTCTTGCAAAGCTAAGCTGTTCTCACCGTGATCCTCATCTAAGTCATAGCTGCTGCTATAGCACTCAGATCCACTGACTAGCAGATTATCACAAAAGCCATCATCCAAGACTTCAACCGTGAGGGGGTGACCTATGATAGGCTGACCATTCAATTTGCTCATTAGAGAGATATATGGAACATGCTGCGGACGATAGCTGGCTTTGACTTCAAGATTAACATCATACAGTGAAGAATCGGCAATGTGGTGCCTAAGAGAGAAATCTGATGACTCATATTTTGGGTTAACTGTAAATCGAGACTGACGATAGGGTAGCAACCTCTGGGGAGTAAGCAGGTCTGCTGTTGGCCCCTTCATATGAGGCTCCCTAAGAGAAACATTTCTGCTCCAACCTCGCAAGTCATCCACTTGAATTTCTGTAACTGGTCTCGACTTCAAACGATAGTTGTCTACTTTCCGACCTGGAGAAAGAGGGAATGAATCATGATCTACAGTAGCCAAATATACATTTAGTTCATCTTTCAAATCTCTGTATTTTCCAGAATCTTTCTTTTTAATCTTACGTTTGTGCCTCGAATTTCTCTTTCCTTTCAACTGCCATTTTGAAGTTCCTTTCACCATCCTCTGGCTGAAACAAAGGGAATCATCACTACCAGAACTAGTGGAGCCTGAGTCATTAAGCTCCTCACTCCCAAACGACATAGCTTCAACTTGGCTGCCCTGGCTAGACTGGGCCCCCACACCACCTTGAGCTTTCTGAGATGTGCAAGATACTATAGGAGACAACCCTGTTCGGAGAAATAAACATCAGCATAAATCAGGCAGAAGAACTGCTACCATGTGAAATTCAGAAATATAAAATCAGAAGAGGACGGATAAACAGGGGAAGGGAAGATTTTTTAATTAAATTGCTTCAGAAAACATTTGCAAAAAAGATATTAGAAACTCATAGCATTGATTAAAAAAAAAGAAATTGAAGACAAATCCATGTAGAAAAAGAAGTGTCATGACACATACTGAAAATGTATTCTCAAAACAAATCCACAGAACATCTTTTCCTGAACAGAGCCACAGAAAATAAATTCTTAAACAATCAGAGTTAAGAAGTTCTTCTAGAGTGAACGCTAAGAAGTCCAAGATAGGTAGAGACAGCTGATGTTTAAGGTTTGCGTAAAAATGATAATGTCATTCATGCAGAACCACGAGATTAAAATTGACGATGGCAATGGGGCGGGCCAGGGCGAGCTAACCCGCAAATTTTTAGCCTTGCATGATAATTTATTTATTTTTTCAACCCGCCTCGCCCCTCCCCATATAAACCTGCCCCGCGTAAATCTTTTAAGTTCTTTTCTTTCATAACTGAGTTTATATGAAAAACAAAAATTCATAATTTTTTTTTCATTTTTTGCTAAGAAACATCTCAAGAACTAATTAACTGTTTCTAATTAACATTAAAACAATTGTTTCTTGATCGTTAACTAACCATTTCTAATCAATATTTCAAAAACTAACAATTTACTAGACACGTCTAATTAAGTTTTAGAAAAGATTTTAAAATTAAAGTTAATGTTTAATATAAAAAACTTATATCTTTTATTTTTACTAATTACAAAGATATAAATTCCCCCCAGACCCCACTTGTGGGATTCCACTGGGTATGTTGTTGTTGTACAAAGATGTAATTTTCTTCGAGTTCCTATTTGGTACCTTAAATCCGCTTAAACCCGCCTCGTCCCCCACCCCCACCACCACCACCACACACACACACATTGATTTTAAAAATAAGTACTTCAACCCACCCTGTATAACTTAACCCACACCATCCAGCAAAGCTCTAAATCCGCCCCGCTCAATTGCCATCGCTAACTAATATAGGTCCCTCTACTATTTAATCTGCCAAACTCAGCCTCAAATCCCAACGTCAACTACAGAAGAAGAATTGAAGTATGAAGAGTGACCCACTCTTAAGTAATACTTCCATAATGCAAAAAAAAAACCAACTGCAAGCTTAAAGAGGAAAGATTCACCAAAACTACCACTTCGTATTATTTAACTAAGTTGTGTCTGATGCCTAAGACCAATATGTGAGGCTTCCATGAGACACAGAAGCATTAGTTTAGGTCCTCCATAACTGAAGGTGAAGAAAATCCTGTTGCATGTATGCTCTTCTACACCATATCATATCCACCAGAAGATTCCAAGGGAAAAGCAATGTAGATCTCATAGATCAATGAAAAAGTCCTCCAAGCACAGCTTTTGTTACCATTTTCAGTGCCTGGACTAGTGGCACATGTGCAACAAGGACAACATTTATTGTGTTTGCTCCAGATCATTGGGGTCTCATGAATTGTCATATGATTCCTAAATTATCCCTCCATAAAACGAGCCAGTCTTCTTATAATGAAGTATAGTCAGCAAAAAGCACAGAGAAGTTCCAACGTCTGATGGGGCTTTTAGCCAAAAGGGGGATTAAAGTGTGGGCTTAAAAGGTGCTAGTGAAGAATATGTATGTGCGTGTGTACATATGCATATATAATGCAAGGAAAAATTAAATACAAACATAAAGAATTATATTCGAATAAAAGATCAGAAACAATTATAACTAGCAAAATATATAATGTAAAAAAAATCACGCTCAAGTCAAAAATTTATTTAAATATCTGATATAGATGAAAAGATGTAGTTTTACATTTCTTAAGAAAGTTTTCTTATACTAAACTCTTCATTCCTCATTCCTAACCACTAAAATTTATTCATAATGTTTTTTAACAATTGATGTAATCAGTTGTCAAATATATTTATTGTTTAGATGAAAAGATGTAGTTTAAATATCTGATATAGATGAAAAGATGTAGTTTTACATTTCTTAAGAAAGTTTTCTTATACTAAACTCTTCATTCCTCATTCCTAACCACTAAAATTTATTCATAATGTTTTTTAACAATTGATGTAATCAGTTGTCAAATATATTTATTGTTTAGTACCCGCCCATTTAAAGACAGACCCACTGATGATGAGGTGCATGCGTTAAGTCCTTAGCGCCTATACTACGGCACCACCTAAGTGAGGCCAAACGCACAACCTGGCTTAACAGAGTGCTTAAGCACACCTCAAACGAGCCTTTAATAACACTGCTACTACTATGAAGATTATAAACCATGAATGCAGAGAAATCTCTGCTAATGCATATAAATACCTGCAGATTGCTTCTCTTCTGCAACTAAAGGCACATCAAACAACCTGTCAAAAGAACCATTCCCAGACAACCCCAAAATATTGGAAATTCCATTCTCTTTCTGTTCATGTTTGACGAGGGAAGAATCATGAGTGTGGCCAAATGCTTCTAACGGTTTCCCATTCCCATGTGTAACTGAGATACTATCTGTGTCATTATTTAAAACTGTCGGAAAACTTTTTTCAGACTCGTTAGATTGTAATGCAAAAACTTTGCTCTCAGATTCCCCTGCAAGAGTAGAGCCAGTTGGACTGGGCAGTTGTTCACACACAATAGGAACAGACACCATTGCTGTACTCTCCAAAACCTTTGTCAAGGGACGGCGACGGTTCTTCCGCTTTAAGAAATCATGAACATGTGCTACCTGAGATCGCTTCCTTTTCAGAGATGACACAACACCCATCCCCAGGTCATCAAGTCCTTTCATGCGTTTACTACCCTCGGTTCCATCATCCTCTGAGTCATTTGGGGTTCTCCTCTGTGTTCCACATGCAGGTTGTTCCTCAGATGCAATTGTAAGATTTGGCGCTTCAAATGATACACCAGATTGAGACAACTCTTGAGCAGAATTTGAATTATGTCCAGAACTAGTCAGTTCCTCATCTAACTCTTTACCATCTTCAAGAGGATTAGATGAAGTATGTGATTCTTCCATGGGATGATGCTCTCCACCTTCTTTATCTATTCTTGAGAAAACATCTGTATGATCTTTCCCGAGACGAGCCCTTTCAATCTCTAGAGCATGAATAATGGCATCCTCTCTTCGAGCATATTTGACAGTCTTTTTGGAGGAGTTAGCAGCAGCAGCCTTGGCTTTCTCAATACATTCATCATATTCCCCACAACGGAAGGCTTTCACCCGCTTAGATTTTTCAAGATTGTACCAGTCCCTGAAACAACAGCTACTATTAGACACTTTATCAAGAATCGAGCTAAAAGAAAAAGGAAAATATTCAGTTCAACAGTTGGAACTCTTAAAATGGGTGAGCAAGGAAAAAAAAAGTCCATGTAAAAAATACAAGACAAATACTGGATTAGACAAAGTAAAAGACATTGAATTGTGAAAAAGGAACACCACAACTCCAATGCGGAAGCATTAGCAGGCTAAAAGATATCAAGGTAACTGGTGTCTCCTTTTTCTTTGTTTTACAGACCAAAAGATCAGCAAAAAGGTAATATCTCCAAAATGGGAGAAGCTGATGCAACTACAGATAAAGGACTAAGATGCTTTTGGTACCCTACAAGAACTTTGAGCCACTTGAGCTGGCATTAATTGCCAGGAACATGTAAAACTGGATTCCGCAATGGGAATAGATGAAAAAGAGGCTTCAAATGACTTCTGTCCTTGATGCCACTGAGCAATAATCGCACATAGCAACCTAAGTTAGCTTGATAAATCAACTTTTAACAATAGAAAGAAGATAACCCCAGATTGCCAAAATAAAATCCTGTGCGTCACATCCAGATATGACAAAATGCTTACAACACTAGAAAAAGTCACAAATCAGCATTGTTACTCGACAAATGCCAATAAACACCTAAAAATGTGATCTCACTGCCTACATACACCTTTCAAAGCCAGAAACTGCTGTATGTACTGCATAAATGGCATAAGCAGTATACCATTTCACGACAAAAAGATTACCATAAGAAAGCTTAATTGAGATACTAAAACCTTGAATAACAGAAGCAGATGGAATAGATTGCATTGCTGACCCATTCTTCAAGACAAATCATACAATCTTAACATCACACTCCAGTTGCCTAATATTCTGAAATGCTGAATAGATGAAGAGTTAAGACTTAGCACGAAGTTATTTCTCTAGGTCTTCTATATTTTAATTGTCAGAAGTAGCTCCCACAATTTCTTGTTTCACAACATGGCAATGAGCTTCATTTACTTAGTTCTACTATCTATTATAGGTGGAAAGTGAATTGACACGCACTATGTCTAACATTTCTGTTCCAAACAGACACTGTAAGCCTATAGCTATATTGAATTGTGTGTGAGAGAACCTTAGCAGCCACAAAGATTGAACCATACACTCGGTCAACTCCATCCCTTCACCTGACTCTTCAAAACAAATTTAACCTTCATTCGTCTAGCTGCCGCTTCTAAGTTAATTTGTCAAATCCTATCCATCTTTGAAGAGCTTAGGATGAGGAACTATAATTTGGATTAAAGCAAGAGAAAACAAAAAACTGGATGAAAAAGGACCATGGTTTAACCCTTGAAAAGAAAACCATTAGGAGGAGAAATAATTTATAAATATGTCCACACCTCCCGAAACCACCAACCATCTCCAGTTCAAACAAATAGCGAGAAGAAAGTGCCAAACAAATTAAAGAACTTAAAATTCTCATACTTGAAGGGCTGCCCTTATAAAAAGAAAAACAAAAATTAGAAAAGGCAAAGTCAGCAAAGAGATAGCAGTACAAACAGAAGGAAACCCATAACAATGAAAGAAAACAAAGACTTACACACTTGCATCCTCTCTTCCAAGGAGCTTAACGGGAGTTCCTAATCTTGGTGAAACAGAGCAACTCTGAGGCAACTCATCTGAGCCCAAAATCCGACCAGGCCACCACGACCCATTTCGCCTGCGGACCCACACCAGCCCCCCAACCGACGCATCAATGGCTTTAACAGAAGACTCACCAGAACTCCCCATCTCCTTCAAAGCCACAAGAGAATGCAGGGTAAAAATAACAATGGAAAAAATCCCCAAATTCAGTCAATCCACAGCATTCCTAAGCATGCCAAAGCCCCACAAAAATCATCTCTTTACCTGTCATCAAAAAAATGCACATAACCCCTTAAACCACATAACAAAAAGAAACTCAAATCAACGGAAAAATTGTCATAAAGAATTGAACCCTCACATGCAAAACAAAAACCCAGGTATCTGAAAACATTAAACACCACCGCAAAAAAAGAAAATGCACAAGCCAAAAAAAAAAACAGAAAGAAATCGATTAAAGGGTTTATACCAGAGATAAATAGATCTAGCTGATGAAAAAATCTTCCGTTATGAATATGATTCTTTCCTTATTTTTCATAAAACAGAAAACCCCACCTCCATTTTTTCTTCTTGTTTCACTCTGGTAGACATTGAAATTTTAGTTTCTGAGAAAAAACAGTGTATATATACCAGAAATAAACAAAGAAAGTGAGGTGGCCGCCGCATAGAATGAGAAACTTGATGAACAATGAAGTAGAAAAAGAGTGGCTTCTGTACGAACAAATAAAAATGGATCGAACGAACCCTTTTTAGTATCTTTTTTTTCTCTTCCAAAACAGAGAAGAGAGAGAACCGTCTTCGTTCGCACGCTCACTCACAGAGAGGGGCCTTTTTTTTTTTTACTCTGTAAAATAAAAAAAAATTATTTTTGGAAATAAGTGTTGTGATTCAGCACGGCAGGTAGTACAATAAGATATGTACACCTTAATGGTGTACTTCGTCATGGGCCCATACTTTTGATCGAAGAAAACGTGTCCCTCTATTTTGTCATAATTGCAATAACTTGTCACGTGAAATAAGTAAATTGTTGCTTTAACCCTTAATTAAAGCATTTATTACATGGTTGACCTCTAAATTTTGAGTCATTAATTTTCTCACTAGGATCCATTATTTTATTAATTTTTATTTTATTATTTCTGTCCTTCTTTTACTATTTTTTTATTTTTAAAATTTGGGGTAGGGAAAGGGGAAATGGAGAGGAAACTACGATGTGAGAAATCGAATCCTCACCAATAAGGTGGGACTTCAGGTTACCAACCAACAGAGCTATTAAGATTCCTCATTTTTTTTTGTCCTGATACCCGATCATTTTTAAAAATATATATATGCATATAAAATCCATCTAAATTTGTAAAACCTTCATTCTATAATTTCCTATATTTTTATACTTTGCTTCGATTTGTAAAAACTCATTTATAATATTTGATGTAATTAAAGAGCATCCTAATAAAGATTGAAAGCGAGGTAACAATTTGAGTTTCATCTATTTCGTTTTTAAAAATGAATATTTTTTAAAAAGAAATCCTCTAACTTTCAATTTGCATTTGGAGAATATTGAACAAGCTATACTTATAATTATAAAATCTAACTTGTGAAAGAATGCTTGTTAAACCTATATATATATATCTATAATTCAATTTGCATAGTTACCTTCCTTGCTGCATCCTGTATAGTTTAAACTTGCTATAATATAAAATCAATTTGCTATTTTTAATATTCATTATCATTAATATAAAATATTAAATTACGAAATACACACTTTTATGCATACATATGTTAGCAAGAATTAACACATATAAAAATAGATCGAGGCACGTTGATTTACGAGCGAATAATTTAGCAAACATGCACAAAATTTTCAAGAGTGAGATTCAATAAATGAAGTGGAGTAGAATTATTTATAAATATTCTGATTCCCCCAACTGAATTTTTATTCTTAGATTGATGCTCTACATATGAAAGTTGAATTGCTAAATGGGGTGTAGTTGATAAACAAAAATACGAGTTATGCAACAAGGAGAATGAGACCGTTTAACATTTTTTCTTCATTTGTAATCATATTATGAACTTTGGTCTAGACTACTTCAAATGACAGAACATCAAAAGAGTTGTCATGAACCAAAGGGATGAAATTAATTAGACATGCACTTATGCTAATGAAAATGGTCCAAAAAGAACCATATTCGTGATGATCATTGTTGCAGCATTGTACAAGATGTTGATATAGAGAAATCATAAAATATTTCAAGCCAAAAATTATAAACCTTAAATGGTGATTAAGAGAATTGTGCAAGACATATTTTTCAATGAATCCCTCAAGAAAAAAACCTGCGAGAAAACTAGATAGCCTTGATTTTTACCCATAGTTAACTATAGATTATCACTGACATATAAATTTATGATGTCTAGCTATTTAGTTTTTAGTGTGTGAATGTCATGCCATCCCAATTTTTTTCTTTTATAAATTATGTATATATTTACTAATTTGGTGATAAAACATAGTTTAATTGCTAAAAAAAAATTCAAGTATATTGTTTTAGATAAATCAAAGTCAAAAATAAAATTAAAAAAAAATAATTTTATCTTCCTATTTTATATAAAAACAATAAATTTATGTATGTTCATAACTTTGACTTAACTACTTTAAAAAGAAAGAGAAAGATATTCTCTCATTTCAATTTCTAGACCAATCAATAAATTAAACTATTAGAATCTAAATGATTGAAATTCCCTCTTTTTCTATTTTCTTGAAAGAAAGAAGAAATAGTGCTCGTACTTGTTTAATATTGTATAAATTTGGAAGATGTAAGGTAAAAAGAAATTGATCCAATTTTGGTGAGATGCTATATATAATATAGCAAACCTTATGAACTCAAATGTCCCGGAAAGAAACCACAAGGAGTCTTTAATAATTATGAAGAATTGACTGTTGGTGTTTCTGAGATCAACGGCTCTGATTTTTCACGATCACTGAGGATTCAGTGTGTTTTTTTAACCTAGATTCATGCAAGCGGAACTCCAATACGACGTCGGAGTTTCACTCCATTGATCCTCTTTAGGTTTTTCCTCTACAGCTCTCTATTGAGTCTATCTGCTATTTGTGTGATCGCTAAGCAAGAACAAGTGAGAAATTCCTTCAGAAAGCAACCATGACAGGTAATTTCCTTAGAAGATTTTATTTTTCCCACAAATGTGAGCTTATTTGACCTCTTTTTCTTGATTTTTTTCGATGTTTGTGCTGTTTATAGGTGGAACATTTTTATTATCCGAGCTATTCCCGTATTTTGACAATGTTTTTGATGTAATCGGACGAAATCCAGTAACAAAATCGTATTTTTAACAAATTAAAATAGGACTCTGTATACCAAATTTTCCATTCTCGGAGAATATGTGTTAGGCATATGTTATACAGAAGTTGAATATATTGGTGTGTATACAGTTAAATTCAATGATTGCAATCATTGTATCCGTCTTATTAGAACTTTGGCCTAGACTATGTGCAGGAACAAGAGATGGAAATCGAAGCATTGGAAGCAATTCTTATGGATGAATTTAAAGGTTCACAACCATCCTCAATAAGTTCTTTTCGCTCTATGTTGTCAAATCTTATTCGATAACTTTATTGTGGTGTTTCTGTTAGAAATTCACTCCAGTGAAAGTGGGCTAAACACTTCAAATCGATGCTTCCAAATTACCATTTCTCCTCAGGTACGTAGTAATTTTGGTATTATTTACTGCCTGGCTATTCAAAATAGATGTTGGTGCATATTCTATTAGTAGTTGAGCTTCTGTTTGGCTTTGTCTATTGTTGCACTAGCAAAAAGGAACTTTGCATCTTATTGGTTACTTCACCATATTTGTGCTGTTTTGATTACTATTATCATACTTCTTACAACTTTGCTTTTTGTACAGGAGGATGACGAAGAATTAACACAATCATCAGGTTTTGCTATTTGTCTCGCAGTTATTTCCTCTAGCTCTCTTCTTTACTTATTTTTCATCAAGTAATAAACTCCTGCTAACAATTATTGGCACCAAATTGTTGGTGCAGTTCGACTGGCTTTAATATTCTCTCACACAGAAAAATATCCAGATGAACCTCCACTTTTGAATGTCTCAAGGTAATTTGACCTTGCACTCGGATACACCATTCCCGGACCTGTAGTATCTTGTTTTTTAGTATACATTGTTCTTCCAATGCTACATCATTACAAAGAGAATCATCCGTGTGCTCTTTTGTTGCTTGAAATTCAAATCGGACGATTACCCGCAGTTCAATATATTGTAAATGGCATGTCCTTGATGTAGTTTCTTACAAAGATGACAAGTTGTAGGGGGAGACTAAATAAATAACGAACTCAAATTTTAATGTGGTCCAGCAAACTTTAATCCAGAAGTGAGTGATCCATAATTGTGTAATTAAAACAGCTTACAAGCTTCACTAATAGCAGATAGCAGATGTTAGTATAACTCATTTTTATGTCAACATACAGGAGGTGCCTATTAACTATCTTAGTTTTGCTTTACTATTATGATGTGATATTAGAAAATTTGTTCAACTATTACATCTAATTTCTCTCACTTGTTTTTTTAGTTTAAAAGGAATTCATTCTGGAGATCTTAAAATATTGAAAGAGAAGCTTCAACAAGAGGTATGTTTCAAGCCCTGATATATGCAATACACTCCCAAGTAAATATTGTTTCCGCTGCTAGTTAAAATTTGACTGATTATTGTGGCAGCAGCTCTGACCCCACCCTGAAGGCTCCAAAAAGAAGCCTTATTCTCTCTATCTTTCCCGTCTTTAATATTTAGCTACTGATGTGGAATAATTTATAGAATTGACGAGTGTTGTTCTTTTGTAATTTCATGCACTTGTTTTTTATGTCTTAGCTTCTTCTATGAATGCTTGCATTCACAGGCTGTTGAGAATCTTGGCATGGCCATGATCTACACATTGGTCTCATCAGCTAAAGACTGGCTATCTGAAAGATTTGCTCAAGCGACAGACGAAGGTGTTGAAGACGATGAAGCCACAAAAGAGGAAGTATGGTTTTTCTTGTCCCTATTGAGTTGTTGCTTGTGGAATGAGCTTTCATTAACTGCAAACTCGAAAACTCATAAGTCAAAGATTTCAGTGATTTTGACACATGAATCATGAATTCCCAACTTCTATGAGTAGACAAAACCAGTGTTATCAAAGGCGAAAAGCACAAAAAGCTCAAAGGCCAATTGGGTATTTAAGCACAAAGCGCAAATAAAATGTGGGCTTCAATGAAGAAAAGCGCGAATTGGAGAAAAAAATATGCATATGTAGTCCAAGACTAAGAATTATAATAAAAAATAATAGATATATGAACAAAGAAAAGAATTACGCTAAAGTGAAATGTCAATTATTTAGTGTCGCCTTTTTAGGATTACGCTCATTGGCAAAGGAAAAGTATGTCTTATAGCCTTGATGAGGACACTGAAGTGCCCATGAAGCGAGGCAAAGCACTCAACATGTTTTATGCCTTGCTTCAGGGACTTAGCGCGCCTTTGATCACTCTGGGCAAGACCTGGTTGCTTTAGTATGATTTTGATTACTTATCCACTCGATAAGAAATGGAAAAGAGGTTGGGGTGACGGGGATATCAAAGGCATATTCTATTCTGATGGTACTTGGAATCAGGCTCCAACTTCTTCTAATGTCACTTTATAAGTTGAGCTAAAAATATAGTTCATGTTTTGGCTTAAGAAGGGGCAGCCAGGCCAAGATATTGGGCTGTAATTGAAATCTACCCGAAGTAGTCAACACTGAGTGTTAAGTGCTTTTGCTAGTTTGAGCATGAAAGTGATAAGACAATTGTATCTGTCTCTCAGTCAAGGCAGTCAGAGGTGACCAACACTTCAATTCTTCACTTTTGTTAGTTAGCCTCTCAAGGAAACCTTGTAGATCTAGCTTGCATCTACATATTTATCAGCAATTCTGTGGTGCTCTGTTGAACTACCTACTGGAAAATCATCAAGTCACTTATTGTTTTGATTGATTGGCCTTGAATCTTGATCACTTAATTGTTATTTTTCATTTGATTTCAGGTAATAGTACCACATGGAGAAGCAGTTACTGTTGAAACATTCTTGGCATGGAGGGAAAGATTTGAAGCTGAACTAGCTCTGGAAAGAGCCAAGTAAGTTTCTTGCATTTGCTTCTTGGCCAAGGTTGTACCACTTAAATGGGTCTTCGTTATCCACTGAACTAGAAGCATTATACTTTCTGAACTGCCAGTGAAGCTGATCTGGTAAAAACAAATCATCAACTGCTAATCTGTGAAAATCTTAAATCTTGAGCAACTTTAGGGGCACATTGTTGCCAGAGTGAAATGTTTGTTCTTTTTTTTGTTTGTAGAGTGCTGAGACTTTTAAACAAGTTTGTGTGTCAGATATTAGGAATTGTTGAATCAACAAGTATATAGACAGAATGTGTTGTTTATTGCCATATTATATTACCTCTTAAAATATTACCTCAAAGAGACTCGGACACCCAGTGCAAATAAAAAAATAAATAAAAATTACCTCTTAAAATTCCGTTGCTTTCAACCTTTTTGCTTTAGAAACTTGTGGCTGTCAACTATTTTTCTGTATTTCCTTTTCTCCAAATTTGGCTATTTTGTTCCTAATGTGCAACCATATATCAATGTTCAGGTTAATGCCAGATGCAGCACTTTCTGTTTCGAAAGAAAAGAAACTGTCAGGGAGGCAATGGTTTGAAAGTGGAAGAGCCAGTGGGGTAATGTATTCTATTGTGGTGGTGTTGTTTCTAAGTTAATTATGAAATCATGCTATTTTAATCTCATCGATGCCTGTGTTACTGAAATGAAATTTTATAGTGGCCATCAAAATGATTTGTGTTAAAGAGGACACCGATCTATAGTTTCAACTTTGCAGATACTGACTGACCAGAGTTCCATAAGAGCATCCCATTATGGGGAGTTTGTCTCTCTTTTTTGTGTCTAATAAATGTGAAGGCAATGTTATATTAATACAAACGTCCAATTCTCTTTGCTAAGATATACTGACACTAGTCTAAGACATGATAACAATGTTCTGATGTTTTTCTGCATTCAGCAGGATTGGAAATGTAAGATGCAAGCAATAAATACCCTCTGACCTGATTTTTATGAAATTATGTAGATATGATCTCAGTTTCGTCCTATTATCTTTTGTTATTGTGTTGTCAGAACCTGTGGTGTTAGAGAGACAAGGGTTATGAGGCTCAGAGAAAAGAATACCTGTATGATAAGATGTTGCTCTGGGCCCTCTTCCTTTTCCTTCTGATATGAACAAGTGCTAGTAATGTTCCCGCATACATTAATTCGAACGATTAAAATAGCATTCTGCATTCAACTGTTTTGGTGAATGATTGCAAGTCACAAGTGTTTGCTGCTTAGGCAAAGGTTGTGGGTTCTTGATATGGCTATGTGTGCCTGTTGCTAAATATTTTTTTTTCTGTTAACAGAAAGCTGCAGCAGCTACTGTTGAAGAATCTGATGAAGATTTGGATGATATTGATTTTGATGATGATGATTTTGAAGGTCAATTTTCTTATTCTTGTTTTACTTCTGTCTATTTGTTTGTGGATCAAAATGACGTGATTATTGCGCTCTCTCTCTCTCTCTCTCCTTTTTTTTTAATTTTTTTTTTGTGTGTGTGTGTGTGAACAGATGATGAAGAAGATATGCTTGAGCACTATTTGGCCGAGAAAACAGATTCATCTCATTCTTGAAGAAGAGCCAGTTCAGATAACTTGTGTTTATGCTGAACACGGAAGTATTATTTCGCTCATTCCTCAATTGTTGTAATGAGGTATTGCAGGTTATACCTGTGCCAGTTTTGGCCCTAGATCAGACAGCGCGAGTGCTGAACATATGTGTTTATTAGGAGATAAATACACTATCGGTAAAAGATATGATGATGCTTGTGTATTTTAATTTAAAATTTGTTCATCTGCTCCCTCAGGGTTTAGACGTGTTCGAATAACTCTCTTTCTCTGTTGAAGAGGTGAGGGAGGAGATTTACTAATACAGACCAATAATGGAAGGGGCAAGACTAAACGCCTCGCCGTGAAAGCTAGAATGCTCTAGGCGATTCAGGTGTTTTTGCAGTGTATGAATGACAAATATAATTATCAAGTTTCAAAATTACCCTTTTTCAAAGTGTTGAAATTTTCAAATTTCATTTAAGTTTGGTTAATCGTGATGTCTATGCATTTTTGAAGTACTTTCACATAATTTCGTTTCTTGGTTCTCCACACTTTCAATTGAAATATTTGTTTTTTTTTTGAAGTGATTTGTTATCCAATACTCTTTATTTGATATTCTCAAATGATACGAGAGGGATTTGCATTTATTGTGGAAAAGATACCATAAGGGTTTGCATTTGCATTTGTGTCGATGGGAGGTTGCAGATGAGGAAAACAACAGTATATAAAGATGAAGCATAGACTTCAATTAGAAATGGATGTTAAATCATATTACTTTTATCTTTTAGTACAAATAGTTGAGTTACAGACTATGAGACTATGAATGACCACAAGTCTCCTTAGGGAGATTTTCCCTTGTACACTTTCTTCTTTGGATCGCTCGAAGACTCAAACTGTCTGATTAATGGTGAAGTTCCTTATGCCTCAGTTTTTGTATTAATTGGTTCGTAGAAATAAAGAGTGCTTCTTTGCTTCATCTCCATATCTGTAGTTCATAGACACAGAAGCTGCAAGTTTCATGAGACTTTTCTGAGCCTTCTGTAAGACTGTAGTTATCTTTATTTTAGCTATATAGAAGCCAATAGCATCTAAATGCCATCCACTTCTCCCCTTGAGCCCTACAATCTGGCCACACCTTCCATTGGCATTGAAAGTGGTGTTCCTCCTTCAACACCAAATGGTCCAACGTTTCGCTTGTTGCTGCTAAAAGTGAGGGATTTTATCACAGTGCTGCCACCATATAACACCGGACAATAATAGCCGCTAACGCTCGTCGGGTATTCTTCTGGAAATTGCAGCTTAATCTGGAATTGAGATTCACGTATAGGCATTAAAATTCGTAGTAATAACAAGATCTGATGGCAAAAGGCCAAAGAAAAAAAACGAAGAGTTCAAGTTTTCCACTGTACTTGAAAAGGATCTTACAAGGTAATTACGTATGCAAATCATCGTAAAGTATCCTACATTAGGTGAGGGGTGGTTGTCTACCTATCATGGAATATTCATACAGATCAAAATTTCGCATATTCTACAAATACTTGGATATGTCAAAATCTCAAATATCTCATAAAGAGATCAAAATATGCATCAAGAGATCAAAGAGGTCAAAGTCATCCCTCGAATCATGGAGAAATCTTATGAGGGAAGAATGAAGGGAGGAACAGATTTATACCCACATCGTTTATGAATAAATTATGTTTCTTCATATTTTATTTGTAATTATAATTTATTTTCTATCACATTAAAATTTGTTTGACAGTTTTCTTACCAGAAAATACCTACTTTATGAACTAATTATTATGGTTGAGTTACATCTAAGACCCCCTTCATTACATAGTATTAATTCAATCCTATCTTTGGTTTGTCCCACGATTTACTTTCGGTATGTTTTGGGGAAATTTCATTCTCTTGAACTACCTAATGTCCATTTTCTAAATAGTAAAAACTTACGAAATTAATTGATAACTTGATAAATAGTATTTGTTTTTGTCTCGTTTTAGTTGAATTTGTGACGTAATGCATACATATTAAGAAAAATATTCAAAAATAAAATTTAAAACATACTTTTCATTATTGCTCTTTGTAAAATCATAAATATATAGTGTAATTAATCTTATAAAAATATAAAAATTCAATAAATGAAAGACAAATAAAGAAAAAGTTTCAAACATTCACTTTAAACTTTGAACAATTCAAATATAGTAAACATTGAAAAGAACCTAAAAAAATCAATTAAGTTGAGACGAAAAAATCATAACTAGTCTACTTTTTTAAGTATAACTAGTCTACTTTTTTAAGTAAATAAATGTGTGAAATTAATTGATTACCTAATAAATAATATAACATGCTATATGCGGGACAATGGAGTAGAAAAAGAGTGGCTTCCCTGTATACGAACAAATAAAAATGGATCGAACGTAAGAACATCTTTTTTTCTTCTTCCAAAACAGAGAAGAGCGAAGAGAGAGAATCGTCTTCGTTTGCAGGCTCACACACACATAGAAAGGAAAATGTGATTTTTTTCTTTTTGATAATATTATATTATTTTAATTAAAAATAATTTATCTTTAAAAAAAAATTTAACCTTTAATGAAATAATACTTAATTATATAAATATTTAAAAATAATTTTACACGAATAAATTTTAAAAATCTTTTTTCTTTTTTTAAAACACGTTTGAAATCAACGGATGCCATTATGGAGGATAAGATATCTAACCCCTACTGTGTACTTCTTCATGGCCTATACTTTTGAGTTTTGATCGAAGAAGACGTGTCCCTCTATAACTTGTCACGTGAAATAAGTAAATTATTGCTTTAGCCAAACATCTTCCTAACTCTTATTTATTGTGCTGCTCAACTGTTCTTCCACACAGCACCATTCTTCTCTGATTTTTTTCCATCATCTATGGCGCAACAAGAGGCGTTCGGCAATGGACAATCGAAGAAATCATCGGCGGGAATTCCATGGAGAACTCGTATTGCCTTATCCTTCGTCTCTGTCGTTACCGATTATTCTCGCCGTCAAAACGGCACCGTTAACCGCCGGCTTCTAGGGATTTTCGGCCTTAAAACTTCCGCCAATCCTAATCCAGTTAACGGCGTTATGTCCTTCGATGTCACTGTAGATCCTTCCCGAGATCTCTGGTTCCGCCTCTTCATTCCCACTACCGATGAATCCCGGAATTTGAGTTCACTTCCGATCATCGTCTTCTTTCACGGCGGAGGGTTTGTTTATCTCAGCGCGGATACCAAGTCGTATGACGCTGTTTGCCGTCGTTTCGCGAGGAAATGCCCGGCGGTCGTTGTCTCCGTTAATTATCGTTTGGCACCGGAACACCGGTACCCTGCGCAGTACGATGATGGTTTTGATGTGCTCAAATTCCTTGACAATGAGAATAACCGTGGGCTATTGCCGGCAAATACCAATTTGTCGTGCTGCTTCCTTGCCGGAGATAGTGCCGGTGGAAACCTCGCTCATCACGTGGCCAAAAGAGCATCGGAATTGACATCGACCTTCCATGCATTGAAGGTAATTGGACTGGTGGCTATACAACCCTTTTTTGGAGGGGAGGAACGAACGGAGGCAGAACTAAGACTAGTAGACGTTGACGCATTGATATCAGTGAGACGAACAGATTGGATGTGGAACGCGTTCCTGCCACCAGGTGAAGGGATGGACCGGGACCATGAGGTTATTAATGTTTGCGGCCCAAGGGCTGTTGACATATCAAAGCTGGACAACTTTCCACCGACCATGGTAGTGGTGGGTGGTCTTGATCCCCTTCAAGATTGGCAAAGGAGGTACTATGAGTGGCTAAAAATGTCTGGTAAAAATGTTCACCTCTCAGAGTATCCAACTATGGTGCATGCTTTCTACGTTTTTCCTGAGGTTCCTGAATCTACCCAACTAATTCTTGAGATTAAGGACTTCATTCATAAGCAAATCTCGAAGGTTGTGAAGAATTGATGTGCCATGATTAACTAACCAAGATATCAAATCATGTGTAGTTATTATAGGGTTCTCATGGAACTTAAAACAAGTAAACAGGCATGTATTCATGAGGATCGATGTGTAGGTAGTGTTGTTGTAATAAACAAATTGCTGCTACTTCCTATATTTATGCTCAAATTTTAGTGTTATGAACCAAATTCAACCCAATATGGATCTCAAGGCCACAAAAGTAGTTATTGAGCTGAAAATTGCTATCGGCCGAGAACAAGTAATAAATGCAAGTTAATTTGAGATTCGTGTCGAGTAGTGGGTGTGAGAAGGGGATAATGGTGAGTGATTTAGGGGTTATGCTAATTATTGAGAGAAAATGTCTAGTCCTCTCATCCTTTTTTTGAGCTTTTCATCTCCCTCCTAATAATCTTCTTCAATAGTTTCATTGTTTTGATAGTTCATTATTGTCTTTACAAGTTCTTAATTAGTTCGACTTTCGATTGTAACTTTGAGTTTAGTGATTATAATACATGAATATTTCTATTGTGAAATTGGAGTTGTTATGATGCTATCATCATCGTACTCTAATGGTGGTATTAGATCGATTTAGTGGCAACGGTGATCCAGAGGACTGGATTTATAAGGCAGAGCGATACTTCACTTTCCTAGGCTTCTCTGAGGCATACTGGCTACCTCTTCCTTCCTTATATCTTGACGGTGAGGCCCTCAAGTGGTTGATTGGATGTTTCGCAACAAACAATATTTTTATCGGGATCATTTTAAGAAGTTAGTCCTGCGTTTTCAGAAACAAACCTATGCAACGTTTTCTGTGGTGGATGCTCAATTTCCAGTATTTTAGCTTTGCTATAGAAAATGGAGGATAAATGTTCTTCTTCGTCTCAACAAGTTTTAGTAGAACATGCAGGGTTTAGTGCTACTGCAGTCCTTAGCGGAGAGATTGCTTCTTCGTTGGCCACAGAAAACTCAAGCCATTTGGATACTTTCGTGAGCCATCCGAAGATGTTTGACACTTCTATCGATGAACAAAAGTCATGTCGACAATCTTTTTGATGAAATGTCACTGGAGTTTTCACCAAAGTAGTAGAGGAAATTTCTTCCGCCTGTAACTTTGTAGCTGATTTGAATAATATTCAGTCACCTAAGGTTCTCAACGAATTTTTCCATAGTTGCTACTCCAAGATAGTCCCAAGAGTGCACCCCGAGACTTTAATCTAAATGCTTGATGAAGAATCTCGAGACCTTGAATGCAGGATGTCCAACTGTTCGATGAATGTTTCCTGAGAGATATGTCACTGGTACACTACTAATACTTCTCTGGATGATACTCTAGTAAACAGAAAATTGTATTTGAGACATTTGATGCCAAGTGTCATCCTGAGTTTTCCTCGGAGCCTGAGATTATTAAGGATTTTTATCCGGATAATTTTTTCTGAAGTTTGAGGATAGAATTCCACCAAGTAACATACCTTCGGATGAAATGCTGCTTGTTGTGGAACATGGAAACACTATGGACGGATTCAATGCTCACAATATTGTGTGTTCATGATATGGCTATGTGTGCCTGTTGTTAAATAGTTTTTTATTCCTGTTAACAGAAAGCTGCAGCAGCTACTGCTGAAGAATCTGATGATGATTTGGATGATATTGATTTTGATGATGATGATTTTGAAGGTCAATTTTTCTTATTCTTGTTCATGTTTTACTTCTGTTTATTTGTTTGTGGATCAAAATGACGTGATTATTTTTCTCTTTCATTTTTTTTTGTGTGTGTGTGTGTGAACAGATGAAGAAGAAGATATGCTTGAGCACTATTTGAGCCGAGAAAGCAGATTCATCATCTCATTCTTAAAGAAAAACCAGTTCAGATATGTTGAAAATCCTCCCTTTCTCTGTTGAAGAGGTGGAGGAGGAGATTTACTACAATACAGACCAATAAATGGAAGAAGCGAAGACTATACATGTCTCACCAGGAAAGCTAGAATGCTCTAGGTGGTTCACGTGTTTTTGTAGTGTATTGATAACCAAATCAATTTTCAAAATTACCCCTTTTCAAAGTGTTGACATTTTCAAATTTCATTTAAGGTTGATTAATTTTGATGTCTATGCATGTGTTAACTTTTTCAAATTTCATTTAAGGCTGGTTAATTGTGATGTCTATGCATTTTTGAAGTACTTTCATATATTTCATTTCTTCTGTCCCCACACCTTCAATTGAAATTTTTGTAAGTTATTTGTTTCCAATACACTTTATTTGAGATTCACAAATAATATGAGAGGGAGTTGCATTTATTGTGGAAATGATACCATGAGGGTTTGCATTTGCATCTATTGCAGATGTACGCAAATTAATTAAGATGGGTGAAAAAGCAGTATATAAAGGTAAAGCATACTCTCAAACTAGAAATGGATGTTAAATCATATTACTTTTATCTTTTAGTACAGATAGTTGACTTACAGACTATGAGACTATAAATGAACAGAAGTCCTCCTAGGGAGAGCTTTCCCTTGTACACTTTCTTCTTTGGATCGCTCGAATCAGACTCAAATTGACTGATTCATGGTGAAGTTCCTTATCTCTCAGTTTTTGGATTAATTGGTTTGTAGAAATAAGAGTACTTTTTTGGTTCATCTCCATATCTGTAGTTCATAATAGACACAGAAGCTGCAAGTTTCATGAGACTTTGTTGAGCCTTCTGTAAGACGACTGTAGTCGTCTTTACTTTAGCTATATAGAAGCCAATAGCATCTAAATACCATCCACTTCTCCCCTTGAAACCTACAATCTGGCCACCTTCCATTGGCATTGAAAATGGTGTTCCTTCTTCAACGCCAAATGGTCCAAATTTTCGCTTGTTGCTGCTAAAAGTGAGGGATCTTATCACAGGACTACCACCATATACCACCGGACAATAATAGCCGCCAACGCCAGTCAGGTATTCTTCTGGAAATTGCAGCTTAATCTGGGATTGAGATTCACTTATAGGCATTAAAATTCGTAGTAATAACAAGATTTGACGGCAAAAAGGCCAAAAAGAGAGAAGAGTTCAAGTTTTATGCACTTACTACGGTACTTAAAAAGGATACAATTAGAACACTTGCAAGGTAATTATGTATGCAAATTGTATAGTGTCCTACATTAGGTGAGGGATAGTTGTTTCCTTATCACTTCTTAGTAAAATGTTCACTTTATTAACTAACTATTATGGATGAGTTACATCCAAGACCTGTTCATTAACTTAGTATCAGAACTAAATTCAATCCTATCGTTGGTTTATCCCAGGAAGGAACTTATCTCCGGTATGTTTCGGGCAATCTCATTCTCATGAAATAAATAATGTCCATTTTTTTTAATTAAAAAAATGTGCAAAATTAATTGGTAATCTGATAGTAAATGGTAACTAACATGCTAAAATGAGTGAAACTCCACAAGAATTAAAAAAAAAATTGTTATATTATCAGTGTATGTACTAAAATGTATCACCTGCGCAGTTTTACTGCCTCCAACTCCTCCATGCTTCTCACCTTGATAAGGTTTGCCATTTTGGTCATAGACCACAGTAATGGAGTCTATACAAAGAGAATAAACAAGGGTAATTTCTCTTACTCCATTGAAACTACCATCATCCCATGGGCTTCCACCATGACCACCCCATGATCCAAGAACAATCCTCTTCTTTATTTCGCTTCCTTCGTCCTTCTCCACCCTCTACGCGCATTTTTTCCGCACAATATTAGTCCATCAATTTTACAACAGCATAGCCTAAACAAATGAAACTTGCATATGTTCTGCGACGAATCAAAATTTTGAATTTGATAACTTACCCTGTCCATCACCGTAAATGCAAAGATATACGCCAAAAGTTGATCAAGTTGATTTCAAGAAAGGACCGGTTTTATATGGTGGCAAAAGTCAAGCCATTGTAGCGTTTACATATTGTTGTAGCAGGACGTATTTGATTCCGATTTTTACCATTCTTCTGAACCTTTTTACCTTTACGTCTTTCCTATAGGCAGTAGTGGAGACATTGCGAATCTTATCATGATTGAAATTTTTGGCAAGAATCAGATGCATATGGCAAAGGTGACAGAGACAGAGATGGCATCACCTGTACACAGGGGCGGAGCCAGGATACTTGAGGGGTTTCATATGAACCCACTTCCTTGAAAAATTACACAATATATATAAAGTCGAATGTTAATTTGAACATCTTTAGCAGTGTTTATCCCGATCTCCAAAACTCACCAATGCACCTTTTTGTATCAGTAAAAGAAGATTCCTTTATTTATACCAGCACTAAGAGAAGCTGAAATGCGTACAGCGAACAAGTCTTAAGATAGTTCCCCTATGATATGAAAGGGAGCTGATAAATTTAGGAGACGAAACTTCCATCCCAAATTGTGTGAACAGCATGCAATAACCGACCATCACAAAATGGAGTTGATCTTGGTCAGATTGAGACAGATTAAGGGGCGGGATCAACCAAATTCAGCTTTACTTTCACAAAAGTATAATATTTCGAACCAAAATACGATAAACTAATGATAATGAAAACTACTACAAATAGATGACATAATAAGAATGGGCAGTGCATATATGTCCTATGTATTACTCATTGATATCTGTTGGCTCTCTTATCACTAATCTTCAGGCAGAGGTGACGGCTCGCTCCATTTTAGTTCAAAGCTCATACTAGGATTCTCTGCAGAGGAAGCATTTGGAAACAGCGACATTTTAACACCTTCTAAATAATGTCGCCAGCATTTCTTTGAATAATATTTACAACAGCTAGGAGTCTTCTCTTTGTTCAATATCTTGTCCTGTATGAACTGTATTCCACAAAAAATAACAATAAGTCCTATCCACTGTAACGATAGAAAGCATTGAAGAACCAGAAAGTATGAATTAAGGATCCAATTAAGACAGAGGTCATCTTACCACAAGGAGGCCACTTGTGAGAGATGTCTTCCAGGTAAGAGTGTTTGGGTGAAAATCTCGCAAGTGACTGTTGAGAAGATTTTCCACCATTCTTGCTGATTTAGTCAATTGTATCTTGTATGCTCCAAAATGAGGAAGATGAAGCCCTTTAAATTCCTCACAGATATTCACATCCTATAAATGCCACATGAATAAATAAGCAAATAATAGAACGTATGAGAAATCCATATACAATCATTGTAGATCAGAAATTTGACGAGTTTGAAACCTGTTTGGAGGCAAGAAACAACTTGAAACCTTTGCCATCAAACCCTTCAATGAATTTCTGCACTAACTTCTGTTTTGGGGATTTCAAGTGAAGCTTCACTTCTTGCAACTGTGAAGCATTCATGGAAGAAAATGGTAGCTCGGCACCAGTATATTCAAATGAAAGTAGATTTGGTGCATCAATGTTAGCTTCCTTTAGATTGTGGCACCTTATCAGAGAGAGTTTCTTCAACTTGCCACTCAACATTGTAATTCTGTGCAATGTATGGCATTCCAACAGGAACAGTTTTTCAAGTAAAGGGAAGTGCGAGATATGTTCCTGAAAGAACTTATCTGACATATGTCCGTGCTTCAAAGTCAAATTCTTAAGATTGCTGCACCCTCCTAAGATAAATTTGCACCTTGAAGATTTCTTCCCATAGAACAAAAACGTCTCAAGATTGGGTGCCTCAAGTTTGACCGACCTGAGGTTGCATCGCTCATGTACCTCAAACCTATTTAGTTTAGGCAGAGATGAAACATGCAAGAATTTAAAACCATAGCAATTGATCAGGCGCATATCCTCAATCAAAGGGCAGCCCTGGACAAAATTATGGACGATATTCTCATTGATACGCATTGCTTTCATGGATAACTCCCGCAGGTTATGGAGCTTTATGGCAGTAGAATCACCCACTCCGCACCCACAGAGCTTCAATGAAGTTATTGTCCTGGAAGCAAAGACAACCTGAGGCAGAGAATAAAATTCCCCATCCATTTTCGCATGGACATCAAGCTCATTAACATTCTTGTCAGTAGCAATAGATATCCAGTGATTCATAAAGGGAGCCAAAAGATGAACAGAAAAGAAGACATGCAGCCTGGACTTTTGTATACTTGGCATCTGGTCAACTCTGGTTGCTAAGGTATTCTCAACAAACAAAATGAACTTCTGTATAAATGGGAGCTCTGCATCCCCCAGGGATTCTTCAAACACCTGTTTAAAAATTGAGCTCTGTTTCTCCACTGGTAGAGGTTGGAGATGATCCCATTTATCTGCAGCATTTACACATCAGAAGTGCCTCTGATCAAAATCAAAGGACGTGAAAGATTCCCAAATGGCTTTCCACTTCTTAGACAAAATACTTGTTCTTGCTAAATCTGCTGGCCAGCGGAGAAGACAGAGGATGTGATGTAAAATGTGTTCAGGCAACTCAGAGATCCTGTCCACATTAACTGCTCTTTCGTCTGTGTTGGTGATCTTACACATTAACTGCTCTTTCGTCTGTGTTGGTGATCTTTGTCACCTTTCCCTTTTTTCTATTGACCTTTCTCTGTGTCCTGCTTTTTCGTTTCCTTTTCTTCATTAGCGCCCCCTGTCTTTGCCAAATCCAGAGACCCTTCATTTGGTTTGAGTATAGAGCTTTAGAGATCACACTGTTGCCAAAAATTCATGTTCAGATTTGAGAAAGAAAACTCCATTTTGTTAAAAACTACACAAGTCCAGTCCATTTCTTATCAGGTGAGGACAATGAGAAGACCAAATCTGTAGTTTTAGCACAAACTAAAACCCCAAAGAGACCCAAAAGGAAAAACAAATGGAATAAATCAATGTAAGAAAACATAAGGAAAGGTATCAATCAATCTTTAACCTTTATCAGCAGGTTATTAAAACAAAATTAAAAGAAACAAATGATTTTACTAATATTTGTGCCAAATAACATGATAGAATGCTAAGTAACCAACGCATAACCATCTTAATCAGCCTGAAACCCTATAACAATTTGATTGTACCATTTAGCAAAATCCAGAACTATTGATTTGGCAAAACATTAGTGTGGAGCTTTAGACATCACACTGTTGCCAACACATCTTGCTCAGATTCGAGAAAGAGAACTCCATTTTGTTAAAGCTTCCATTTCTCATCGCTTGAGGGAAATGAGAAGACCAGATCAGTAGTTTTAGGGTACAACGACCAAATTAAAACCCCAAAGAGACCTAACAGGAAAAAAAAATCCAAAATAGGAAAGATATCAATCCAAAAACCCTTTATGATTTTTTGCTGACATTTGTGCCAAAATAACGTACGCATAAACATCATAGAATGACAAGAAACAGGGGGTAATAGTAGTTCAGTTGTTTCACCTTGTCGACGAGGTTTCAATTATCAACCTTCTGATCCCCTCCCTAATTTCCCCTTCTTCTAACCCTATATATAATTTTCTTCTTAAAATTAACACAGAATGTGAAGAAACCTAAGCTTAACAATCTTAACAACCCTGAAACCCTAAATGCCAAACGGAGTAACAATTTGCTCGTATCGTTTCATAGAAAAAATCTCAGAGAAAATCAAGGAAAAGAGCGAAATTACCTGTGGTGGCTGCAGATACTTGGAACTTGACAAGAGGAACTGTGTTGATTGGAGACCTTTTTGACGGTCAAAAACTCTAAATATTTATATAGGGAAGTCTAAGGGTGTCAAAATGAGCCCAAATATAGGTAACCCGCCCAATCCGCTCAAAATTTTATGGGTTGGGCTTAAGATAGTTTGAATTGGGCTCAATCTCAACCCATTCAAATCTTAAACCCATTTTGAAAGAATCTTCAACTGAGCCCAATTTAATCTTCAATTTCAACCCGTTCAAGGCACTTTACTTGCATTGATGTAATGTATGTTTTCTATCTATTTTATATGACAATGTTACAAATACAGCAAATAAGTCATAAGATAGTTCCCCTATGATATGAAAGGGAGCTGATAAAATTTAGGAGACGAAACTTTCCATCCCAAATTGTCCGAATAGCATGCAAAAACCAACCATCACAAAATGTAGTTGACCTTGGTCAGATTGAGACAGATAAGGGGGTGCAATAACCAAATTCAGCTTTACTTTCACTAAAGTATAATATTTTGAACCAAAATACGATAAGCTCGTCTGATTGAAAAATGATAATGAAAACTACTACAAATAGATGACATAATAAGAATGGGCAATGCATATATGTCCTATGTATTACTCATTGATATCCGTTGGCTCTCTTATCACTACATCTTCAGGCAGAGGTGAGGGTTCGCTCCATTTTAGTTCAAAGCTCATACTAGGATTCTCTGCAGAGGAAGCATTTGGAGACAACGACATTTTAACACCTTCTAAATAATGTCGCCAGCATTTCTTTGAGTAATATTTACAACAGCTAGGAGTCTTCTCTTTGTTCAATATCTTGTCCTGTATGAACTGTATTCCACAAAAAATAACAATAAGTCCTATCCAGTGTAGTGATAGAAAGCATTGAAGAACCAGAAAGTATGAATTAAGGATCCAATTAAGACAGAGGTCATCTTACCACAAGGAGGTCACTTGTGAGAGATGTCCTCCAGGTAAGAGTGTTTGGGTGAAAATCTCGCAAGTGACTGTTGAGAAGATTTTCCACCATTCTTGCTGATTTAGTCATTTGTATCTTGTATGCTCCAAAATGAGGAAGATGAAGCCCTCTCAATTCCTCATAGATATTCACATCCTATAAATCCCACATGAATAAATAAGCAAATAATAGAACATATGAGAAATCCATATACAGTCATTGTTGACCAGAAATTTGACGAGTTTGAAACCTGTTTGGAGGCAAGAAACAACTTGAAACCTTTGCCATCAAACCCTTCAATGAATTTCTGCACTAACTTCTGTTTTGGGGATTTCAAGTGAAGCTTCACTTCTTGCAACTGTGAAGCATTCATGGAAGAAAATGGTAGCTCAGCACCAGTATATTCAAATGAAAGTAGATTTGGTGCATCAATGTTGGCTTCCTTTAGTTTGTGGCACCTTATCAGAGAGAGTTTCTTCAACTTGCCACTCAATATTGTAATTCTGTGCAATGTATGGCATTCCAACAGGAACAGTTTTTCAAGTAGTGGGAAGTGGGAGATATGTTCCTGTAAGAACTTATCTGACATATGACCGTGCTTCAAAGTCAAATTCTTAAGATTTCTGCACCCTGCTAAGATAAATTTGCACCTTGACGATTTCTTCCCATAGAACAAAAACGTCTCAAGATTGGGTGCCTCAAGTTTGACCGACCTGAGGTTGCATCGCTCATGTACCTCAAACCTATTTAGTTTAGGCAGAGATGAAACATGCAAGAATTTAAAACCATAGCAATTGATCAGGCGCATATCCTCAATCAAAGGGCAGCCCTGGACAAAATTATGGACGATATTCTCATTGATACGCATTGCTTTCATGGATAACTCCCGCAGGTTATGGAGCTTTATGGCAGTAGAATCACCTACTCCGCACCCATAGAGCTTCAATGAAGTTATTGTCCTGGAAGCAAAGACAACCTGAGGCAGAGAATAAAATTTCCCATCCATTTTCGCATGGACATCAAGCTCATTAACATTCTTGTCAGTAGCAACAGATATCCAGTGATTCATAAAGGGAACCAAAAGATGAACAGAAAAGAAGACATGCAGCCTGAACTTTTGTATACTTGGCATCTGGTCAACTCTGGTTGCTAAGGTATTCTCAACAAACAGAATGAACTTCTGTATAAATGGGAGCTCTGCATCCCCCAGGGATTCCTCAAACACCTGTTTAAAAATTGAGCTCTGTTTCTCCACTGGTGGAGGTTGGAGATGATCCCATTTATCTGCAGCATTTACACATTGGAAGTGCCTCTGATCAAAATCAAAGGATGTGAAAGATTCCCAAATGGCTTTCCACTTCTTAGACAAAATACTTGTTCTTGCTAAATCTGCTGGCCAGCGGAGAAGACAGAGGATGTGATGTAAAATATGTTCAGGCAACTCAGAGATCCTGTCCACATTAACTGCTCTTTCGTCTGTGTTGGTGATTTCTGTCATCTTTCCCTTTTTTCTATTGACCTTTCCCTGTGTCCTGCCTTTTCGTTTCCTTTTCTTCATTAGCGTCCCGTCTTTGCAAAATCTAGAGACCCTTCGTTTGGCAAACAATAAGTGTAGAGCTTTAGAGATCATACTGTTGCCAAAAATTCATGTTCAGATTTGAGAAAGAAAACTCCATTTTGTTAAAAACTATATTAGTAAACTCCATTCCATATCAGGTGAAGACAATGAGAAGACTAAATCTGTAGTTTTAGCACAAACTAAAACCCCAAAGAGACCCAAAAGGAAAAAAAAGGGGAATAAATCAATGGAAGACCCAAAAGGAAAAAAAAAGGGGGAATAAATCAATGGAAGAAAAAATAAGGAAAGGTATCAATCAATCTTTAACCTTTATCAGCAGGTTATTAAAACAAAATTAAAAAAACTAAATGATTTTACTAATATTTGTGCCAAATAACATGATTAGAATGCAAAGTAACCTAAGCATAACCATCTTAATCAGCCTGCGACCCTATAACAATTTGATCATATCATTTGGCAAAATCTAGAACCACTGATTTGACAAAAAAATAAGTGTAGAGCTTTAGACATCACATTGTTGCCAAAAAATCTTGTTCAGATTCGAGAAAGAGAACTCCATTTTGTTAAAGCCTCCATTTCTCATCACTTCGGGGAAATGAGAAGACTAAATCATTAGTTTTAGGGTATAACGACCAAACTAAAACCCCAAAGAGACCTAAAATGACAAAAAGCAATCCAATATAGGAAAGATATCAATCAATTTTAACCTGTATCAGCAGGTTATTAAAACAAAAAACCTAATGATTTTACCGACATTTGTGCCAAAATAACGTATGCATAAACATCATAGAATGACAAGAAACAGGGGATAACAGTAGTTCAGTTGTATCACCTTGTCGACGAGATTTCGATTATCTACCTTCTAATCCCCTCCTTAATTTCCCCTTCTCCTAACCCTATATATAATTTTTTTCTTAAAATTAACACAGAATGCGAAGAAACCTAAGCATAACCATCTTAACAACCCTGAAATCCTAAATGCCAAATGAAAAAACAATTTGATCGTATCGTTTCGTAGAAAAAATCTGAGAGAAAATCAAGGAAGAAGGCGAAATTACCTCCGGTGGCTGCAGATACTTGGAATTTGGGAAGAGGAACTGTGTTGATTGGAGACCTTTTTGACGGTCAAACACTCTAAATATTTATAGAGGGATTTGATGGTCTCACCAATGAAACTTTTTATTTGCAAAAAAAACTATGAATTTTTTTATCAAAAATATTTTTAACTCAAATTTTATTCAATTATAAATTTTTTTCCTCTAAAATCATTCAACTTTAATTTTTCATAAAAAATCACTCAATTATAAATCTTTTACGATAAAAGTACTCAACTTATTTAATTATTTTTTTAATAAAATTTATTAACATGAATTTTTATTTAAAAATAAATTTTAAAAAAGATTATTTTATTTAAAAATATTTTAAATTAGTAGCTCGTGCGTGTATATTTTCAGTTAGCAGCTCAAACGTCCACTGATCTAGTTTCTTTCTTCCTTTTTTTATTTTTGGTTACAACCTATATTAAAAAATTTCATTCAGATAACTTATGTTTTATGCTGAACACGGAAGTATTATTTCGCTCATTCTCAATTAGTGTAATTCAAATCGATAAAAATGTTATTAGGTTATTAGGTTATCGAGTTTTTCAAAAGATTTATTGGATTATCGATTTGATATTGATTTTTACTATTGAATTATTGAGTAAATCGATTACCCAATGCGATTATAATAATTCACTATTTTAGTCTTTCGTAAATATTAAATATTAATATAATTTAATAATAATAGGACACTATTGTAGTACTTTACCTATTTTAATCTTTATTTACTTAAGAGATTAGTTACTCACTTTAGTATCTAGTCTTTAATCTTTACTCTTTCGTACTCCATCTGTTTTTATATATGCAAATTTTCATTATCATCTTATCGGATAAATCAAAAATCGAACCGTTAAGGACTAAAAATCGATAATTTGAAAATCGATAAAAATAATTTTATTGGTTTGTTATTGGTTTAATATATTTAAAAATTGAAAATCGATAAATCAAACCAATAATGTATAAAATCGAACTGAACTGATCAATGCACCCCCTAAATGTAATGAGGTATTGCAGGTTATACCTCAGCCAGTTTTGGCCCTAGATAAATTATAATCATAGATTTTGGATAAAACCACCAGAAAGATTGTAGATTTGTAATATGAAATCTAATGTAATTTTATTTTTGTTATGAAAATGGTATAGTTCTAACTTTCTTTGCTAGTGTAGTTTATATGATTGAATAAGATCGAGTAAAGATAGATGTTTTATACTGATATATAAAAACATATTCTTTAAATTATTAAATGTACTTAGTTCTAACTTTCTTTGCTAGTATAGTTTATATGCATTGAATAAGATCGAGTAGAGATAGATGTTTTATACTGATATATAAAAATATACTCTTTAAACTGTTAAGTGTACTTATATTTTCAATTTTAATACAATCGTTCTGAGTTGTATACATTAAGTATTGTTTTGATTTATTAAAAGGTGAGATTTTGAAACTAATCAATATGTCTGGCAGATTTGATGATAATAATTAGTTAGTTGATGAAATTCATATCTTAATATATACTTTGATAATACACCTTTTTAAAGAATCTTATAAGTTTTTATGTGCAAATCCAATTGTGAATTCATGAATTTCGTGTATGCAATAAGTTAAGCATTATTTTAAATAAGACTAGTCATGCAATTAAATTTATTGATCAGTATTTGTGCAGATCTAGGATGTGTGTTCTAAAGTTTGCTTATATGAGATTCTTTTCTAAAAAGAGAAAATTATTAATTTCAAAGGTACGTTGCAAGAGAAATAGAAAAGAATATTATTACATAACTAGACATTTGTTAAAGTTTTGACTGCATAAACAATAATACTTTTTATATTCGATATCTATATTAAAATTATATCAATTTATTATTATCAAGTGATAGTTAAATTAGTTATATAATACTACCACATACGAATGAAATGATCTTTTTAGATATTAATAAGGACTTGTGAAATGCACTTGAAACAACACGGCATTAAAATCGATAAATCTAGTATTTGACATTTATATTTGGCATACAATTCATACTCAATTGACTTCTATCTATTTCATATTAATGAATTGGTGAGATAATGAAGATTTATTAAAAAGAATTATGAGGCTAAGCAAATATATATTAATTAACATAGCAATAGTTTTAAATTAATTATGATTCATAACTAAATTTTAGCTGCAATTATATCGTCTCTCTCCTCTTTTCCGCTCTCTCCTCTTTTATACATATACAAATACAAATTACACTCACACATATATCTGACAAATATACAAATATAGTCATCCGCTCTCATCCCTCTCTACCCTCTCTCACTCGCTTCTCTCCTCCTCTCCCAATCTCGCTTGCCAGATATAGAAATACATATGAATACTTGTTACAAATTACACATGCACATATATAATTATATGACAGATATGCAAATACAATAAGCCTCTTTCCACTCTCTATCCTCTCTCGCTCACTTTTCTCTAATCTCGTTAGATAGAGATACAAATACATATGTATACTAGTTGTATATATACAACTATTTGACAAATATATATATACAATTTGCATCTCTCCAGTCTCTATCCTCTCTCCCCCCTTTCTCAATCTCACTTGCATTTCTCCTCCCTCTAACTTATTGCTATGAATCATAATTAGCAAACCATAGCTATGGAGCATAATTAAGATATTTTTGAGTTGTTATATGCTAAAATTCCTTTTAAAAAATAAAAATTCAAGGATATAATTTAAATCATATTTATCACTAAATTTATCTCCTAAAAAATATATAATTTTATTTTAAAAACAACAAATATAAAAAATTAAATATTTATTTTGTACTTCGACTAATTTAATTATTTTAAACAATAAAAAAAAATCTCAAAAGTTCATTTAATATAAGATAGATGAGTATTATTCAATTATGAATGACAATGAGGTTTCATTTAGTAACATGGGTAGATCCATATGGAGTTTTGTGAGTGCTTAAGCACTAATTGACCTCAACCTAAGATATGTATATATAAAAACATATTAAGAATAAGAAACCTAGATAATTAATCAGCAAGAACTCAATAAATAATTATGGAGTGTGGCTTTTTAATTAGCAATAATAAAGCTGCGGCACCACAAGTCGTGAAATCAATTAACACTATTCGCAACTAGAAGTCTATTAATAATAACATTATTATATTTTTAATTTTAAAATATGCAAAAATCATCGACACTCATAATTTGTGCCGATAATTTAGACACTGTAGTTTATAATTTTTGAACTACATACTTCAGTAGAAATTACAAAATTTTGGGTGCCAGCGCATATTCCGGGTGATCATCACCACCTGCATCTCACATCTTAGCACAGTGGAACGTGTAACTACACAACAAGTAACTTTTTATAAATTTATAAAGTCGTTTTATCCGCTCGTAACGCATAAGGCAATTATAAGTGTAAATAATGTCATGATTACTCATTTTAATTTCAAAATATAAAAAATGGTCTAGTATAATTATAATTCGTAACTCAAAGTCTTCAATTTTGATGGTAATATTAAGCATATTTTTCTCAATAATTTTATATACGATTGTGTTTAAATAGTTCTTGCACTTACAATCACGTGAACAATGACATTTTTATGTTAAAGTGAAGCACCCACGACCTTCAAATTTTAAGTTGTCATTGCTTAGTAACGTTTAATCAAAGAAGGATAAGTAAATTTATATTTTCCTTAGTTTGAGAATACTTTTCTAGAATGCAAACTCTTGTTTAGTCATATACTTGAAATTTTTTGAATTTTTAAAGACATAATTTTTAGAGTTTGGAGTTATATTTAGATATACTTTTTATTTGAAAAAAAATAATTAAAGCTGTGAGTGAAAGTAAAAGTTCTTCTAAAACTAGATTTCAAAATTCAATTTAATTTTATGGTCAAACAGCTATTTAAAAGATAAATTCTTACTGCCTTCTCTATTTATTCATTTTCCAATGATAATTTTGATTTCTTCAACTGAATCTATACATAATGCTTTAAATATAGAAATTAAAGAACTTATCTATAAAAAAGTATATGCTATTGCTTTTTAAATCTCGTACTTAAAAATAGAGTATAATGTAAATATAATAATTTCTTTTTTATATATATTTATTGTTAATTAATACTTCCTCTATGTTAATAACTTGACTAAATTGTATAGTTAAATCAAATATTTAAAATTTAAGATTTAGATGATTGAAAACTATAAGAAAAATATTATAAGTTGCAATAGACGAAAAAAGTATATCTTAAAATATTAATTAAAATTCACCTAATTTAATTTTAATAAGTAAAATAATAATAAGTAAAAGTAAACGGAAAAAGTACGTAACATTAGGACAGATAGATATGAAACATGTATCATAGAAACTTTTTGAAAATGATTGAGAAGTTCAATCCTAAACCCTTGGATCTGGAAAAAATTTAAACGATGAAAAGAAAAAAAGAAAGGAAACAAAGTGACGTGGGTTAGCAAAATAAATGCTCATTTACATAGTTACTATTCCTCATTTTTAATGGAAAAGCATAAGACAAATCTAATTACGCAAACATCTAGGTTCTTCTAACAACAATCAAAAACATACACCTATACTTTCCCTTTCCTTCTCTCTCATCTTTTGGTTTCCCAACAAAGACAACTTCGATTACTGGAAAAACCCTTTAAAATTTCTCTTGACATTTGGCGGAGATGTCATCTACAAGTTAAAGTTACTACACCAACAGATTTGGTGTGACAACAAGATACTGTTTTTATTCTTTTGGACACAAAAACTTCTTTTTGGTCTGTGGATTCTTTATAAAGTTTTGTTCCTTCAATCACGCTCATACTACTCTCATTTATTAAGCCCAATTGAAAGATTAGTTCAATTTTGGACTTTCTTTCTCCACCCCATGATATCTATTTCACCATTTCTTGCATAGTACTGATTCAGTAGCCAAATTTTGGGGTGTGAATTTTTCTACTTTTTGTGATCTGGGGACATATCCACTTGCTTTGTTTAGATTTTTTTGATCTGGGGTTGAAAGTTTATTGCCTTAATTGTTTGGTTGAATCGGCTACTTGATGTGATTTTTGAAAAGCCTTGCTTTTTTAGAAGTAGAATGTTGTGAACCACATACATTTGATGATAAGTATAGCAAGTTCCTAATAGCAAAACCTGAGTTTTCTTTAAGTGGTTTTGTTTGTGGAAGAAAGAGCTTGGCAGATTTAGAAATGAAGTCAAGAGTAGGGAGTCAAGGGTCATTAGAGGAAGGTAAAGATTCTGTTACTAAGGTGGTGAATCATCATAAGCCTTTATCATTAAGGTTACTTCAGTTTCTGTTGTTATTTTTGGGTCTTGGTATTGTGTTTTCATTTCTTAGTATGTATATGGTTCGGTATTCAGTAATGCAGAATGTAATTCCTATGGTACAATCAAGATTTCAGCCCTGTTTTCAACAACTTAGTTTAGACAGTTGGATTAAGCCTCCTTCGAATCTGTTGCATTCGATGAATGACACTCAGTTGTTTTGGCGAGCTTCATTTGTTCCTCAAATCAAAGAATACCCTTTTAATAGAACGCGTAAGATTGCATTCATGTTCTTGACTAGAGGGCCTATGCCTTTGGCGCCGTTGTGGGAGAGGTTTTTCAAGGGGAATGAGAAGCTTTATTCAATCTACATCCATTCATTGCCATCATACAAACCTGATTTCCCACCTTCATCAGTATTTCATGGCAGGCAAATTCCTAGCCAGGTAAAATGAACACATTCTTTTCCGTTATAGTTGTACATTATGCTTGAATTTGTTCTTGCCATTATGTGTGGAAAAAAAAAAATTAACTTTGCAATGGTTTCCACCCAAGTGTTCTTACCTAATGTGTGTCTGTTATAATTTTGGGATTTAATATGGGGAACTGTCAAAAAGGATTCTTTTTGCATATCTCATTAGATATAAATGCTTATCCCTTATACTTACTATCAGCAAAGCCTCAGCTGTGGTCTATGATAATATTTCCGTGTACTATGCCTTTTCAGACTTTTGTTGAAGCAGATGTCGCATAAATTCTAGCTATTTAAAAGCCTATCTTAGTTTGTTGTTGCCCTGGGACTCTCTAAAGGGGAACCTCGTCTAGCTATTCTTATAAAGATCTCTGGATTCATTGCTCCACAAACTATCTATGATTTAACCAGAAAGTTCAGGAATGGTGGATGATGCATTTTGTTCAAAATACACTAGACATATCTGGACACGGTTATAGAGATAAAGTTGGGTAATTTTTTCGCTTTCTTCTTCAATGTAAATGGTTATGGGATACACCTTAGTTGTGCAAAGTTATGACATAGGGAAAAGTAAGTTCTTTGTTGGAGCTCATCATCATCCGGCTCAGGTGTGCTTTAGTGATGTGTTACTGCCATGGTGTTTTACTTGAGGTAATGTCAAGATCATTGAGAAGTTGCTTGTTTTCACAGTAAAGCTTGAATAAGGGCTGAATTGATGTAAGTGTGTTAGGAGAGTTTAGCTGCATGGTTTTCTTGTTGTATGAGTTGGTCACGGTTGTGTTCATCTAGATGGTTTCTGAATATTTGTGACAGCTAATCCCCATGTAAAACCTTTCATACCCTTTATCTCAATCAGAACAATGTTCTAATACCCGGGGTGCAAATAATTATTCCCTCTATTAGGAAGTTTGTATTGCGATCTTATGACTTTCAGAGCAACCATGTTGGCTATGTACAGCTGAGATGGATTTCTTGTACATCATAGTGCAGAACTGGGTTAAGCTGTCCTGGGTAGTGCAGTCAGCCCAGAAGATGTTAGGATACAGTAACCTCTTCTTAGTAGCTTTCCACTGTCTATTTCTAGTAAGCATTCCATTGTTTTTGTCCAATATTGGTTTTATCCTTGGGGAAGAGAAGCCCATTTCTGTAAGGATTATTTTCTTTGAAAGCTGTAAGGGATCTTTTCATGCATATATCCATGAAGGATGATTCATATTGTTGGATTAGAAGGCTTACATGAGCTACTTTGGTGACTAATGGAGAAGCTCGCTTGTTAAATTCTTTTTGCAAATGTCTGTTTTTCATTTAGCTGCAATTAAGCGCACACTGTGAAGCTTAAGTTTGGTAGTACATGAGAAGTTGAGTGTAGAGACCAGTTTGAAATTATAGATTAATCTTATCATTCTATTGCTTCTTTTTGTGTAGGTGGCAGAGTGGGGAAGAATGAGCATGTGTGATGCTGAAAGACGACTTCTTGCCAATGCACTGCTTGATATCTCCAATGAATGGTTTATCCTCCTTTCTGAGGCATGCATTCCTCTCCATAACTTCAAAACTGTCTATCACTATATATCAAGATCTAGGTACAGCTTTATGGGTGCAGTCGATGAACCTGGACCTTATGGCAGAGGGCGTTACAATCCTAATATGTTACCTGAGGTTAACATCACTGATTGGCGTAAAGGATCGCAGTGGTTTGAAGTCAACAGGAAACTGGCTGTTGACATTGTTAAAGATGATGTATACCACCCTAAGTTTGAGCAGTTCTGCAGACCAGCATGTTATGTGGATGAGCACTATTTTCCAACAATGCTGACCATACAATCTCCGCGTCTCCTGGCAAACCGGACTCTCACTTGGGTGGACTGGTCCAGAGGTGGTGCTCATCCTGCTACATTTGGGAAAGCCGATATTAATGATCAATTTTTCAAGAGAATTTCTGATAGCCCAACGTGTATATACAATGACCAGCCGACTTCACTTTGTTACCTTTTTGCCAGAAAATTTGCCCCTAGTGCTTTGGGTCCTTTATTAGAACATTCCACTAAGTTTTTGGGCTTCTGAAATCATAACGTTTGTCATAAAATATCTGAGTGAGAATCTACATAGGAAATTTCCTAGCAAATTAGCTGCGTTGATCAAGCCAGTGTCATGCTTGCTATTAGATGCTTCATCTTTTATAATGCTGATACATGATCCAATATGCTCAGTGTGCTCTCTTATATAATGATATCGTATTCTTGCCTTTATTTTTTAGACTTGGAGTAACATGATCAGTGAGGTTCATATAACCAATTCAACTTGTTTGGAACTGAGATATTTGTTGGATGATTTTTACCTAACCTAAGCTTGCATATTCTATATCCTGTTTTCCCTTCAATACAAGCTCGCGCAATTGCGCAGGTTTGAACTCGTACTGTGAATTCAGTCTACACATCTAGCAACCCAGTAATTTGGATGTTTTCCCAGCTATCACATTTACTACGCTTGGTAGCACTCCGTGAACAAGTTAAATGAAAAAGAAATGCAAGAAAATGTACAACGTTGTTATTGTTGATGAAGTAAATATTTGTTGCATAAACATTGACCTTTCTGCCTAAGTACCCGGTTTGTTCCAGGTATACAGTTTAAACTAGATTGGCCAGTTACAGCATTACATAAAAATGACAAGGATCTATATAGGTGCACATGCCTACAAAAAAGACACCTTACAATTCATCGTGACCATTTATACTTGACGAAGGAACTTGTGGTTGTGCTTCGAGAAGATATCTAATAGCCAAAGATGCTTGAAGTGCAGCGCCGAAAGGAAGTGCTTCTTCATTGATTTTAAAATAAGGTGAATGGACTGATGCAGGGTTTTCATTTGTTTCACCCTGCATTCCGAGTAGGTAGAAGTAACCAGGGATAATCTCTTGGTAAAACGCAAAATCCTCCGACCCCATTAGTGGTTCCATGTCTTTTACATGATCATTACCAAGCATATCACCTGCAACTCTCTGGAAGTGTTTGTGCAAGTTTTTATCATTCACGGTTGGAGGGAAGAAGGGTTTCTCGTTTGTAAGAAAATCAACAGTTGCATTGCACCTCTGTACAGCAGCTTGCCCAACAATAACCTACGTGAAAGGAGAATTAGTGGCTCTATCATGGAGAAAGCATGTATAAACAGAATGAGACTAGGGAAGCCAAATGAATCCAGGAAACAGAAACAACTTGCAGCATATTTTGTCAGTATAACATCTGAAGTAAAATTTAAAGAATGTAGAGACACCAAAGGATAAGGTGGGTTTTGCAGTAGGATGAGTGTGCAATTTCATTCGATATACAGCATACAAAATGAGAACTAAAACGTTAAATAAAGTGAACTGTAAATAAAATGAAACATCCCGACTCTCTAGGCAACAGCTTAAGATACTGACTAATTTAAGAATTGATCCTACCTCCTCAATTCTGTGCCTAAGCTGCAGAAAGCTCTCCTTTGAAAAAGCCCGAAAAGTGCCACCAATGGTAACAGAGTCTGGAATAACATTAAATGCACCCCCTCCTTGGAATTTAGCAACCGTGACTACCTGCAGTTCATACTTCATGTCAAGTAAAAGTACATGACTAAATTGGAAAGTGAGAATCATCTGTTGAGGAATTCCAATCTTTATCTCAAGGATAATGTTTGTAAATGCATCATAAATACAGGAAATTCACCAAGTCACTTCAGCTGCAGAATGAGGTTAAATATCATAAACCCAGTAAGTGTACTAGTCATTGTACAGTCTCAGTGAGAGAGAGTTCAAAAGTTCTTAAATAATCTTTTCATAGTATCATCTCATCAGATATGACTTTTGGTTTCAAAACAGATATCAGAACAGGGGGAAGAAACTTATTACTCTGGATAATTTCACAAGTCGAGTTTTGTTAAGGAAAGAAGAGATTTTGACCCCAAAATTCCAAACAACCTTTATACATATTCCTCCATCTTTGGATATATTTCCATTTTCATAAAAAAGATAAAAACTTCTTTTGGCTTTGGCTGCAGGCAGCAGCACGCATCCTGAACTTCCTCATCCAGAAGAAACATGAATCAGAACACAGAGAAGAAACTTCACCTACTTCAGATAATTTCCAAATTTGGGCTTTGTTAAGGAAAACAGAGACTTTTACCCCCTAAACTCAATTAAACTGGTTCCTATATCATTGACTACTAAATAAGTTTGGCCAAGTACTTGAGATATTATTTAGGGAATTCCATTTAAGCATCTCAAAATAAAGTCTCCTTTTTATAAAGGACATCACCAGAATAGATGCACATGGTGATTCAAAGCAAGGGAGACAAAAAGAGGGCTGCACTAGGTGATTTGAGTAATTTCTGATGGTTTGCTTCCAATTTATATAATTGGACTCTCATAGTGGCTCAGAAAGAAAATTTTGAAGTTAATTTCACTTCTGATTGACCAAAAAGTCATGAGAGACAGGGACATTCATGTAGTCCAAGAAATTCGGTATGATTGCAGGAATATGAGAATTTTTTCATTGAATTGAAATAATTTTCTACAAATGGAAGATGATTTTACATCAACAAGTAAAGGAAAACAGAATGAGGGTCAACTGGAAATGTTGAAGATTTATATCATCTTCAATAAAATTACTTCTCTTGTTCACTCAGCGCATAGTAATTCGAATCTTATTTGCAATTCATAGTTCTTTAGCTGGATAAAGAATACCAAATCAAGCAATGAAATCATGACAATTACTCTGAATTTTTCATGGGTAGTTCAGACACTGCAATGAGTTAACAGTGACTAGTGGCTACGACATGCAAGAGCCAGTGCAGCACAGGTGTTTGATAGAAAAAAACAACCAGTAGAATTTTCTGCTGGTACAGTGAGGCCTGTCCATTTGGGAAGGGGGAGTGCGTGGGGAGAAATATACCTGAGAATCCAGAGGATCAGCCTCTCGGGAAACAAGATGCTGTAAGCTGACAATTACATTTGATGCTGCCAGAATTGGATCTATCGAATGCTGTGGAATAGCAGCATGACCACCTCTTCCGCTAATTACAGCTTCAAAGAAACCACTTCCAGCCAAAAAGGGTCCAGACCTCGAAGAAACTTTACCTAGAGGAAAGTTTGGATTGACATGCAGACCAAATATTGCTTCTACATATTCTAGTGCTCCAGCATCTATCATTTTCTTGGCCCCACCACCTCCCTCCTCTGCTGGTTGAAAAACAAGAGCAACTGTTCCCTGTCAAAATTGGCCAAGGAAATATCAGCTGCCAGAAATACATGCAAGTATGCAACTACAACATACCCAGAGAAATCCCACAATTCCAGACTGGGGAGGGTAGAGCGTATGCAGACCTTACCACTACCACATAGAGATAGAGGCTGTTTTGGAAGACCCCCGGCTCAAATATATTGGCCCAAAAGAAGAAAAACATCAGATACATAATAGAGACTAAAACGAAGAACAATGTCAATTTTGCCAAAAATACATGACCAAAAAATATTGATATTATGTGCGTTAAGGACCGAGCTATGGATTTGTCAGGAAAGATTTCTGGATATAGTATTTTCTTAAAAGGTAATCAGGTTTAAAAGCACAGTTGACATTTTGAGAAACTGAAGTAGATTAACAAGCTTAGAGCATTCTCTAAGATATTTCCTTTGCTGGTCAATAGAGCTTCTTGCATCCTTTCGGACACTTTGCAAAGCGAATTAAGTTAAGAACTTAAGATTTCGTCACAAGCTATCTTGATTAATCACCAGCCAGAATTACAATACCAAGTTGTTGTCATATGTATAGAAGATATACATGATTCTGCTAACTCCTATTCTATTGTAAAGGATAGGATTTTTTATTTTTCAACCCAGACAAAAATTTGGTGAGATTTCACTGTAAAGCATTCTCTCCATGTAACAGCACATTTCACACCATATAACTTGTTATTACCCAAAGATCTGATTTCAGGCCCCAACCCCCTTTTTTCCTAGCCTCGGAGATGTCAAATAAGATTTATCTTTCTCCAATCAATTATATTGGCCTAGAACTCATCCAATGAACCAGAAATCCAGCATACATGTCAAACAAATAAAGTTCAGATAAGATGCCAAATGAGAAACGAGCAAAAGTCAAACCTTGAGCAGACTAAACAAAATCGTGATACTACTAATACAAGAATCAAACCTTCAAAATGTTCTGATGTTCTTGAAGAATTTTGGCAGCACCAAGAAGCATTGCAACATGAGCATCATGTCCGCATGCGTGCATTTTACCAGGATTTCTACTTTTGTGCTCCCAGTCCACCATTTCCTGTTAAAATTAAGGTGTAAAACTAATTACTTTAGCCAAAGTAAATGACAGGAGACAAAAATCTCTGCATATTTGGTGATCTCTAATCAGTATATCAGTATAAAAAAGCCCAACTTTACTATCAGAATCAACAATCCACTAGCACTAATCAGACAGAAAACTTTAGATTTCAAACCTGCATAGGGAGAGCGTCCATATCCGCTCTGATTGCAACAAAAGGGGGTTTTCCTGAACCAATGAAACCAACAATACCAGTAGTAGCATAAGGGTATTTATACGGAATCCCCAACTTGTCCAATTCTTCTCTAATAAGCTTACTGGTCTCTAATTCTTCATAAGCCAGCTCAGGATTCTCATGTATCTTTCTCCGAACCCCCACAATCCAATCAAAAACCTCAGTTTTCTTGGCAAAATCGAGGAACTTACTCGGGATTTCCGATAGTTCCCGCGAACTCAATCGAGAATCCGACCAGATGGGTATGGGGGCATGAGAAAAGAAAATCAAAATCAAGAAAACCCATCTGGAGAAATCCATATGAGGAAAAAAAAAGTTGCAAAACACCCACAATGAGAAAATGAAAATAATGGAGTAGTCCAAGAAAGGAACAGTTTCAACTGTGGTCTCTGTACATTAATATTGGATTAGGTGAGAACGATGAAAATATGGGGAAAATGGATTGAGGGTCCAATCCAATATAAATGAGAGTCGTAATGAATTGGTAAAATATTTTGGCAACAAGAGCGAAGAGATGAGCACTATAAAGATGCCTGCAGTGACAGCTCCAGTAGCTTTCAGGCTACAGCTGACCTACGTGCTTAATCGAAATCTCTCACGTGATTATTTCGCCGGCCGTTTTTTTCCTGGTTCATTTTTCTAAAATGGTAATCAGATTTTTTTATTTTTATTTTTTAAAAAAAACTTTGATATCTATAAAATTGTGAATTCAGAAATTTATTTCGTTAGCAATTAATTTTTTTAAAAAAAAATTATTTGGCCATGAATTGTATCTCTAATTATTTTTTAATTTCAAAAAATTGACTCAAAATATTGATGAGTCTTTCACTCGTAAAATTTTGAATTTTTTAAATTAAAATATATGTCTAAGTATAGTTTTAAATTTTGGAAAACAACATAAGATCTGTGTATATTTTATCTTTTCTAAACTCCATTTATGAGATTCCATTGAGTATGTTATTGTTGTATAACTTTAAATTCTTAAAATTAAAACTTTAATTCATAGTCGACAAGAACTTCAACTTATCATCACTTTTCACAGGATCTTTCTTTTGTCCCCAGGGGTCGATCAAACTAGAAATATTAGAAGTCGATTCGTCGAGTCGAGACAAGTCGAGACTGAATTTCGCACTTTTTCTACTAGTTTTACTGGCTAGACAACTGGCTAAGGGTTCCTCCCTCCTTGAGTCTCGTAGCCTCTTGGCTGTTAACCAGAAGATCAGCATATCTGTAATTCTATCTCCTTTCTCAAATTATGTTTTTGAAAAAAAAACAAACAAGAAGATTTGTGCCAATAGCAAATCTTCAAGTGCAAAGATAAGAGAATAGTAAAAGTTGATTTGTTTCGATTAAGATTTGATCATGCAAATAAATTTTTTATTTTAGCTCAAAAAATCATTCAATAGTTTTTGAGAAAGTATTCTTTATTTTAGTGAATTTTGAGAGTTATGGACTATTCAGTAATCCTTATTTCAACAGTTTAGAAGTGAAACTTTTGAAAAATATTTTTTTATTTATAAATTTTTCATGTCTAATTTAAAAATTATTTAAACTCAAATTCATCTTTAAAAGTCTCCTATTGAAAACTGAAATCCTTTGTAACAAAATAATTTCATATTCTTCATAGTTTGAATACAAACTTCTGTTTTACGTCATAGGGGTAAAGACACAGAATAGATGCCATATTTCATTAAACAATTAATTATTCTGTTAAATGTCACTAATGATTCAAACATGTTAACATCATTGACATCTTGATTCCCTCATATAATAGTAATTAGTTTACGTGTCTATATTATATATCAGTGACTTAAAATTATTGGAATTGATCTCTTTATTTTCTTTATGTCAATCAATTGGCATGATTAAAAGGTTAGAACTTTAAATTCTATAAATTCTTGCACATAAGGATATCCTTCTTTCATTTTAATATTTTTATTTAATGAGAATTTATTCTCAAATATTTTAATATGTCAAAAATATTATTTAATCTTATAATTTTAAATATTATGTATAAAAAAATTTAAACAATTAATTAAAGACTTATAAAAAAATATACATTTTTTAGCAACAGATAAAAAGAAAGTAAGCCAAAAAAAAAAATTTAAAAATTACCCATTTATATAAGCAGAGCGATCATCACAAATTTTATATCACTTAAATCCCTAATTTGGGTTAAAAAAAATGGGTATTATGTTTGTTTGGACACTTTGGAAAAATATTTTAATCCTATAGTTTTTAATTAAAATGTCTACAAATTACACATATTGGCGCATGCTTTACTAGAAAATGGACCTCTACCGAGGTCCACAAACTTTTGTCGGTTGTCACTTGTCCCTTTCGAAGACAAATATTTAATTAAAATAATAGATAATAGATGATCTATTATTTTTCCTTCTTTTATATAAAAATAAAATAAAATAAAATTGATGGATCAGAATTCATAGAAATCATAATCGAAACATTTCTTTTGAATAAATTAAAATATCTCTATAATAAAAATAACCATTTGCAATTTAAAATATGAACAGTATCTAAGTAAGAATTATAAAAGAATATTTATGTAAATCAGTGCAACAAGCGCAATTTTTTTTTATACAAGACGAAGTTTAGATAAATTGTAAAAATAAATAATTATTTAATGTTTGATCATTCATCGTCGAGTTTGAAGTTTCAAATATCGAATTTGAAGTTTATACTATTAAAGCCAAACTTCGTGAGTTTGAAATTTCAAAATCGATCAAACTATAAATAAATTGAAATTCTTAATACATTTTAACTAATATATCTAAAAGCAGCTATAAACCCAATTTTTGCCATTCAACAACAATAACTGACAATAATATATCCAGTAGAATTTGTAAAAGAATAGAATATACGCAAATTATATCCTTGCCTCATCACCTAGCCTTACTAGAAAATGAGCCTAAAATGCAGTCGTAAAAAATATACACAAACTGTATCTCCTAAAATGCAGTCGTAAAAAATATACACAAACTGTATCCCTGCCTCATCATCCGTCCTTACTAGAAAATGGGCCTATAATGCCGTAGAAACCCAAACCCAATCTTTGACATTAGCTTACGGAATTCTAAAGCCCAACTAATAATAAGCCCACTAATTTGGGTGATCCAGCCAGCCCGACCGTTCAAACCGAACTTTTGGGGATTAGCGGCCCTATCCTTTAAACCGCCAAGTCGTTTGTAGCCGGAGTGGGACTGTGGGAGTTGTTTTCCGGCGCCTATGGTTTAACAGCCACTCCGATTTAAAATGGCATCGGCAGCGGCTACTACTTTCGGCATTCGCTCAGTTCCTTCTAAAACTTGGCTATACAAATTCAGTGCTCGAACGGCAGCTGCATCAATACGTTCACGTTCATTCACCACTCTCGCTTCTCTTTCCCCCGTTGAAGATACTGAAGACATTCAATTGAACGTAATTCCAAAAGAAGATGCACGGGAAAAGGATCCTAGTACTAGCAACAACAACAATTACAAGCCCAATAAGTCTTATTATCCGAAGCGAGGGCAAACGCTGGAGCTAGTATGCGAGTCCCTTGCTTTCAAAGGAAAAGGTGTCTGCAAGGTTGCTGACAGTGGTTTCGTACTCATGTGTGATCGTGCACTCCCTGGAGAACGATTTATTGGCCGTGTCACTCGCAAAAAAGATAATTACGCCGAGGTGTCTGCCTTTTCTCCTTTAGTTCCAGTTTGACTATATGCAATGTCTATACTTATGTAGTATTTATTTTGTTTTGAATGATTTAGCGTGTTATTTTCTTTCAATTGGCAAGGATAGTACAGAGATGTAATTTATTGTGATCTTTTAGTACTCGTGCCAATGTGTTGATTGATGTTATGCTGGTTGATAAGGAGGGCAGGTAAAGAAGTTGAAGACAATAACACCTCATTTGGACTACGTTGAAGCACCATGTGAATATGCATCACACTGTGGAGGTTGCAAGACGCAGAGTTTGTCCTATGAAGCCCAGCTCAAGGCCAAAGAGCAACAAGTTCGTGACCTAGTTGTTCATGTGGGCAAGTTTTCTGATCAAACCCCAGAATTTGTAGCTGTCATGAAGCCAATTGTTCCCTGTGATATCCAATTTCACTATAGGAACAAGGTCAGTAAAGGATTCGCCCAAATTTTTACTTTTGAAATATTTTGACTAGAGATTTTACTTACTGTTATTACTAATATAATCTAAGACATCATTACTGGGCCTTTTATCCGTTTTGGTTGCATACCTTTGTTTTATTTGCATATTGCTTATTTTTGCTGTTGTGGCCAAAAGTCTGAAGAATTAGACATACTTTTGACTGCCTTCATCCGGCTTGGTAGTCAGTGGTTGGAAGTACGGAATTATATTTTCATATATGCTATAAGGAAACATTTTGATAATCAGATGATTTGTTCAAATACATAGAAGAGGTGCATTTATTTTCCTGGCAAAGGCATTATATAATTTTATGCCTTTTCTATTCCACTAGATGGTCGGGTTTATACAACACACACTAAGGGCCTTTTCAAGTAGAATAGACAAAATCAAAGGAGAAATGATATTGTACTAAAAATTAGACGACTGGGGTGACTTTTTTAAGGGAGATCAAGGTTAGTTTTCGATTATTGTTGCATTGCATTAAAAGATGCTAGAACTTTTTTAATAGGCGCAGTGATATAATGTTGTTTTCTTATGAAGTCAATATGAAGATTCCGTAAGTAAATTTCCTTGTAAAAATCATGTTGGTTTCTTTGTATGTGTATAGTAAGTTTGTAATTTTTTTTGTCCACCTTATTTCACCTGCTGATTTTGCCTTCTTATTACTATTATGTGCAAGCAATAATAGTTCTGATGTTCAGAAATCTAAGGGGAAACAAGAGGGAAAAAAGAAAAGAAAGAGAGAACGAATTTGGAAGAGTGGGAAGCCAATATATTTACTTTATTTTCATTACTTGTGATGCAGATGGAGTTCTCTTTTGGCCCAAAGGGATGGGTACCTGCTGAACAGCTGCAAGAAAACTTTACTGATGAATGTGTCTATGCTTTGGGTCTGCATGCCCCCGGATTTTTTGATAAGGTTTTAAACGTGAATAAGTGCTTATTGCAAAGTGATGCAGCAAATGAGGTATGGTCAGTGGCGGATCCAGGATTTTCATTCAGGGGTTCGTAATATAAAAGTTTAAATGTGCGAATAAACCAATAAAATACAATTTCCAAAGGAAATAGTAATACATAATTTAATATTATTTCAGCACTTCAAAAAAAAAAGGTGAAATATTGAGTTGGGTTCCCAAGGCCGAAATGAAATGAAAAGAAATAATTAAGAGAAGCTAGTAAAAAATAATGCTTTAAGTAGGACTCGACCAAAGCATAAAGGTTCAATCAAAAGGAGACCTACCACTATGCTAGACTTTGCTTATTGTTTAAAAGATTCAAGTTTAATAAATATATGAAAATATAGAAAATTTACTTTATATATACGGTGTAAGTTTTCACCGAGGGGGTTCGGATGAACCCCTCCCCCCTCCCTAGGTCCGCCCCTGGGAATGGTATGTGCCATTTGAATGTAGCTAGATTTAGTTGCCAAATGTCTGGTTTTCTTCTTTTTTTAACTGTACATGGTCTTTCGAGTTTTGATGGACTTACCATTTATGAGGTTTGTGGCTTAAACAAGCACATTGTAGGGAGAGAGTGCAGATGAATGATAAAAGACAGAGGGAACTGTCAATAAAAGGAGTAAAGAGGTATTCATTAGTAGCACACAATTGAGCATAACTGCATACTTCAAGTCTGTATTCCCAGCAGAGAGAGAGCTGTGACTGCAAACTTGGCGAGACAAGAGACAAAGAAGTTTTATGGGGTAAGCTGGAATGAAGTTATACATATCTCCTAAGAAATAGGGGGTTTGGATAAGATGATTTTAGAGAAGAAAGCAAAATATTAAAAATAACATCATAAAAGTATTAAAAAAGCATTAATTGACTTGAGCCTTGGGGTTTGCTCCCTTTCAAGGTTTCAAGTTCGAAACCCACTGGGTGCGAACAATTTCTGAGGGCCATCGGACTGGGTAAAACCTGAATTAACCGTGGTGTACTTGCGGGAAACTCCTTGCCGAGGGCCTGTGCGCCCCCGGGATTAATCGGGGCTCAAAGAGACTCGGACACCTAGTGCAAATAAAAAAAGTAGTACTTGAAAAATGGATTCAGAAATCTGGCAATGAGAGTCATGCAATTTGGAGGACGACGGTCATTGTAGAGGATCATGGAGTCTAGGAGGGGAGAAGAAAGCATCATAATGTCTTTGGAGAATGAAAAAGAAACTATGCATGAGTTTCACGGATACATCAGCTTCAAAGTGGTAGCCGAGACAGGGAAGCACATTTCCTACAATATTTAGCATATCAACCTAGAATAAATCGATGGTTGCACCGGTATACAGAGGTTAAGAGGAAGGAGTACTAGGTTGTGAAGGAATCTGAATTGAGATGGTAGATAATTCCAAATTCTCCTTTTTTTTACTCGACTAGTAACAATAATATTAAATTACAGGCATATTAGGATACCTGGAATTGAAGAGACAGGGAAATGAGACTTTCTGAGTTCTAGGTTGTCATTTTATAGAAAGTGAAGAGAGTTTAGAACATTTACCAACTCTGCTAAGCTAGAAAACTGATAAAGAAAAGCTGTCCTCCATCTCATATACATTGGTTTAACGTGATTCAAGACCTATTAGTTACAATTGGCTCACAGTGATCTTTACGTGAAGATTTCCTGCAGCAGGAGTTATTGATGCAATTAGACAGTTCTGAGAGCAGATTGTTTCCCTCATTTGTACTGTTCGCAGATTTGAGCTTGGAATAAATTTTTCCATCTATTATTTTTCCATTCTGCCTTTGATTAGTCATTGATTTGATATAGGTTTTTGGTTTCGATGGTGATAACTGTGCTTTATTTTTTTTTTCTTTGCATGAGGTAGTTTCTTCTTGGATGAAAATGATTTTGTGATTTAGGTTCTCGCAACTGTGCAAGAATGCTGGCGGGATCCAGAGTTGGGGCTTTCTCCGTGGAATGTGCACTCTCACTCTGGTTTTCTAAAGCATCTAATGCTTAGATCAGGCAGGTATTTGATCTTATTTCTGTCCTTTGTGAATAAAATATTGAAGTCTCTTGTTAGTTATTGTGAATAATCCGTTTCTTCTTTTTTTTTTGTGGGGTGGGCGGGTTGGGGCAGGGCATTGGGTTGGCCCATGTATATAGTTGTACTTAGGTGTTCCAGATTATGTTTATTGGTTGAATTGTTGGCTTCTTGAGCAAGTCTCAAGTCTTGCATTTTCAGATTCTTCCCCAGGAAATTTTAGTCTGTCATGCTGTATATGGAGTTCATTGTTATATTTTGTATGATATACCTTGCACCTAACAATAATTTTTCTTACTGCCTTTCTTTTCAGGAATATTGAAACTGGTCTTCCTGAGCTAATGGTTAACTTTGTAACTTCTTCTGACAATCCCGGATGCTTGAGGCCCCTTGTTGAGAAAATCGCAACTATTCCTGAAGTGGTAGGTTAACATTATTGCAGATAACTTCAGTGTTTTGTTTCTTTAGGTGAAGAAATTCCAAAAATTGATTGCTTACACTGGGAATCATATAACTTTGACCACTAAAGTGCTTTCATCCTGAGCCAAGTTCTGGTGTCATGAATCAATTTCTTAATTAGCTCTTCTTTCCTATAGGTGGACCGATTGCGCTCTTTTAAGATGCCGCCTAACCTTCTATTTTCCACAAAATTACTTTTTTATTGGTCAGTGTGCATCTGCTGTAGGGAATTTATCATTGGTATCATCACTACTAAATTTTGTCATTGATATCTAACAGGTAAGCATTGTTAACAATGTGAACACTTCTATCGGCAACACATCTGTTGGGGAGAAGGAATATACATTGTATGGAAAATCTACCATCACAGAGATTTTAAGAGGGCTTACTTTCCAGATTTCAGCAAACTCTTTCTTTCAGACAAACACACGACAGGTATTTGGTAAAGAAATGGCTAGGCCAGTACCTTGATCTCTTTCGTTTATACTTCCAAACCCTGTTCAGTTTTCCTTCTTTTCTTAAAAATTTGGTGCTAACCGCGAACTCTTGAACTTTGCAGGCTGATATTCTCTATAAATTAATCGAGGATTGTGCATTTCTTAAAGGAGATGGGTCTGAAATTGTTCTTGATTTATTTTGTGGGACAGGAACCATTGGCCTTACACTCGCCAAAAGGTAGATACGTTTTCTTCTCTGAGCTGCAAGTTCTAGATTTTGCTGATCTGACATTTCCTTGTATTTCAATTTGCAGGGTGAAGCATGTATATGGTTTTGAAGTAGTAGCTCAAGCTGTATCAGATGCACGTCAAAATGCCACTCTAAATTTCATCAATAATGCAACCTTCATCGAAGGAGATTTGAATAAAATTGATTCGACATTCGCCAGCAACTTGCCCAAGCCTGACATTGTTATCACAGGTTTTTTCTCTTCTTTTTTTCCTGATGGATGATATGTTCCATGTGAAGCTTTAACTTCTGTTGCTTTAACAAAACCTTGGTTGTATGAGGCTTAAGAATGTTTTAATGGTAAAATCTCCCGGGCAAAATTGTCCAGTGAATGCCCGTTCAATTTAAGTTCCCAATTTACTACCTGGCAGCAGGGTTTTTGCTCTTTTGGTGTGTGGGCAGCATTTATGATATCGTAGGATCACTAATCCTACACTCCTGCCAGTATAAGAATTTTCAGAACAATATAACTAACAGACATGGAAGTGTGAAAACTGTTTACATAGGAAACATTGTCTCTGCCATGTCGAAACAGGATGTTTGATCTGCTTTTGGCAAGGTCTTTAGGTTAGATTTCTGTTCTTGTCCCCTCCAATGAAAAAAGATGAAGACCAATATAACAACTAGATGACAAAGGTGGAGAACTTTGGTCACAGTTCGTATAATGAGCCACAGTAAGAAGACAGCCTGAAGTACTAGCCACCCTTGTACATATCTTTATAACTATGATGGATTTTTCGAAGTTACATAGAATCTTCTGTTTACAATGTGTTAAGGATTGTTAATATTGGTTTATCCTTCCGAATAAGCAAATTTCATGTCTACATAGAATGTTTATTCCAAAAAAGAATGAATGAGGAAGTTATTTCCCTATAAGTTAAACGTCTTAACATAAAGTTGCCTTCCTGTGGTAGATAATATTATGCAGGTCTCGAAATGAGATCTTTGCTGGCATTCTCAAGTATGTATGTGAATGGCATGTGAGACGATGATTTAGTACTTAGTCTACTTGATACATAGAAATCACTCGTTCTTGGCAACTCATTGCTAATGGTCTGAAAGATTTTACTTACAGATAGGAAATTGCAATTTTTGCCTTTTTTCTGGTGCACCTTTGGAGTTTTATGAACTTGCTTACATTTATATTATGTTGCCAAACCTGCAGATCCTAATCGCCCTGGCATGCACATAAAATTGATCAAATTTTTGCTGAAGTTGAGGGCATCACGGATCATTTATGTATCGTGCAACCCTGCCACATGTGTTCGTGACCTTAATTATCTCTGCTATGGTGTGGTGAGTGGAATTTTCATATTAGTCCCATAAACATCTATCATTCAATCTGCTAAAGTCGATGACATTTTTCAAATGCAGCCGGAGCAGAATATAGAAGGCTGTTACAGACTCACTAGCTTACAACCAGTCGACATGTTTCCCCACACACCTCATATTGAATGCGTTTGCTCGCTTGAGCTTCGATGATAAACCAGTAGTATTGTACATCTTCTCATTCCCAACTAGTTTGAATTTCTTGTGTCTGTAATTGTTCTAGCTGCGTTCTGGGACTTCTGGCATAGATTCATGAGATTTAGAAAGTGGAAGAATAGAAATGTAAGTTATGAACCAGCAGTCTAAGGAAGTTGCAGGACTAGTGAAAAATGATACTTGCCATTTTAATTGAATTTGTAAGCTAATGCACACATATTAAGAAAAATATTTAAAGACAAAATTTATATATATCATACCTTCCATTATTGCTCTTTGTAAAATCATAAATATGTAGTGTAATTTATCTCCCAGAAAATATAAAAGTTCAATAAATGAAAGGGCAAATATGACAAAAGTTTCAAACATTCACCTTGAACTTTAAACAATTCAAATATTTTGAACATTGAAAAAAGCCTCAAAATTCAATTAATTTGGGAGGGAGAGAGTAATTTCGTTCAACTTTTGGATACGATTTCATTTACGACTTGTTTCGATGGTGGTTTTTCGTGGTATGCTTAGTAAAAGGATCACGTTTGTTTTGATTGTTTCATTAATTATATGGCATGGTTTGATATCATGGTTCTGTAATCATGAAAATCCTCACTTTTTGGAACCATCATTTTGATGGTACCCCATGGTTCTTTTATTTATTTTTTTCAATCATACCCTTAAATTCAAAATGACATTACCAAAAAAGGCCAGCAAGGCAGTAACTTCAGCTAGATCAAAATTCAAAATGACGGTAACCAAATAATTATTTTGCCAATAATAAATGGCACCTTTAGTATTTAGCTTTTAAAGATGTTTATATAAACCTTAGTATTGTAGTGCGGCCCTATATATTAGCTCAGGTCTCTTATGTGTTCATAGGGAACTTTTACATTTCTATTTCCTAAAAACGATGAAAAAAATATAGTCTCTTTCTATTTATCAAACAGAGAAATGAAACAGCATAATAATGAGTGGTGAAGACTGGATGTTGCATTTAGTTATTGTGTGAGCTTCTCCACCTATTTGACAGCAAACTGAATCCACCAAATAAGTGATGCTTGTATCGTCATACGTTGTACTCAAAACTAGAAAGTGACATCATTTAATTATTTGTCGAGATTTACTTTGTTATGGAATTTTAAGAAAAGATATTTAAAGTTTGTGACCTTAAACTAAAGATACATAGAATGTAGTAAAATATCCTTATATTATGTGGTTTTAAACATATACAAATATAAGATAGACAAACTAAAACAAAGTTGCCATTTAGTTTTCCGAATATTCAGACATTTGAAATCAACTAGTAAAATTTTGATTAAATCTTTTTGCTTTATTATTAATATCTTTGTAAGAATCATAATATGTATCGAACTTTGAAATTAATCCAAATTTTACCTTCAACAAATTATTTTCTATAGTTGAACTTTTATATATTGTCAGTTAGAGACCTCGTTCCGGGGCATCGGGCACCCTAAAGACTAGTAGAAAGCAGATTATATTTATTACTTGCTTTTGATTTGAACTCTGAAATTTTATAAAAATAAAAATTAGAGACAGATAACTTTTATAGCTCGATTATAAAGTTTATCGCTGAGTCCGGGTCGAAGAGTTGCTGGAATGTAGCTACATATATTCCAGTTGATTGTATTGTATTTGTCAATTTAAATATAATACTTATTCTAACTATTATTCAAATTTTACTATGTTGTATCGTTAAATTTATTATTCTATAACGATTTTTGTATAACGAGACACAATATGTCTTGTCAAATCAAATGTGCATATTTCGTGCACAACTTACGTTAATTTTTGCAACTTTTTGACCAATAATATTATTAGTGATTGATTTCAAATTCTTACTTAAATAAAACTGCACCAAGTAGAATCAATAAAAGAGCAATCGATCAACCACTATTTTGGACCATATGTTATTTAGTAACGACGGCAAGGAAAGTGGTCCGGAGGGAATTATAATTCATGAATATTTTAAAAAATACATAGAAAAATGACTAGTTAATAATAAAGATAAAATCAGTAAATGACCGAATGATCCATGCGGTAATGTCTATATCAAATAATTCTATTTATATGGCACAATTTGAATTTCTCGAAAGTCAAATAATTTAATTTTGATCGATATAATTCAAATATAATTTTTTTTAAGTTTTTTCAAAATAAAGTTTATATCTTTAAATTTTTTTGTAAAAAGTACAACTCCTATAAATTAGATAGTTGACATTTCAAAATATTAAAAAGATTAGTTTGAATTTCAAAAATTAGAATGGTGCCGCTTTAATAATTTAACTTCTTTTAGTATGCTATATATATGAAAGAAGTTTCTTAATTGATTGCCCTTTTTCTTGCTAATGCTAGTAAATAGCAGCGTCATTGCCTTGAGGATATATAAAATGACAATTATGTTTAGTAATTATTATAATAATAAACTGAATTTAGTAATTATTTTTATTTCACACCCCACAAGCATCATTATCAATATTCTTAGTCATCAATCACATCAATTAATATCAAACCCTCATATATTAGAGAATATCTTGTATGCATTTAATTATTTATGTATAATTTGGGTAATTGTATACTATAATTTATATTTTTCTTATACTTTGTGTAAATGAATACAAATTTATCTATAATAGTTGTTTATATAATTATTTCTATACATATTAATGATTTCTCAAATTTCGTATATCCTTGGTTATACAAGCTCGTTAAGTTGTTTTTTTGACAACTTTGTATATATAAGGAGTTGAATTTGTTCTCAAAAAATTCCCCTCACATGCAGTGATTTACAAATGTTAGTATAATGGATGCTATATACACTAATTAACTGTTGAAAACGATACAAATAGTAATAAATATAAATACAAACATAATTATACAACCTATAATTAGACCAGTACATATACAATTATTCATAAATAAGAAAATATATACAATTTATGTTTTTTTTAAAAATAATTTCATTAGTTGTATACATTTAATTATTTTTGTATAATTTGAGTAATTGTGTCCTCTAATTTATACTCTTTATGTACTTTGTATAAACGAATACAAAATTATCTATAATCTTTGTATATATAATTGTTGTTATACATATTAATGATTTCTCAAATTTTGTATATTTTTTAGTTATATAAGTTTGTTAGGTTGTTTTATTGACAGCTTTATATGTAGGAAGAGCTGAATTTATCCTCAAAGAATACCCCTAATATGCAGTGATATGCGAATTTAATATAATGGATGCTAAAGACATAAATTAACTGTTGAAAAAGATACAATTACTCACAAATACAAACACAATTATACAACCTATAATTAGACTGAACGTGAACTCAACATTCAAACCAATATATACAAAACAAAATTAAATATATGAATCCACAACATTATTTTGACAATATACAATTCAACCAAATTAATATGTGACGACGAAAATAAAATAAATTTCTTACACGTTTTTTATATACTTTTGCAAGAACTAAACTTAATTCTTTTAGGTTATTTTTGATAAATCATAAATTGCAATAACTATAAATTAAGAACCATAAATTAAGGGTTTTGAGAAAGTCACTTTAGGCAAGGAGTTCTAATAAAATACAACAACAAAAAATTTAGGAATTGTTTCCATTTAAAAAATTCAAATTTATAGTCTTTCATTAGTTTTTTCCATATGGAATTTGTACAAAATAATTCCATTTGACCGAAATATATAAATAGTGAGCCATGATTATAATTATGAAATATAATTAGTTAAATTGTAATTATTTTAGCTTATTAAATTTCATCAGTAATCTATTTATGAAAATTTCCCAAATAGATAGTGACATCAAAATCAATAGACTGACTTTGCTGTCACATAAATGCCCAAATAGAGAAGAAATTAAAAAAGCTGAAGAAAATGCCAGCCCATGTAAGGTGGTCCATATCTTCTCAAATACACAACCTCACGAAGATTTCTTCTCTTTTCCTTTGGCAGTATTAATTACTGTGATTTGTGACCTAAAAATATTTTTAAAATTTTATATGTCTATTTATGTTCAATTGTGGCACATAAAATAAGTGTTTAGGTACGGATCATTCACTTCCTAGTTTTTAGTTTACTCATATTATTAATTAAGTCATTCTCTAATACATTTTTCAAAATATTTTATTTGGATTGTTTTACTTATTGTCCTTGCTAAAAAATATATGGTCTAAATAATTGTCATTCAAACAAAATAAAGATATAATTGAATATCTTTTTTCATTGTTCCCTTAGTACTGGTTATTTTTGAAATTTCCGTTGTAGTTATAAAGATATGTACAAGGGTGTGGCTACTACTTCAGGCTTTCTTTTTACTGTAGCTCATACCACAAATTAAACTGTAACCAAAGTACTTCATTTTCCATTCCATCTAGTTGTTATGTTGGTCTCCATTTTTTTCCATTGAATTGAAGAGGACAAGAAGTAAGCTAAGCCCCTTTCATTATTATTTTGTGTTATACGACTCTAATACTAACATTTAAGATCATAAACCAAGAAGCTGGTTTGAAAGAACGAAAAATGTATAAAAGATTTATACATGAAAGAACATTTTAGCACCCAATTTAGCCTTAAAATCACGAAACATTCCGCTCAAGCAAGCATATTATGTTTCCATATCTAATTGTACAAAAAAGTAGAGATGGTGAATTTTTCAAGATCAAGATCTAACTATATGTGACTAGTATAAAAAAGAGCAAAGCTCATTTAGGAGTGACTATTTCTTCCATTTAAACGTAAAAGTGGTAATCCGCTCAATTAGGGATGTGGACCTGAGCCAAGAATACATATGAGACGTTTCCTCATCATCCTCATAATTCTCAGCTGCACCTTTATGAATAGTTACTTCATTTAGTCTTTTGTATTGCTTCACTCTCGATTTTTTTGTTGTCTCGCGAAATACCTGTTAATTTTTTTTGCAAACTCAATTAGATATATATACCACCAGTAGCATGCACATCAAAATGTAACGAAGGAGGTCAGGAATTATGTACTTCCCTATGAAAAATTATACCATATAATGTGATTTATAATAATTAGGGTGAAACAATACATACTTAATGTTTTAGGTTTTACATGTTCATAATTCAAATGGAGCACTAAGGGAGAAGGGTGACATTTAAAGAATAAAAGAGAAAAAAATTAAAGGAGTATGGTATGTGCTTATAAAAAATCAGTTAACGTTGGGATGTAATATTTGTTTATACCTGGAGAATTCTGCTTTCAGTGCTTGGAACAATGGATACTATCCTGGGTTTATAGTCCCTGATCAGATTATGTACAAATGACTCAAGGCCCTTCAAAGGATTCTCGATGCATAGCCTTAACTCTCGAGTTGGCGGAACAAGAATTTCTCTTGGATCTTCATAGATAAGAATACTATTGTTCTGTATATTATACAAAAGCCAAACTAAAAGTAGCGCTAATGCATAAAATCAAGCAATTCACAATGGAGCAACTGGAAGGGAAAGGTGCGTACCTCTTCACAAATAATTACAAATATTAGACCCTTGGAATAGTTACACTTTTGAACAAAGTCCTGAAGGTTGTTGCACCAACTTGTGTCCACGTCTCCGAAGATGTAAGATTCACTAACCTCTGGCATCAGAAAAAAATCGAGTCTGGCACGTTCCAAGTTGTAGGGATCCATAGTTGAGATTGAGAAGGGCATTTTGATACCATCAAAATCTAACATTTTCAGATTTGGTGCCAACAGCATGTTGACTTGCTCCACATTCCCCCAATCCCACAAGGAGAATATCTTAAGCTTTTCACTTACAACTTTAATATTTTTCATTACATAGCATCCTGTGAGGCGTAAAGTTTCAAGGGCCGGGAACCTAGACAACTGATATTCAAACTGCTCATCCGTCATAGTGCTATTTTCCAAGTGGAGATATTCTAAAGTATTATAACCATCTAAAATATCAATTGTGCAAGGCAGCGATTCTGGTTCCTGTTTCTTGGGGAACTTGTGCAAAGGCGTAGCAACATATACAAATTTCCTAAGATTTGGAGCCCAGATTTCCACCTTCTCAACTTTATCACACCTGCATAGCTCCAGAGTTTCCAGATTTACTAGGCCCGATAAATGCAAATTACTCTGGAACCCCGTGCAATTTATCAACCTGAGTTTCCTGATTAACGGACATGTAGTGATCAATCTTTGCAATTTGTTCGTGGTGCTATTATTATTATCAATTTCAAAGTTACATTTGCGTAGCCACAACTCAGTCAGCATCTTAGCTGCATATATAGCATCCGGTATGTTGTAGTACAACAAATAGGGCCATGATATCTCAATTTCTAGGAACCTGACATTATGCTTAGCTGCTAAGTCGATCCACCGATCCACATGAGGAGCCAATTCCGGAGAATCAAGATCCATGAGGCGGAGTGTGTTGATTCTTAAGTTTTGCTCGACATGAGGCCGCAGGGTATCGTCAACGAATTGAACAAATTTCTCCGGGGACTCATCGTGGAAAGATGGAGAGATTATCACATCAGGTCTCTTTCTCCAAATGGAATTCCATGTCTTAGACAAGACGCTAGTTCGAGCTTCAAGCTTGTAATAACCAATCCTACATAGGATGTCATAAATTATATGTATAGGCAACTCTGATATTTTGTCTTCTGCCATAATTCTCAGCAGTTTTTCCCTTCTTGCCTTTGTACGTGTGTGTAGATATATATATATATAACTTAATTCCGACTCCTCATTGAACTTGGTCACAACAACTTAATATGGAAATTAAGCTTTCCTTCCTTTTAGGAGATGAAGTCAATTTTCTTACTTTTTCCTTCTTGCAAGGGCAAGCATATGAATAAGGAAAATCGTAAGAACATGACTATAAAATTTCCTTCCAATTTAAAGATTATTTCCTAGAAAAAGAGACACATGACACCTACAAATTCATGTATATATTTATATATAAGATCCCAATAGTTATTCATAAAGCTATATTTAATGATATAATTAAGTGGTATTAAATCATAAAAAATTTGCCTTCTATAAATTATTTCCTTAAGTTGAATTGTAACTATTTGAAAGTCTCAATATTTTGGAATTTAAAATTCAACTTCGTATATAAATTTTTTATTTATTTGACTAATACTAATTAAATGTACATGTATATATGTGTATATCACGTTAGTCCTAACAAAAATATAAAAAAAAATAAAAATTGTCCATATATATTTTTAAAACTCCTTTCAAAAAGAAATCCGTATGTATATACGGCAACCAATTCCTTCCTTTTACCAAACATAAAATTAATTTCCAAATCTTAACTCAAGTCCACATGAACTGTATTTAGGAACATGATATTTGATTAAAAAGTGTTTTTTTTTTAATCTCAAATAAATGCAGGACATTTACTTTTTTCTTACAAATAGTTTATTTAATTATAGCTAGTTAATATATATTCTCATCATATTACAATATATATTTTAGGAGAAAATCTCTAAAAATATTTTTTATTGAATTATATAATTTGAATACATTGGATTACCTAATTTTTCATGAAATCTTACTCGGAAACTCAATTGCTAAGGAAGCTTTGTGCTAAGTTCTTGTAACCTTCATCTTCAAATCTATTCTCTCACTAAGAAATTGACTTTAACATTTATACTCTATTAATAATTATCAGGTATAATCTTATAACATACGAAGGATGATTCGATCTTAGTTTAAAAAAATTAGGGTGTTACGAAATCCTTAAGAAATAATGTGTTTGACTATCATTTTTTATTTATTATTTATAATAATTTAAAATATTAATCTCTTTTTAATAAATATTCTGTTTTAGAACCTTTTAAATAAATATTCTGTTTTAGAACCTTTTAAATAAATAAAAAGAGAGTTAATCTAAACAAATTACTTACAATAGTGTTGAAACATATATTGTATATGCTTTTCAAGTAGGTTTCTATGTTAATTAGTCAATGCTTATTATCTTTTCGAGAATAATTAGTTCTAAGGACATAATGAAAAGAATGTAGTCAATTATATTTTGATTCTATAAAATCGCAACTATTTCGAACCATATGTTATTTAGTAACAACGGCAAGGAATGTGGTTCAGAAGAAATTATAATTCATGAATATTTTAGAAGATACGTAGAAAAATGACTAGTTAATAATAAAGATAAAACTAGTAAATGACCGAATGATCCATGCGGTAATGTCTTTATCAAATACTTCATTTGATTCAATTTATATGACACAATTTAAATTTCTCAAAAGTAAAATAATTTAATTTTAATCGATATAATTCAAATATAAAATCTTCTAAGTTTTTTCAAAATAAAGTTTACATATTTAAAATTTTTGTAAAAAATAATTTCAAAATATTAAAAAAACTAGTTTGAATTTCAAAAATTAGAAAGGTGCCACGTTAATGAATATAGAAGGAATATTAAATTTTATATAATTGTAATACATCATCTTTCGTCTGATGTGGTCAAAAAAGAAGAACGGATGAAACAAAAGATGGTGAATTAATTATCTCTAGAAGAATCTCAAGGGAAGGTTTTACCCTCCAATCATGAGAATGTTTTAATGTTAAGTGTGTTTAAGGAGTTAAAAAACAAATTGTACACTATGCAAGTTAAGTTGTTTGTCTATGTTTATTTCATCATGTTTTAATTTTTTACTTATGGGCAGCGGCGGATTTAGGATTTAAAGGTAGAGAGTGCGTTAATTTTTTAACATAAAGTCGATTGTTCATTAGTATAAATGCAACATCACTTACAGTTGCGAATATCTTATCCTTTACATAGCGATTAGACAACTTTATAAATATATAAAAATTACTTGTTAAGTTGTTATGTAATTTGGATGAAAAAATTTGTAATTCCAGGAAGAAAAGGTGGAGCATCAATTCAAAAAATTAGAACATGTACTAAACTAAGCTTCAGGATCTACTTTCCAACCAACAAGCTATATCCAACAATTGTTCACTGGGTGCTTATTCATTAATTATATAAAGTTAACAGTATTTTTAATATACGAATACACATTTTACGTCGACGTCAATGAGTGCTCGAGCATACTATGTGGGTCCGCCCCTGCGTATGGATTGCTTTGTGTAAGACAGTTTCATGTGTAATAATTTAACTTCTTTTAGTATGCTATATATATGAAAGAAGTTTCTTAATTGATTGCCCTTTTTGTTGCTAATGCTAGTCGATAGTAGCGTCATTGCCTTGAGGATATATAACCTCTCTATATTTTCTGCTATTGGCTAATAATTTATGGAAAAAATTATTTTTTTACCTTTAGAAAAACATTTTTTAATTACTTTTCAAAAAAAGTTATCAATACAATGACATTGATGTACCGAGTAAAAGAAACAAGATCGGCTAAAAATGGATATTGTTACTAGTCACATCAATTACTACTATCAAAAACATGTACATAATTAAATGAGCTTTGGAAAACTGCATTCCTGTAAAGATGCATGTCACTGTCTTTTTAATACGAAGGGGTCGTTTGGACATTAGTAATTGTTTTCACAATTCAGACGAAGTTAATAAATAAAAAGATCATTAAACTATATTTATTATTAAAATATATTAATTTGATATGACAAAATAAAATGTATTTTCTTGTGTCATATAATTAAACTCTTTAAACACGTGACGTATACATTTCACAAAGATAATCGTGCCATTGTTTCAAAACTCCTCCTTAGTTTTCTTATCTCAGATCAGTAGCAAAACAACGTATAACAAGATCAGAAAAACCACCAAAAGTGCTCTAAAAAACTCTCAACCATCACTAAGAAAATGCTAAGATTTAAGTTACATATACACCGATAGTTTAATTATTATTTTTTTTATCATTACTGATTTACGAAAATGTAGCATTCCTAAAATCCGAAATAAAAACTTAAACATTAGGGGAAAACACAGAATTCTTAAAATAGCAGTAGAAACTTTAACTCACGTTGGTATGCTTGTAAGTTATGCATGAAGCTCTTTCTTGGACGTGAAAATAGGAACATTGCATGGTAGTGGGACATATATGTCGAATTATAATTTCAATTTATATTATCACATATATACCAACTGAGCTCTATTAAATAAAGGAGTTCAATTATTTTTTGTGGTAATAATTGCTAGGGAAAAAGGTTGGTCAAATGTGTAAGTCTTAATAAATGAGGAAAAAAGGTTGGTCAAATATTTAAGTCTTAATAAATGAGGAAAAAAGGTTGGTCAGATATGAAAGTCATAATATATGTGAAGAATATGATGAATATCGTACAACCAAAAAAAATTAGTTTCATACGAAATAGAAATTATTTGTATTTTATTTAGAAACTTAAGAAGTTCTTTGAAGAGGCCAATATGGAGTGTATTCAAGATCTTAAAATATAGTAGCATTTAATTTATCAGGTTTTCTACTTCATTGGCGCATAAAAGTTGCTTGATTTCATACTTTCTCTAGATAAATTATAATTGATGTTATTCCATTATTTAACTCTTTGAACCATTTTAATTATTATTTTTTTTATCATAATTACTGTATTTTAAGCTAATTAAGTAAATAACTACATTATCAAAGCGTAAAACTGTGAGTCATAGTAATAAATTCAATTCGGAGATTTGCTTATATTACAATTATGTTTAGTAATTATTATAATAATAAATTGAATTTAGTAATTATTTTTATTTCACACCCCACAAGCATCATCATCAATATTCTTAGTTATCAATCACATCAATTACGATCAAACCCTCATATTCATCCATTTTTTTCCATTGAATTGAAGAGGACAAGAAGTAAGCTAAGCCCCTTTCATTATTTTTTTTTATACGATTCTAATACTCACATTTAAGATCATAAACCAAGAAGCTGATTTGAAAGAACGAATTTTAGCACCCGATTTAGCCTTAAAATCACGATACATTCCACTCAAGCAAGCATATTATGTTTCCATATCTAATTACACAAAAAAGTAGAGATGGTGAATTTTTCAAGATCAGATCTAAATATATGTGATTAGTATAAAAAGAGCAAAGCTCATTTAGGAGTGACTAGTATATATATGAAAGAAGTTTCTTAATTGATTGCCCTTTTTCTTGCTAATGCTAGTAAATAGCAGCGTCATTGCCTTGAGGATATATAAAATGACATTACCAAAAAAGGCCAGCAAGGCAGTAACTTCAGCTAGATCAAAATTCAAAATGACATAACCAAATAATTATTTTGCCAATAATTAATGGCACCTTTAGTATTTAGCTTTTAAAGATGTTTATATAAACCTTAGTATTGTAGTGCGGCCCTATATATTTGCTCAGGTCTCTTATGTGTTCATAGGGAACTTATACATTTCTGTTTCCGGAAACGATGGAAAAAATATAGTTTCTTTCTATTTATCAAACAGAGAAATGAAACAGCACAATAATGAGTGGTGAAGACTAGATGTTGCATTTAGTTATTGTGTGAGCTTCTCCTCCTATTTGACAACAAACTGAATTCACCAAATGAGTGATGCTTGTATCGTAATACGTTGTACTCAAAACTAGAAAGTGACATCATTTAATTATTTGTCGAGATTTACTTTGATATGGAATTTAAAAAAAAAATATTTAATATTTGTGACCTTAAATTAAAGATACATAGAATGTAGCAAAATATCCTTATATTTTGTGGTTTTAAACATATACAAATATGAGATAGACAAACTAAAACAAAGTTGCCATTTAGTTTTCCGAATATTCAGACATTTGAAATCAACTAGTAAAATTTTGATTAAATCTTTTTGCTTTATTATTAATATCTTTGTAGGAATCATAATATGTATCGAACTTTAAAATTAATCCAAATTTTACCTTCAACAAATTATTTTCTATAGTTTAACTTTTATATATTGTCAGTTAGAGACCTCGTTCCGGGGCATCGGGCACCCTAGAGACTAGTAGAAAGCAAATTATATTTATTACTTGCTTTTGATTTGAACTTTATAGCACGTACTGTAATATATATGATGATCTTGTTTTTCACCTGAAATTTTATAAAAATAAAAATTAGAGACGGATAAATTTTATAGTTCAATGGCAAAGTTTATCGCTGAGTTTTTTTTTTGGCGATAGATTATCACAAAATTTATTAGATATGAACAAATTAGTGAAGAATTAAATGAAATTTTTGGTAATTTTTTAGTCCGAGTAGAAGAGTTACTGGAATGTAGCTACATATATTCCAGTTGATTGTATTGTATTTGTCAATTTAAATATAATACTTATTCTAACTATTATTCAAATTTTACTATGTTGTATCGTTAAATTTATTATTCTATAACGATTTTTGTATAACGAAGATAGTTCACTACTCAAACTGACACAATATGTCTTGTCAAATCAAATGTGCATATTTCGTGCACAACTTACGTTAATTTTTGCAACTTTTTGACCAATAACATTATTAGAGATTGATTTCAAATTCTTACTTAAATGAAATTGCGCCGAGTAGAATCAATAAAAAGGCAATCGATCAACAACTATTTTGGACCATATGTTATTTAGTAACGACGGCAAGGAAAGTGGTCCGGAGGGAATTATAATTCATGAATATTTTAAAAAATACATAGAAAAATGACTAGTTAATAATAAAGATAAAACCAGTAAATGACCGAATGATCCATGCGGTAATGTCTATATCAAATAATTCAATATATATGGCACAATTTGAATTTCTCGAAAGTCAAATAATTTAATTTTGATCGATATAATTCAAATATAATTTTTTTTAAGTTTTTTCAAAATAAAGTTTATATCTTTAAATTTTTTTGTAAAAAGTACAACTCCTATAAATTAGATAGTTGACATTTCAAAATATTAAAAAGATTAGTTTGAATTTCAAAAATTAGAATGGTGCCGCTTTAATAATTTAACTTCTTTTAGTATGCTATATATATGAAAGAAGTTTCTTAATTGATTGCCCTTTTTCTTGCTAATGCTAGTAAATAGCAGCGTCATTGCCTTGAGGATATATAAAATGACAATTATGTTTAGTAATTATTATAATAATAAACTGAATTTAGTAATTATTTTTATTTCACACCCCACAAGCATCATTATCAATATTCTTAGTCATCAATCACATCAATTAATATCAAACCCTCATATATTAGAGAATATCTTGTATGCATTTAATTATTTATGTATAATTTGGGTAATTGTATACTATAATTTATATTTTTCTTATACTTTGTGTAAATGAATACAAATTTATCTATAATAGTTGTTTATATAATTATTTCTATACATATTAATGATTTCTCAAATTTCGTATATCCTTGGTTATACAAGCTCGTTAAGTTGTTTTTTTGACAACTTTGTATATATAAGGAGTTGAATTTGTTCTCAAAAAATTCCCCTCACATGCAGTGATTTACAAATGTTAGTATAATGGATGCTATATACACTAATTAACTGTTGAAAACGATACAAATAGTAATAAATATAAATACAAACATAATTATACAACCTATAATTAGACCAGTACATATACAATTATTCATAAATAAGAAAATATATACAATTTATGTTTTTTTTAAAAATAATTTCATTAGTTGTATACATTTAATTATTTTTGTATAATTTGAGTAATTGTGTCCTCTAATTTATACTCTTTATGTACTTTGTATAAACGAATACAAAATTATCTATAATCTTTGTATATATAATTGTTGTTATACATATTAATGATTTCTCAAATTTTGTATATTTTTTAGTTATATAAGTTTGTTAGGTTGTTTTATTGACAGCTTTATATGTAGGAAGAGCTGAATTTATCCTCAAAGAATACCCCTAATATGCAGTGATATGCGAATTTAATATAATGGATGCTAAAGACATAAATTAACTGTTGAAAAAGATACAATTACTCACAAATACAAACACAATTATACAACCTATAATTAGACTGAACGTGAACTCAACATTCAAACCAATATATACAAAACAAAATTAAATATATGAATCCACAACATTATTTTGACAATATACAATTCAACCAAATTAATATGTGACGACGAAAATAAAATAAATTTCTTACACGTTTTTTATATACTTTTGCAAGAACTAAACTTAATTCTTTTAGGTTATTTTTGATAAATCATAAATTGCAATAACTATAAATTAAGAACCATAAATTAAGGGTTTTGAGAAAGTCACTTTAGGCAAGGAGTTCTAATAAAATACAACAACAAAAAATTTAGGAATTGTTTCCATTTAAAAAATTCAAATTTATAGTCTTTCATTAGTTTTTTCCATATGGAATTTGTACAAAATAATTCCATTTGACCGAAATATATAAATAGTGAGCCATGATTATAATTATGAAATATAATTAGTTAAATTGTAATTATTTTAGCTTATTAAATTTCATCAGTAATCTATTTATGAAAATTTCCCAAATAGATAGTGACATCAAAATCAATAGACTGACTTTGCTGTCACATAAATGCCCAAATAGAGAAGAAATTAAAAAAGCTGAAGAAAATGCCAGCCCATGTAAGGTGGTCCATATCTTCTCAAATACACAACCTCACGAAGATTTCTTCTCTTTTCCTTTGGCAGTATTAATTACTGTGATTTGTGACCTAAAAATATTTTTAAAATTTTATATGTCTATTTATGTTCAATTGTGGCACATAAAATAAGTGTTTAGGTACGGATCATTCACTTCCTAGTTTTTAGTTTACTCATATTATTAATTAAGTCATTCTCTAATACATTTTTCAAAATATTTTATTTGGATTGTTTTACTTATTGTCCTTGCTAAAAAATATATGGTCTAAATAATTGTCATTCAAACAAAATAAAGATATAATTGAATATCTTTTTTCATTGTTCCCTTAGTACTGGTTATTTTTGAAATTTCCGTTGTAGTTATAAAGATATGTACAAGGGTGTGGCTACTACTTCAGGCTTTCTTTTTACTGTAGCTCATACCACAAATTAAACTGTAACCAAAGTACTTCATTTTCCATTCCATCTAGTTGTTATGTTGGTCTCCATTTTTTTCCATTGAATTGAAGAGGACAAGAAGTAAGCTAAGCCCCTTTCATTATTATTTTGTGTTATACGACTCTAATACTAACATTTAAGATCATAAACCAAGAAGCTGGTTTGAAAGAACGAAAAATGTATAAAAGATTTATACATGAAAGAACATTTTAGCACCCAATTTAGCCTTAAAATCACGAAACATTCCGCTCAAGCAAGCATATTATGTTTCCATATCTAATTGTACAAAAAAGTAGAGATGGTGAATTTTTCAAGATCAAGATCTAACTATATGTGACTAGTATAAAAAAGAGCAAAGCTCATTTAGGAGTGACTATTTCTTCCATTTAAACGTAAAAGTGGTAATCCGCTCAATTAGGGATGTGGACCTGAGCCAAGAATACATATGAGACGTTTCCTCATCATCCTCATAATTCTCAGCTGCACCTTTATGAATAGTTACTTCATTTAGTCTTTTGTATTGCTTCACTCTCGATTTTTTTGTTGTCTCGCGAAATACCTGTTAATTTTTTTTGCAAACTCAATTAGATATATATACCACCAGTAGCATGCACATCAAAATGTAACGAAGGAGGTCAGGAATTATGTACTTCCCTATGAAAAATTATACCATATAATGTGATTTATAATAATTAGGGTGAAACAATACATACTTAATGTTTTAGGTTTTACATGTTCATAATTCAAATGGAGCACTAAGGGAGAAGGGTGACATTTAAAGAATAAAAGAGAAAAAAATTAAAGGAGTATGGTATGTGCTTATAAAAAATCAGTTAACGTTGGGATGTAATATTTGTTTATACCTGGAGAATTCTGCTTTCAGTGCTTGGAACAATGGATACTATCCTGGGTTTATAGTCCCTGATCAGATTATGTACAAATGACTCAAGGCCCTTCAAAGGATTCTCGATGCATAGCCTTAACTCTCGAGTTGGCGGAACAAGAATTTCTCTTGGATCTTCATAGATAAGAATACTATTGTTCTGTATATTATACAAAAGCCAAACTAAAAGTAGCGCTAATGCATAAAATCAAGCAATTCACAATGGAGCAACTGGAAGGGAAAGGTGCGTACCTCTTCACAAATAATTACAAATATTAGACCCTTGGAATAGTTACACTTTTGAACAAAGTCCTGAAGGTTGTTGCACCAACTTGTGTCCACGTCTCCGAAGATGTAAGATTCACTAACCTCTGGCATCAGAAAAAAATCGAGTCTGGCACGTTCCAAGTTGTAGGGATCCATAGTTGAGATTGAGAAGGGCATTTTGATACCATCAAAATCTAACATTTTCAGATTTGGTGCCAACAGCATGTTGACTTGCTCCACATTCCCCCAATCCCACAAGGAGAATATCTTAAGCTTTTCACTTACAACTTTAATATTTTTCATTACATAGCATCCTGTGAGGCGTAAAGTTTCAAGGGCCGGGAACCTAGACAACTGATATTCAAACTGCTCATCCGTCATAGTGCTATTTTCCAAGTGGAGATATTCTAAAGTATTATAACCATCTAAAATATCAATTGTGCAAGGCAGCGATTCTGGTTCCTGTTTCTTGGGGAACTTGTGCAAAGGCGTAGCAACATATACAAATTTCCTAAGATTTGGAGCCCAGATTTCCACCTTCTCAACTTTATCACACCTGCATAGCTCCAGAGTTTCCAGATTTACTAGGCCCGATAAATGCAAATTACTCTGGAACCCCGTGCAATTTATCAACCTGAGTTTCCTGATTAACGGACATGTAGTGATCAATCTTTGCAATTTGTTCGTGGTGCTATTATTATTATCAATTTCAAAGTTACATTTGCGTAGCCACAACTCAGTCAGCATCTTAGCTGCATATATAGCATCCGGTATGTTGTAGTACAACAAATAGGGCCATGATATCTCAATTTCTAGGAACCTGACATTATGCTTAGCTGCTAAGTCGATCCACCGATCCACATGAGGAGCCAATTCCGGAGAATCAAGATCCATGAGGCGGAGTGTGTTGATTCTTAAGTTTTGCTCGACATGAGGCCGCAGGGTATCGTCAACGAATTGAACAAATTTCTCCGGGGACTCATCGTGGAAAGATGGAGAGATTATCACATCAGGTCTCTTTCTCCAAATGGAATTCCATGTCTTAGACAAGACGCTAGTTCGAGCTTCAAGCTTGTAATAACCAATCCTACATAGGATGTCATAAATTATATGTATAGGCAACTCTGATATTTTGTCTTCTGCCATAATTCTCAGCAGTTTTTCCCTTCTTGCCTTTGTACGTGTGTGTAGATATATATATATATAACTTAATTCCGACTCCTCATTGAACTTGGTCACAACAACTTAATATGGAAATTAAGCTTTCCTTCCTTTTAGGAGATGAAGTCAATTTTCTTACTTTTTCCTTCTTGCAAGGGCAAGCATATGAATAAGGAAAATCGTAAGAACATGACTATAAAATTTCCTTCCAATTTAAAGATTATTTCCTAGAAAAAGAGACACATGACACCTACAAATTCATGTATATATTTATATATAAGATCCCAATAGTTATTCATAAAGCTATATTTAATGATATAATTAAGTGGTATTAAATCATAAAAAATTTGCCTTCTATAAATTATTTCCTTAAGTTGAATTGTAACTATTTGAAAGTCTCAATATTTTGGAATTTAAAATTCAACTTCGTATATAAATTTTTTATTTATTTGACTAATACTAATTAAATGTACATGTATATATGTGTATATCACGTTAGTCCTAACAAAAATATAAAAAAAAATAAAAATTGTCCATATATATTTTTAAAACTCCTTTCAAAAAGAAATCCGTATGTATATACGGCAACCAATTCCTTCCTTTTACCAAACATAAAATTAATTTCCAAATCTTAACTCAAGTCCACATGAACTGTATTTAGGAACATGATATTTGATTAAAAAGTGTTTTTTTTTTAATCTCAAATAAATGCAGGACATTTACTTTTTTCTTACAAATAGTTTATTTAATTATAGCTAGTTAATATATATTCTCATCATATTACAATATATATTTTAGGAGAAAATCTCTAAAAATATTTTTTATTGAATTATATAATTTGAATACATTGGATTACCTAATTTTTCATGAAATCTTACTCGGAAACTCAATTGCTAAGGAAGCTTTGTGCTAAGTTCTTGTAACCTTCATCTTCAAATCTATTCTCTCACTAAGAAATTGACTTTAACATTTATACTCTATTAATAATTATCAGGTATAATCTTATAACATACGAAGGATGATTCGATCTTAGTTTAAAAAAATTAGGGTGTTACGAAATCCTTAAGAAATAATGTGTTTGACTATCATTTTTTATTTATTATTTATAATAATTTAAAATATTAATCTCTTTTTAATAAATATTCTGTTTTAGAACCTTTTAAATAAATATTCTGTTTTAGAACCTTTTAAATAAATAAAAAGAGAGTTAATCTAAACAAATTACTTACAATAGTGTTGAAACATATATTGTATATGCTTTTCAAGTAGGTTTCTATGTTAATTAGTCAATGCTTATTATCTTTTCGAGAATAATTAGTTCTAAGGACATAATGAAAAGAATGTAGTCAATTATATTTTGATTCTATAAAATCGCAACTATTTCGAACCATATGTTATTTAGTAACAACGGCAAGGAATGTGGTTCAGAAGAAATTATAATTCATGAATATTTTAGAAGATACGTAGAAAAATGACTAGTTAATAATAAAGATAAAACTAGTAAATGACCGAATGATCCATGCGGTAATGTCTTTATCAAATACTTCATTTGATTCAATTTATATGACACAATTTAAATTTCTCAAAAGTAAAATAATTTAATTTTAATCGATATAATTCAAATATAAAATCTTCTAAGTTTTTTCAAAATAAAGTTTACATATTTAAAATTTTTGTAAAAAATAATTTCAAAATATTAAAAAAACTAGTTTGAATTTCAAAAATTAGAAAGGTGCCACGTTAATGAATATAGAAGGAATATTAAATTTTATATAATTGTAATACATCATCTTTCGTCTGATGTGGTCAAAAAAGAAGAACGGATGAAACAAAAGATGGTGAATTAATTATCTCTAGAAGAATCTCAAGGGAAGGTTTTACCCTCCAATCATGAGAATGTTTTAATGTTAAGTGTGTTTAAGGAGTTAAAAAACAAATTGTACACTATGCAAGTTAAGTTGTTTGTCTATGTTTATTTCATCATGTTTTAATTTTTTACTTATGGGCAGCGGCGGATTTAGGATTTAAAGGTAGAGAGTGCGTTAATTTTTTAACATAAAGTCGATTGTTCATTAGTATAAATGCAACATCACTTACAGTTGCGAATATCTTATCCTTTACATAGCGATTAGACAACTTTATAAATATATAAAAATTACTTGTTAAGTTGTTATGTAATTTGGATGAAAAAATTTGTAATTCCAGGAAGAAAAGGTGGAGCATCAATTCAAAAAATTAGAACATGTACTAAACTAAGCTTCAGGATCTACTTTCCAACCAACAAGCTATATCCAACAATTGTTCACTGGGTGCTTATTCATTAATTATATAAAGTTAACAGTATTTTTAATATACGAATACACATTTTACGTCGACGTCAATGAGTGCTCGAGCATACTATGTGGGTCCGCCCCTGCGTATGGATTGCTTTGTGTAAGACAGTTTCATGTGTAATAATTTAACTTCTTTTAGTATGCTATATATATGAAAGAAGTTTCTTAATTGATTGCCCTTTTTGTTGCTAATGCTAGTCGATAGTAGCGTCATTGCCTTGAGGATATATAACCTCTCTATATTTTCTGCTATTGGCTAATAATTTATGGAAAAAATTATTTTTTTACCTTTAGAAAAACATTTTTTAATTACTTTTCAAAAAAAGTTATCAATACAATGACATTGATGTACCGAGTAAAAGAAACAAGATCGGCTAAAAATGGATATTGTTACTAGTCACATCAATTACTACTATCAAAAACATGTACATAATTAAATGAGCTTTGGAAAACTGCATTCCTGTAAAGATGCATGTCACTGTCTTTTTAATACGAAGGGGTCGTTTGGACATTAGTAATTGTTTTCACAATTCAGACGAAGTTAATAAATAAAAAGATCATTAAACTATATTTATTATTAAAATATATTAATTTGATATGACAAAATAAAATGTATTTTCTTGTGTCATATAATTAAACTCTTTAAACACGTGACGTATACATTTCACAAAGATAATCGTGCCATTGTTTCAAAACTCCTCCTTAGTTTTCTTATCTCAGATCAGTAGCAAAACAACGTATAACAAGATCAGAAAAACCACCAAAAGTGCTCTAAAAAACTCTCAACCATCACTAAGAAAATGCTAAGATTTAAGTTACATATACACCGATAGTTTAATTATTATTTTTTTTATCATTACTGATTTACGAAAATGTAGCATTCCTAAAATCCGAAATAAAAACTTAAACATTAGGGGAAAACACAGAATTCTTAAAATAGCAGTAGAAACTTTAACTCACGTTGGTATGCTTGTAAGTTATGCATGAAGCTCTTTCTTGGACGTGAAAATAGGAACATTGCATGGTAGTGGGACATATATGTCGAATTATAATTTCAATTTATATTATCACATATATACCAACTGAGCTCTATTAAATAAAGGAGTTCAATTATTTTTTGTGGTAATAATTGCTAGGGAAAAAGGTTGGTCAAATGTGTAAGTCTTAATAAATGAGGAAAAAAGGTTGGTCAAATATTTAAGTCTTAATAAATGAGGAAAAAAGGTTGGTCAGATATGAAAGTCATAATATATGTGAAGAATATGATGAATATCGTACAACCAAAAAAAATTAGTTTCATACGAAATAGAAATTATTTGTATTTTATTTAGAAACTTAAGAAGTTCTTTGAAGAGGCCAATATGGAGTGTATTCAAGATCTTAAAATATAGTAGCATTTAATTTATCAGGTTTTCTACTTCATTGGCGCATAAAAGTTGCTTGATTTCATACTTTCTCTAGATAAATTATAATTGATGTTATTCCATTATTTAACTCTTTGAACCATTTTAATTATTATTTTTTTTATCATAATTACTGTATTTTAAGCTAATTAAGTAAATAACTACATTATCAAAGCGTAAAACTGTGAGTCATAGTAATAAATTCAATTCGGAGATTTGCTTATATTACAATTATGTTTAGTAATTATTATAATAATAAATTGAATTTAGTAATTATTTTTATTTCACACCCCACAAGCATCATCATCAATATTCTTAGTTATCAATCACATCAATTACGATCAAACCCTCATATTCATCCATTTTTTTCCATTGAATTGAAGAGGACAAGAAGTAAGCTAAGCCCCTTTCATTATTTTTTTTTATACGATTCTAATACTCACATTTAAGATCATAAACCAAGAAGCTGATTTGAAAGAACGAATTTTAGCACCCGATTTAGCCTTAAAATCACGATACATTCCACTCAAGCAAGCATATTATGTTTCCATATCTAATTACACAAAAAAGTAGAGATGGTGAATTTTTCAAGATCAGATCTAAATATATGTGATTAGTATAAAAAGAGCAAAGCTCATTTAGGAGTGACTAGTATATATATGAAAGAAGTTTCTTAATTGATTGCCCTTTTTCTTGCTAATGCTAGTAAATAGCAGCGTCATTGCCTTGAGGATATATAAAATGACATTACCAAAAAAGGCCAGCAAGGCAGTAACTTCAGCTAGATCAAAATTCAAAATGACATAACCAAATAATTATTTTGCCAATAATTAATGGCACCTTTAGTATTTAGCTTTTAAAGATGTTTATATAAACCTTAGTATTGTAGTGCGGCCCTATATATTTGCTCAGGTCTCTTATGTGTTCATAGGGAACTTATACATTTCTGTTTCCGGAAACGATGGAAAAAATATAGTTTCTTTCTATTTATCAAACAGAGAAATGAAACAGCACAATAATGAGTGGTGAAGACTAGATGTTGCATTTAGTTATTGTGTGAGCTTCTCCTCCTATTTGACAACAAACTGAATTCACCAAATGAGTGATGCTTGTATCGTAATACGTTGTACTCAAAACTAGAAAGTGACATCATTTAATTATTTGTCGAGATTTACTTTGATATGGAATTTAAAAAAAAAATATTTAATATTTGTGACCTTAAATTAAAGATACATAGAATGTAGCAAAATATCCTTATATTTTGTGGTTTTAAACATATACAAATATGAGATAGACAAACTAAAACAAAGTTGCCATTTAGTTTTCCGAATATTCAGACATTTGAAATCAACTAGTAAAATTTTGATTAAATCTTTTTGCTTTATTATTAATATCTTTGTAGGAATCATAATATGTATCGAACTTTAAAATTAATCCAAATTTTACCTTCAACAAATTATTTTCTATAGTTTAACTTTTATATATTGTCAGTTAGAGACCTCGTTCCGGGGCATCGGGCACCCTAGAGACTAGTAGAAAGCAAATTATATTTATTACTTGCTTTTGATTTGAACTTTATAGCACGTACTGTAATATATATGATGATCTTGTTTTTCACCTGAAATTTTATAAAAATAAAAATTAGAGACGGATAAATTTTATAGTTCAATGGCAAAGTTTATCGCTGAGTTTTTTTTTTGGCGATAGATTATCACAAAATTTATTAGATATGAACAAATTAGTGAAGAATTAAATGAAATTTTTGGTAATTTTTTAGTCCGAGTAGAAGAGTTACTGGAATGTAGCTACATATATTCCAGTTGATTGTATTGTATTTGTCAATTTAAATATAATACTTATTCTAACTATTATTCAAATTTTACTATGTTGTATCGTTAAATTTATTATTCTATAACGATTTTTGTATAACGAAGATAGTTCACTACTCAAACTGACACAATATGTCTTGTCAAATCAAATGTGCATATTTCGTGCACAACTTACGTTAATTTTTGCAACTTTTTGACCAATAACATTATTAGAGATTGATTTCAAATTCTTACTTAAATGAAATTGCGCCGAGTAGAATCAATAAAAAGGCAATCGATCAACAACTATTTTGGACCATATGTTATTTAGTAACGACGGCAAGGAAAGTGGTCCGGAGGGAATTATAATTCATGAATATTTTAAAAAATACATAGAAAAATGACTAGTTAATAATAAAGATAAAACCAGTAAATGACCGAATGATCCATGCGGTAATGTCTATATCAAATAATTCAATATATATGGCACAATTTGAATTTCTCGAAAGTCAAATAATTTAATTTTGATCGATATAATTCAAATATAATTTTTTTTAAGTTTTTTCAAAATAAAGTTTATATCTTTAAATTTTTTTGTAAAAAGTACAACTCCTATAAATTAGATAGTTGACATTTCAAAATATTAAAAAGATTAGTTTGAATTTCAAAAATTAGAATGGTGCCGCTTTAATAATTTAACTTCTTTTAGTATGCTATATATATGAAAGAAGTTTCTTAATTTATTGCCCTTTTTGTTGCTAATGCTAGTAAATAGCAGCGTCATTGCCTTGAGGATATATAACCTCTCTATATTTTCTGCTATTGGCTAATAATTTATGGAAAAGAAATTATTTTTTTAACTTTACAAAAACATTTTTTTATTACTTTTCGAAAAAAATTAACAGTACAATGACATTGATGTACCGAGTAAAAGAAACAAGATCGGCTAAAAATGGATATTGTTACCAGTCACATCAATTACTACTATCAAAAACATGTACATAATTAAATGAGCTTTGGAAAACTGCATTCCTGTAAAGATGCATGTCACTGTCTTTTTAATACGAAGGGGTCGTTTGGACATTAGTAATTGTTTTAACGATTCAAACGAAGTTAATATATTAAAAGATCATTAAACTATATTTATTATACAAATATATTAATTTGATATGACAAAATAAAATGTATTTTTTTGTGTCATATAATTAAACTCTTTAAACACGTGACGTATATATTCCACAAAGATAATCGTGCCATTGTTCCAAAACTCCTCCTTAGTTTTCTTATCTCAGATCAGTAGCAAAACAACGTATAACAAGATCAGAAAAACCACCAAAAGTGCTCTAAAAAACTCTCAACTATCACTAAGAAAATGCTAAGATTTAAGTTACATATACATCGATAGTTTAATTATTATTATTTTTTTATCATTACTGGTTTACGAAAATGTAGCATTCCTAAAATCCGAAATAAAAACTTAAACATTAGGGAAAAACACAGAATTTTTAAAATAGCAGTAGAAACTTTAACATTACAGACCCCAAATTCTTAGAAGGAAAATGAAAACTTAAAGCTTAAGGATAGAAACTTAAACATCACATAGGTGCAGAATTCTTAAACGGAAATAAAAACATGAAAAACACATACACCCCTAACAAACTATACTAATCAACCATGACGAAGCGCCCCTTTGCATTCTCAACTTTTATTGGAGGATCACCATTGGCCGAAACCTGCCCCACAAATTTGCCATTAACCAGACTAATTCCAATCTTCTCCTTAGAAGACTCCTGCAATGAAAATTTATCGTTAATATTAATTCTTTAATTTGCCATAAAAAAAAAAGATTACTGAAGTATGAGGCTTACCCGTATAGCTACCCAACCACCATTGAAGATATACTTATGGGCAATCAGCCCATCACATTCAAAAACCATGAGGGGAACATAAGTTCCCGAATCAGCAGCAGTATACTTTCTTCCCCATCCGGGAATAAGCTTGACAGTCCCAATTCTATCACAACCCTTGCACTGAAATTTTTTTCAAAAAGAAAAAAAAGTGTGAAACAACACAGTTAAAAAAATATTACTAACATTTAACAAGAAATTACCTTGATGACATGATTGTACTCTTTATTGTTGTAGTGCATCCTCTGATTCAAGTAAGTGCATTGTTCGTCCGTTTTTTCATTACAATTTTCGCACCGAAGCTTTACAAAGTACACACTATCAGTGAGTGAAAAAAAATAGAACTAAAGATGATTATTTAACTTTAAAACCTTGTGTACCTTGAAGAAATATGGCATAGTGACACTATCAATGCCATTTATCGGACTCAATTTCTTGACGTTCGTCAGCTCTACCGAGATTTCAAGCAAAAATCTCAACTTCATGTTTGGACAGAGGAGGAAAAGATAATATTAAAGTTAAGAATAGAGAGGCCTTTATATATAGAGAGAAAGGCCTTTATATATAGGGAAAGGCTGGCACAAAGAATAAACATAGTATTTATATATTTTTTAAATGTAAATTAATATAAAGGAGAGTTCAACATCAAAAATGAGGCATACTATTTGCATGTTGCAGAAGGGTTGAGAATGAGGTGAAAACCTAGACTTATAATCATGACTGATAGCTACAAGAAGTAGACTAAAACAAATCAGCAGATAGGATCACTCTTTTCCCTATCAATTATTTCTTGCATTAATTTGTTGATTTCGTGGACCCCCTATATTTTTCATTTTCTTTGGCCAGAAAAAAATAAATAAAAAAAATTCTATTCTCTCTTTTGCAATTTTTATTTGTTTAATCTAATTTAATTTGATATTATCATTTTTGAAAAAATTAAAAAAAGATATTTTTCTAGTAGAAAAAGTCAGAGTTTGAAAACCCGTTGTTTAAAAACTTATAAAGTTAAAAAAAATAACATCTGATAAATAATATTCACTTTGTCTAATTAATTGACACGATACTTCGCCAATTTAGATAAATAAACTATTTTTTCTTTACTGCAACTTTTTATACATGTTTTTTCTTCTAAATTCAATCTTTAATATTCACATTGAAGCCCAACAACGTTGTTGAGTTCATGAACGGTAAGATTTATTTCTTAAGATGATGTTTTTAATTAATAAAATTTTATTTTAATTTAAAGCTCAATGAATGAATCTCTAATTCTCTATCATTCCATTATAACTCACGTTGGTATGCTGGTAAGTTATGCATGGAGCTCTTTCTTGGACGTGAAAATTGGAACATTGCATGGAAGTGGGACATATATGCCGATTTATAATTTCAATTTATATTACCACATATATACCAACTCATGAGCTCTATTAAATAGAGGAGTTCAATTGTTTTTTGTGGTAATAATTACTAGGGAAAAAAAGTTGATCAAATGTTTAAGTCTTAATAAATGAGGGGAAAAGATTGGTCAAATATGTAAGTCATAATATATGTGAAGAATATGATGGATATCGTACAACAAAGAAAAATTAATTTCGTAGGAAATAGAGATTATTTGTATGTTATTTAGAAACTTAAGAAGTTCTTTGAAGAGACCAACATGGAGTGTATTCAAGATCTTAAGATATAGTAGCATTTAATTTATCAGGTTTTCTATTACATTGGTGCACAAAAATTGCTTGATTTTATACTTTCTCTAGATAAATTGTAATTGATGTTATCACATTATTTAACTCTTTGAACCATTTTAATTATTTTTTTAATCATTATTACTGTATTTTAAGCTAATTAAGTAAATAACTACATTATCAAAGCGTAAAACTGTGAGTCATAGTAATAAATTCAATTCGAGGATTTGCTTATATTACAATTATGTTTAGTAATTATTATAATAATAAATTGAGTTTAGTAATTATTTTTATTTCACACCCTACAAGCATCATTATCAATATTCTTAGTTATCAATCACATCAATTAATATCAAACCCTCATATTCATCCGTTTTTTTCCATTGAATTGAAGAGGACAAGAAGTAAGCTAATAAGCCCTTTCATTATTATTTTTTTATACGATTCTAATACTAACATTTAAGACCATAAACCAAGAAGCTGGTTTGAAAGAACGAAAAATGTATAAAAAATTAATAGATGAAAGAACATTTTAGCACCCAATATAGCTTTAAAATCACGACACATTCCGCTCAAGCAAGCATATTATGTTTCCATATCTAATTGTACAAAAAGGTAGAGATGGTTACAGTTGATCGTTCATTAGTATAAATGCAACATCGCTTACAGTTGCGAATATCTTATCCTTTAGATAGCGATTAAACATCTTTATAAATATACAAAAATTACTTGTTAAGTTGTTATGTAATTTGGATGAAAAAATTTGTGATTCCAGGAAGAAAAGGCGGAGCATTAATTCAAAAAATTAGAACATGTACTTAACTAAGCTTCAGCATCTACTTTCCGACCAACAAGCTATGTCCAACAATTGTTCATTGGGTGCTTATTCATTAATTATATAAAGTTAGCAGTATTTTTAATATACGAATACACATTTTACGTCAACGTCAATGAGTGCTCGAGCACCCATAAAGTACTATGTGGGTCCGCCCCTGCGTATGGATTGCTTTGTGTAAGACAGTTTCATGTGTAATAATTTAACTTCTTTTAGTATGCTATATATATGAAAGAAGTTTCTTAATTGATTGCCCTTTTTCTTGCTAATGCTAGTAAATAGCAGCGTCATTGCCTTGAGGATATATAACCTCTCTATATTTTCTGCTATTGGCTAATAATTTATGGAACAAAAATTATTTTTTTAACTTTACAAAAACATTATTTAATTACTTTTCCAAAAAATTTATCAGTACAATGACATTAATGTACCGGGTAAAAGAAATAAGATCGGCTAAAAATGGATATTGTTACTAGTCACATCAATTACTACTATCAAAAACATGTACATAATTAAATGAGCTTTGGAAAACTGCATTCCTGTAAAGATGCATGTCACTGTCTTTTTAATACGAAGGGGTCGTTTGGACATTAGTAATTGTTTTCACGATTCAAACGGAGTTAATATATTAAAAGATCATTAAACTATATTTATTATTAAAATATATTAATTTGATATGACAAAATAAAATGTATTTTCTTGTGTCATATAATTAAACTTTTAAACACTATACATTTCACAAAGATAATCGTGCCATTGTTCCAAAACTCCTCCTTAGTTTTCTTATCTCAGATCAGTAGCAAAACAACGTATAACAAGATCAGAAAAACCACCAAAAGTGCTCTAAAAAACTCTCAACCATCACTAAGAAAATGCTAAGATTTAAGTTACATATACACCGATAGTTTAATTATTATTTTTTTTTATCATTACTGATTTACGAAAATGTAGCATTCCTAAAATCCGAAATAAAAACTTAAACATTAGGGGAAAACACAGAATTCTTAAAATAGCAGTAGAAACTTTAACTCACGTTGGTATGCTTGTAAGTTATGCATGAAGCTCTTTCTTGGACGTGAAAATAGGAACATTGCATGGTAGTGGGACATATATGTCGAATTATAATTTCAATTTATATTATCACATATATACCAACTGAGCTCTATTAAATAAAGGAGTTCAATTATTTTTTGTGGTAATAATTGCTAGGGAAAAAGGTTGGTCAAATGTGTAAGTCTTAATAAATGAGGAAAAAAGGTTGGTCAAATGTTTAAGTCTTAATAAATGAGGAAAAAAGGTTGGTCAGATATGAAAGTCATAATATATGTGAAGAATATGATGAATATCGTACAACCAAAAAAAATTAGTTTCATACGAAATAGAAATTATTTGTATGTTATTTAGAAACTTAAGAAGTTCTTTGAAGAGGCCAATATGGAGTGTATTCAAGATCTTAAGATATAGTAGCATTTAATTTATCAGGTTTTCTACTTCATTGGTGCACAAAAGTTGCTTAATTTTATACTTTCTCTAGATAAATTATAATTGATGTTATTCCATTATTTAACTCTTTGAACCATTTTAATTATTATTATTATTTTTAATCATTATTACTGTATTTTAAGCTAATTAAGTAAATAACTACATTATCAAAGCGTAAAACAGTGAGTCATAGTAATAAATTCAATTCGAGGATTTGCTTATATTACAATTATGTTTAGTAATTATTATAATAATAAACTGAATTTAGTAATTATTTTTATTTCACACCCCACAAGCATCATTATCAATATTCTTAGTCATCAATCACATCAATTAATATCAAACCCTCATATATCAGAGAATATCTTGTATGCATTTAATTATTTATGTATAATTTGAGTAATTGTATACTATAATTTATATTTTTCTTATACTTTGTGTAAATGAATACAAATTTATCTATAATAGTTGTTTATATAATTATTTCTATACACATTAATGATTTATCAAATTTCGTATATCCTTGATTATACAAGCTCGTTAAGTTGTTTTTTTGACAACTTTGTATATATAAGGAGTTGAATTTGTTCTAAAAAAATTCCCCTCACATGCAGTGATTTACAAATGTTAATATAATGGATGCTATATGCACAAATTAATTATTGAAAATGATACAAATATTCAAAAATATAAATACAAACATAACTATACAACCTATAATTAGACCAATACATACACAATTATTCATAAATAAGAAAATATATAAAATTTATGTTTTTTTTTAAATAATTTCATTAGTCGTATACATTAATTATTTTTGTATAATTTGAGTAATTGTGTCCTCTAATTTATACTCTTTATGTACTTTGTGTAAACGAATACAAAATTATCTATAACCTTTGTATATATATAATTGTTTTTATACATATTAATGATTTCTCAAATTTTGTATATTTTTTAGTTATATAAGTTTGTTAAGTTGTTTTATTGACAGCTTTATATGTAGAGAGAGCTGAATTTATCCTCAAAGAATATCCATAATATGCAGTGATATGCGAATTTTAATATAATGTATGCTAAAAACATAAATTAATTGTTGAAAAAGATTCAATTACAAATACAAACATGATTATACAACCTATAATTAGATTGCATGTGAACTCAACATTCAAATCAATATATACAAAACAAAATTAAATATATGAATCCACAACATTATTTTGACAATATACAATTCAACCAAGTTAATATATGACGACGAAAATAAAATAAATTTCTTACACACTTTTTATATACTTTTGCAAGAACTAAAATTAATTCTTTTAGGTGATTTTTGATAAACCATAAATTGCAATAACTATAAATTAAGAACCATAAATTAAGGATTTTGAGAAAGTTACTTTAGGCAAGGAGTTCTAATAAAATACAACAACCATAAATTTAGGAATTGTTTCCATTTACAAAAATCGAATTTATAGCCTTTCATTAGTTGTTTCCATATGGAATTTGCATAAAATAATTCCATTTAGCCGAAATATATAAATAGTGAGCCATGATTATAATTATGAAATGTAATTAGTTAAACTGTAATTATTTTAGCATATTAAATTTTAAATCTATTTATGAAAATTTCCCAAATAGATAGTGACATCAAAATCAATAGACTGACTTTGCTGTCACATAAAGCCCAAATAGAGAAGAAATTAAAGAAGCTGGAGAAAATGCCATAAGGTGGTCCATATCTCCATAAATACACAACCTCATGAAGATTTCTTCTCTTTTCCACTGGCAGTATTAATTACTGTGATTTGTGACCTAAAAGTATTTTTAAAATTTTATATGTCAATTTATGTTCAATTGTGGCACATAAAATAAGTGTTTAGGTACGGACCATTCACTTCCTAGTTTTTAGTTTATCCATATTATTAATTAAGTCATTCTCTAATACATTTTTCAAAATATTCTATTTGGATTGTTTTACTTGTTGTCCTTGTTAAAAAATATATGGTCTAAATAATTGTCATTCAAAAAAAATAAAAATATAATTGAATATCTTTTTCATTGTCCCCTTAGTACTGGTTATTTTTGAAACTTCCGTTATAGTTATAAAGATATGTACAAGGGTGTGGCTACTACTTCAGGCTTTCTTTTTACTGTAGCTCATACCACAAATTAAACTGTAAGCAAAGTACTTCATTTTCCATTCCATCTAGTTGTTATGTTGGTCTCCATTTTTTTCCATTGAATTGAAGAGGACAAGAAGTAAGCTAAGCCCCTTTCGTTATTATTTTTTGTTATACGATTCTAATACTAATATTTAAGACCATAAACCAAGAAGCTGATTTGAAAGAACGAAAAATGTATAAAAGATTAATACATGAAAGAACATTTTAGCATCCAATTTAGCCTTAAAATCACGACACATTCCGCTCAAGCAAGCATATTATGTTTCCATATCTAATTGTACAAAAAGGTAGAGATGGTGAATTTTTCAAGATCAGATATAAATATATGTGACTATCATAAAAAAGAGCAAAGCTCATTTAGGAGTGACAATATTTCTTCCATTTAAACGTAAAAGTGGTAATCCGCTCAATTAGGGATGTGGATCTGAGCCAAGAGTACATATGAGACGTTTCCCCATCATCTTCATAATTCTCAGCTGCACCATTATGAATAGTTACTTCATTTAGTCTTTTGTATTGCTTCACTCTTGATTCTTTTGTTGTCTCGCAAAATACCTATTAATTTTTTTTTGCAAACTCAATTAGATATATATACCACCAGTAGCATGCACATCAAAATATAATGAAGGAGATTAGGAATTATGTACTTCCCTATGAAAAATAATACCATATAATGTGATTTATAATAATTAGGGTGAAACAATACATACTTAATGTTTTAGGTTTTACATGTTCATAATTCAAATGGAGCACTAAGGGAGAAGGGTGACATTTAAAGAATAAAAGAGAAAAAAATTAAAGGAGTATGGTATGTGCTTATAAAAAATCACTTAACGTTGGGATGTAATATTTGTTTATACCTGGAGTATTCTGCTTTCAGTGCTTGGAACAATGGATACTATCCTGGGTTTATAGACCCTGATCAGATTATGTACAAGTGACTCAAGGCCCTTCAAAGGATTCTCAATGCGTAGCCTTAACTCTCGAGTTGGCGGAACAAGAATTTCTCTTGGATCTTCATAGATAAGAATACTGTTGTTCTGTATATTATACAAAAGCCAAACTAAAAGTAGTGCTAATGCATAAAATCAAGCAATTCACAATGGAGCAACTGGAAGGGAAAGGTGCGTACCTCTTCACAAATAATTACAAATATTAGACCCTTGGAATAGTTACACTTTTGAACAAAGTCCTGAAGGTTGTTGCACCAACTTGTGTCCACGTCTCCGAAGATGTAAGTTTCACTAACCTCTGGCATCAGAAAAAAATCGAGTCTGGCACGTTCCAAGTTGTAGGGATCCATAGTTGAGATTGAGAAGGGCATTTTGATACCATCAAAATCTAACATTTTCAGATTTGGTGCCAACAGCATGTTGACTTGTTCCACATTCCCCCAATCCCACAAGGAGATTATCTTAAGCTTTTCACTCACAACTTTAATATTTTTCATTACATAGCATCCTGTGAGGCGTAAAGTTTCAAGGGCCGGGAACCTAGACAACTGATATTCAAACTGCTCATCCGTCATAGTGCTATTTTCCAAGTGGAGATATTCTAAAGTATTACAACCATCTAAAATATCAATTGTGCAAGGCAGCGATTCTGGTTCCTGTTTCTTGGGGAACTTGTGCAAAGGCGTAGCAACATATACAAATTTCCTAAGATTTGGAGCCCAGATTTCCACCTTCTCAACTTTATCACACCTGCATAGCTCCAGAGTTTCCAGATTTACTAGGCCCGATAAATGCAAATTATTCTGGAACCCCGTGCAATCTATCAACCTGAGTTTCCTGATTAACGGACATGTAGTGATCAATCTTTGCAATTTGTTCGTGGTGCTATTATTATTATCAATTTCAAAGTTACATTTGTGTAGCCACAACTCAGTCAGCATCTTAGCTGCATATATAGCATCCGGTATGTTGTAGTACAACGAATCATTCCATGATATCTCAATTTCTAGAAACCTGACATTATGCTTAGCTGCTAAGTCGATCCACTGATCCACATGAGGAGCCAATTTCGGAGAATCAAGATCCATGAGGCGGAGTGTGTTGATTCTTAAGTTTTGCTCGACATGAGGCCGCAGGGTACCGTCAACGAATTGAACAAATTTCTCCGGGGACTCATCGTGGAAAGATGGAGAGATTATCACATCAGGTCGCTTTCTCCAAATGGAATTCCATGTCTTAGACAAGACGCTAGTTTGAGCTTCAAGCTCGTAATCACCAATCCTACATAGGATGTCATAAATTATATGTCTAGGCAACTCTGATATTTTGCCTTCTGCCATAATTCTCAGCAGTTTTTCTCTTCTTGCCTTTGTACGTGTGTGTATATATATATATAACATAATTCCGACTCCTCGTTGGACTTGGTCACAACAACTTAATATGGAAATTAAGCTTTCTTTCCTTTTAGGAGATGAAGTCAATTTTCTTACTTTTTCCTTCTTGCAAGGGCAAGCATATGAATAAGGAAAATCGTAAGTACATGACTATAAAATTTCCTTCCAATTTAAAGATTATTTCCTAGAAAAAGAGACACATGACACCTACAAATTCATGTATATATTTATTATAAGATCCCAATAGTTATTCATAAAGTTATATTTAATGATATAATTAAATATTATTAAATCCTAAAAAATTTGCCTTCTATGAATTATTTCCTTAAGTTGAACTGTAACTATTTGAAAGTCTCAATATTTAGGAATTTAAAATTCAATTTCGTATATAAAAAGTTACTTATTTGACTAATACTAATTAAATGTACGTGTATTACATGTGTATATCACATTAGTCATAACAAACGTATAAAAAAGAACAAATTGTCCATATATGTTTTTAAAACTCCTTTAAAAAAGAAATCCGTATGTATATACAGCAACCAATTCCTTCCTTTTACCAAACATAAAATTAATTTCCAAATTTTAACTCAAGTCCACATGAGCTGTATTCAGGAAAATTAGCCACCCTTGAAGAACATGATATTTGATTAAAAAGTGTTTTTTTTAACTGGGATGAATAGTCTCTACTCTCTTCGATTCAATTTATTCACCTACTATTTATCCATTTGGGCCTCTATTTGATCTACTACTTTAATTCCTGATTTTCATGCAAATATTCAGTTTGGAGCGAATGCGCGAAAAATCATTATGCCTACTACTTTTTTATGAGGTTTATTTGAAAAGATTGGTTTGATATATATGTGTAATGCACTTGCTCACCAAACTAAATTGGAATGCGAAGAGATAGAGGTAGGTCGAAAAGTATCGGGTAGAGGTGATTATATTGGACATGTCACAATTTCATAAAATCGAGGACATGACTCTAAATAAGAGGTGTGTAAAGGTGGTGGAGTTTTGCCTTGCTTTGTGAAGGTTTAGGCTTGTATGTACATGTCGTAGAACTACTCACATCCTTGTAATTCTTGCCATATGTAGTTAATGTTTTTTTTTTTTATAAACTTTACGCTTCATTTCCTATTAATTACTGTGTTTTCTTCTTCCATTAGTAAGGTTTGATCTTCTTGAGCCGAGGGTAGAAGTTTGCATAAAATATCAAAACTAAATTATCGAATAAAATTTCGGGTAATTTGGTATTTAGTATTTGGATTTGAATTTGGTACAAGACATTAGTAATTCTTACTTCATCTTCTCTCCTTTAAATAATAATTTAGATATTATCTTAATTTAAAAAAAAATAATTTTACCATATCCACGCAATCCTCTGTTTTTATTTTTTTCAAGTGGGTATATATGTACAGAAAATCATTTTTGCCACAAGGATTTTTTTTAAAATAAAATTCTTAGTTTTGTCATATTCGATATGCAAGTAGAAAAAAAATATTTTTATAAAAATATATGTTCAGAAAAATATACAAAAAGAAAATAAATTAAAGGCAAAGTGTTGGATGGTTGAGGCAGAATTTATTTTTTTTTAAAAATATATTTATTTTTTTTAGAAAGAAGCTTGGGAGGTAGTGAAATTTGAACTTTTTCAAAAATGTTTTATAAAAGAAATTTAAAACGATAAATAGTTTAATTATAATTCATATATATAGCACGTACAAACTCAAACTTACCTAAAGGATTTGAAATGCCTGACTTCCAAATTTCCACTATTCCATTAACAGACGCAAATGTCCGGGCACAACATGCAGAAAGAGAGAAAAAGTACGGCAAAAAGCATTAGGCAAGAGGCGCATGCCTGAGCAGGAGGACGTCCGATCTGCAGGTATTTAGGGTCTTTTTTCTGCTTCAGTTTGTGTTGTATCCATTGAAAAATAGCAGTAGTTATGGATATGAATGTGTAAGGTTCAATGTTAAAAACTGATTGTTTTGTTTTACTCTGATGATTGTGTTGTTGAAAATTATTTTGAGTTTTGCGATTGATTAGGGCTTTTTTCTTTGATTTATTGGTGTAGTGGGTAGACATCAGTTGGTTTCTCTTTATGTGTATTACTGTAATGATTTAGCTACCTTGAGGTTTGAGATTCTGGATTTTATCTTTGGATTTTAACTCTACTGGGAATTGGGAAATGGGGGTTTACTCTGTTTCAGTGGCTGGTGGTGGTGGTGGGTGAGGGGGTGTGGTGGATGATGGTATTTCTTACTTCTTATCATTCTCAACTTCTCATTTTATTTTTTGTTCTTCCTAGATACTGTCAGCTCTCTTACTTTCTATGACTCTTAGGCTTTAGAACAGTCACGAGGCAAGGGTTATAGCTTTTGTTGCTATATGCTTCGACGATTTATCTTTTGCGAACGACAGTCAGTAATTGCTAGATTGCCTAAGTCAACTGGCATGTGTTTTTCCCCCTGTAATCATAATATTCTTTTGTCGTTTTTGCGGCTCATTTTCTTGTGATTAGCGTTTTTTGGATAATGATATTAGTTGCAGCCTTGAAGGTCGATATTCTTATCACTTATCATGCATTTGACCAGGTGGTAAGCATGCTGATCATGAAGTAGATCTAAAACCAGTCCCCATTTATATCATCAGTCATGAATCTCAACTTCCAGCTACATTTCTCTACCCTTCCCCAAAAAATGAGTTGGTTGTTGGACTTGACTGTGAGGGTGTTGACCTCTCTAGATATGGAACTCTCTGTATTGTGCAGGTTTTTTTTCCGTTCTCACATGTTCTGAGTAGATACCAACTTCGTACCTCTCTTGATTTCTAATATTAGTAGCTTTGTAAGTCTATTATGAGCAACTTTACTTAATACATGTTTTCTTGCAAAGAGGAATAAGTTTGTTTAAGTTGAAGACATCCAGAGAATTATCTCCTAAACTTCTGTTGCCTGACAATGGAAAAATGTAAAAACCACATATATAATCATCTTTTAGACTTATGCATCCAAATCAAATACCTCCTGTTCCAAATTAATGGATTCAGTGCCCGAGTTTAAGATGTCTTGTACTCAAGCACCCTGTCAATCCAAATTTGACCAGTTTGGGCATTGGTAAAAACTTGTCTTTATTGCGTCCTTAGTCCAACCTAGTGTATAAATTGTGAGATGTGTAAATTGGCTGTCTTGGTTGGTTAGGTGATTCCATGCTTAGTTTCACATGTTTATAGGTATTTTTGGTAGAAATTTGTGTGGGGCTTGACCATATTCACCTTTTGCTTGACCTTTCCTCATTTTTTTGGGTGAAGTATGTTTGGCCGTTCCTCTTTGTTTTTTGATGAAGTATGATTGACCTCCTCATTTAAATTAACAGCTTGCTTTTCCGGATGCTATCTACTTGGTTGATGCAATCCGCGGTGGGAGAAAGTTGATTAACGCTTGTAAGCCTGCAGTTGAGTCTGTTTCTGTCACAAAAGTTATTCACGACTGCAAACGGGATAGTGAGGTCTTATAGAACTTCTTTAGCCTTTTCTCGTTTCTCCTTTCCCGCTTGTATCATTTTTGTCACACTTTTCCTCTCTCTCTCTTTTTTTTTTTTTAAAACAATTGGTAAGTAGCACTTCTCTTTCTTTTTTCAGGCATTATACCATCAGTTTGGTATCAAGTTGCACAATGTTATGGATACCCGGGTTAGCTGCTGGTACTTTCTTTCGAGCTACTTGACTACTGATTTCTCACGTTATCCTTATGAAATACCTTTTAACAAAAGTGATAAATAATTCACACATTACTCTCCAGCTGCTTAACCCGCCCCTTTTCATACTCACTGCGTCTTTCCTTTCTCATTGGATATGTTGTTGTTGTTGCATATTTTCCTTCCTACCACCTCATATGTATGATATCTGTCTTATTATTGTTCACCTGGGTTGTGCTGATTTCCCTGCCATGATAATTTTGATTTCTACACTGGCTCTTCTTGTAAATATTCTTGCTAGATTTTGTTAAGTTTACTGCACCACTTTTTGTGACTTCTAACTGATTGGAGATTGTATCTAGTTCTAGGAGATGCTCAAATGATGAAATCTTTTTTTTTTTTTTGGACTTTGATATGGTGATTTGACGTTCTCTTTTTAGTTGCTGGCTATGATGATAACTTCTTCCACCATGCAGTAAAGATCAATCTTGGATTATTAAACGGATCATTCCGCACTGTTTCTTTTTTCCAGATATGGTTTATTTAATGCAAATCACTCCTGAATATTAACTTATGTCCAACAGAGAGACAGTTGCTTTTAAAGTGACTGCTTATCTTTCTATGTTGTACAGATAGCTTATTATCTGATAGAGGAACAGTTGGGTAGGAAAAACACACTAGATGGTCACATCTCTTTTGTGCGCCTTCTTGCAGATCCACGCTATTGTGGTACTCTGTTCTTGTTCAGCTTCTATTTATCTTTTCTTATGAGGTGGCTGCACCAAGTATGAATGTTAAAGTGGTTAAATGGAAGAATTCCTACTGGATGACCAGCTAAGTTTGGTTCCTGGAAACATTTGATTTGGTTTTGAGAAACTAATTATGTTTTTTGGTTTAAAGAAAATCATTTTTTTAAAACGGTAGCTGATAAAGCCAAAGAATAAAGGGACATCATCCAGGATTTGGTTGTGATTATGCTTGCTCTTATGGTTTTTAATCATCAAAGACAAGGAGAAGAATTGCAAAGTTTCTTCTTTGAAGTGTATCTCATTCTTTGAGGAATGCCTTTTTCACCATTGTGCTAGCCATGCAGTTTGAGAGATGGCATTGGGAATTGAGATTGTTTTGTAAGTTTTGACTATGGAACAAATTAATATGCATAATTCAAGTTGTCATGGTAATGAAATACAAATTTATGGGGAAAGGAGTAACAGGAACCTTCTAAAGGTAAATAATCTTTTCTGGTTTGTTCATAACTTCAATTTGTATAAAGAAAACAATTGAAGCAACAATTCTGTAGTGTACAGCAAGGACTCTTCTTGATACTGACAATACTACCTCAGATATATTTTGCATTTCCAGTGGAATTTATAGCTCTAACCGCCTCTGCTCTCTGACTGCTTTTGCTCATAAAAACTTAGGGCATGCAATGAACTTTAATGATGATCATGACTAGAAAATTCTTGCTATGGCAAACTTCTCATTGTCGCTTGTAAAATAGAAGTTCATGGAGAGATTAAGTTGCTAATACACTGTCCTTTTCTTTGCATCTCTTTTATGTGATTGCAGGTATATCATATGTGGAGAAAAAAGAACTCCGCTCCCCTCTGAGGGAGGTCGGATTCTGTTTTACCTATTTCTCTCTTCAGTTGACATGTCTACCATTGGATATCATTATCTTTTTGAGAAAGATCTTGGATAGTTTTCAAAGACTTTGGTAGTAGAAAAATATAGTGAATATATATATGGAAACAATTACCAAGTAGGCACTAGTCTTGCAGAAGTAACAGAGTGTGGAATAAACCAAAGTTTTACTATGCCTCTCCCCATCCCCAAATAAAAGAACACGAAAAGGAAAAAAGAAAGCCATCCTCATATCCGTGCTGTTGGAAAATCACCTAGTACTTAGAGTTGGCAAGAGATGGGTTCGTTGACAAGATTTTCATTTTTTATTGTTCCACTTAACTATGTCCTCTTCAAAATAGTTTATTTTGTATTTCTTTTTACTATGGTATCTATCAAGGATGTGTTGCACGCACTATTCCACCTGATACTTGCTACCTTCCACTGACACACCTAATCGGGAAGATGGAAGAAATCACGTAGTGTTTTCTCGTTCTCTAGGATTTGAACATGAGACCTCATGACTCTTTAAAATAGTTGCCGATCACAAATAAATGGTCTTGCATTAGATAACATACAAGCTGAACAGGCTTCAGGTTTGGCTCAGTTATACTCCAGATGAGTCCCAATTTATCCTGTCAAAATATGTTACTTGAATAGGATTCCACAGTAATTGTCTGCGCCCATTAAAATGCCAGCCTGCCTGAGAATTGCATTTTAGCATGTAGATATTAGTCTTGGAAATGAAGAAATTGAGTAATACGATATATTTAAAGTGAGCTAACTAGATATGATAGCTTTGTTTGTCATTATTATTACTTTTTTAATGGGTTGAGGGATATGTTGATCTTGATATGTATAACACTAATCTTCCCTGTTTGATCAGGTTTTCATCATTGGACCCCTGAAGCAGGTCAGAAAAGCAGAAGCCATCCTGAGGGGCAGGATGTTGTAACTCATGAGACAACCCTTTTGCTGCACCTGTAAGCCGGATCTTTGCATTCATATTACCCAATCATCGCACTAAACAAACTCGAGTGAAACCTATCACACTTCTTTTGCTAATACACAAACCCTGATCTGCCATATGCCTATTCATTTCACATTGGATGAAGTTCTAAAGCAATGCATCTACTGTTGAAGTCAAAGTCATACTTGTTTTCCTTTTATTTGGTTTACACACGAATTTGAATGTCTTTTAGCGCCCTGATACTTCTCTTTCTAAGGATGGTTAGAATTTGACATTGTTCTATTGGTCAGTTGTGAACATGATAGGTGGAGTGGTCTTGGGGGGTCATTGTCATGCCCACGGATTGGCCAGCTTGGGAATTTTGAGAATGATACTGGATAGGAGTAGACTATAAGAATCTAGTTGTAATTGTTGTTGTAGTTGTAGTGGGAGCCATTGAGGGGGGTTAGTTCTAGAAAATGTATAGAAAGTGACAAAGGGATAAAAGCTAGCCCCCCATCTTCCCAGTTCACATGACCACTCAATGACTTTAAGGATTGCGGACAAAAGAGGTCATTGGTGGGCTTTAAGCCATTGAATATGAAACAGCGTCACTGTACAATGCATGTTGAAACCTCTTGAATGCTGAATTTATTTGATGTTGGCTTTTCTTTTCCTTATCTATGCCGACTTGTGTGGTTGTTCATTTCTAGTAAATGGGAGCACGAACTATGAGAAAAACAGTTCCACGAAGTTGGGGCCATTTCTCATTTAAGTCAGTCCCTCTGACCAATTATTTTTGGTCTAATATGACTCAAATTTGCTAATGTTGGACCGAGTAAAATTCGTGTAAAACTCTATACACTTAAAAACAATTTAATGTCAGACTATATTACTTGATGAACACCACAACAAATAACGATTATGTTTCAATCTTAAGCAACTTGATGTTGACTTTCTCACTTTTCGTTGTCATGTCATTTCGTTTGAACTTCAATATATTATTTAAAAGTCACTTAAAAAAATTAAAAATCATCTGATGATGGTCAAATTATCCCTACAGCAATTCCATTTAATATGAGTTACTAGTTTCAGAGAATTAATTCACCAGAATGTCATAGTAAGGATTGGAGCTTCTTCTGAGAAACAGTTTGGCTAATCAAATTTAAAAGCACTTCTAAGCAACAATTAGTGTTTGGACTAACTTTTAACTATTCTTTTAGCTTTTGAAAAATAACTTTCGCTACTCCTCAAAAACACTTATTTTCTCTCAAAAAGTTTAGCCAAATACCTTAGTTTTTTCAAAATAATTACTTTTGGCTTCTCAAAAGCTCGGCAAAACATACTATAAATCAATTTTTGAATTTCGCTTATCACCATACTCGAATCTTTTCTTATATTAGGAGGATTTGATAATTTCTATACAATATAAAACAAAAATTAGTTGCATAGTTTAATTCCTCCACAATAAGAAAATATTATTGAAAAAAGAACATAATCAAAGTTATGGATGACATGTCACACCAAAAGTTAAACGTATTGATCTGTATCATTTGAGTGTCTGTAGTGCAACAACAATAATTATGCCAAAAGTTTCAAAATAAGTAAACAAAAAAGACTAATATTTTGGAACTTTCCTTAATCAGTGACTAATCTAGTGTCTTAGATACTTATATTCCTTCTTTAAGGAATCATTAAACTAAACAAATACTAATTAGATTCCTACGGAATTAGGTTTATTATTTGTACAAAAGAATCTCAAATGTTTTCCTAATCAAAATATGATACGAAATAGAATGAAATCCAACAAGATAACTTAAACAAGTAATTTGACTGCTGTCGTGATAATTAAGAATTAAACTAAATAAGTAGCAATCATGCTAATTTTAGAGAGAATCAATGGGATTCTCATGATCAAATCTGATGGTTCCAAATCAGCAGTCTGATTGATACACACGTGGCAAATGTCTATCTGGAACTGTAATCAACCACTAAGTTTCTTCCACGTGTACAATAGGGTGTTGCCTTCACGTGTACCTTAGGATAAGAGATCTTTGTGGGTCCCGCCCGAGCCGATAGATTGATCGGCTTGAAAGTGATGCAATGGAAGCCGACAAGTTGACAACTCACGTCGGCTCCTTTATTATTAACACGGGAGGCATTTATTTTAGTTTAGATGGTGACAAAGACGTGCGGATGGACGGACCACTTTATTCTTAATGAATTAACCGACCCAACTAGTTTCGAAAAATTACACAACATAATAAATAAGTAGATTATATTTTTAAAAAAATATGAAAAGTTAGCTATATTTTGGAATTTTTTAAAGTAAATATACAATATATCTTTTTTCTACATTTTTAATTGATATATTTATGCTAATACAATTGATATCCACCATTGAATATAGTTTTTTCATTGTTACAATTGATATATAGTTTATTTATGAATTTTTCTCATTTCAAATAGATTTTCGGATGGTAGTAATGCTTTACTCCCTTAGAATTTCAAATATTTTTTTATGTATATGTTTTTTACCTTATGTGTTTATGCCCTTTGAATTTTATATGTCCAATATTCATTTTATATTTGTTTGCTATAAATTTTAAAGTGATAGAAGATAAAATTCAATCAAAAAAAATATGAAGAAATATTTTTTCCGTGATTCGAGAACCATTAGTGATGTATTTTTCAAACTAGGATGATTTGGACTTGATTTCCATGAAAGAATATGTGGATCTTCTTGAAGTATTTGATTATCAAGAAGAGTCTGGTATGTTTTGATCTCTTTATGAATATCGTAAGAGTTTATAGAATTTCTGAGATGCCTCTTTAAGAGAATACAATACCTTTTATATAAGCATAAGCTAGAATTTAAGATAAAGTAATTTTCAAGAAACCCTCACTGAAATACGACTTATTTTGTAGAACCTACAAAATTTTGATGTCTACAATATTTTCAGTTTTTCTTTAAAAATATGAGCTTAATCTTTAAACAGAAATAAATTTAAGAAGGTGTTTAAACACAGGCTTAATTAAGACTAAGATATTAAATAATTGAAATTTTAACAGGGAAAAAAGAATAAAAGAATTGGTACCTCAAATCTAATTTAGAAACCATTATTTGTTAAGGTATAGCAAATCAATACTGTAATATTTTTGTCCACTTATAGATTACTTTTTTTGTTGTGATTTTTAAATTAATTTTTGTTGTTGTGATTTACTGGAATTGTCTTCTTCTTCAACAAAATTCCAAATATATTTTGTATTATATTACAAAGAAACTTCTCATCGTCCTACGGATAAATGACAAAAGAGTTTAAAGCTTGAAGCAACTTCAATTGATGACCTGTACGCAGGGGCAGAGCTATTCTTTTATAAGGGGTTCATCCAAACTTTCGATGAAAAATAATACCATTTATACATGGTTAAAATAAATTTTAGTATGTATATAGTAAATATCGAACTCCTTTTGATTAGTTCATATAATTATTTTTTTAAAATTTTGAACCTCCTTAGTGATAATATAATCCTGACTCTGCCACTACGTGTATGTACATTAAAGAAGATGATGTTAAAAAAGAGTAATTAAACAAATGTAAAAAAATAAAAATGATGCAACTAACATGTATAATTCCTGTTATGTTACGTGCAGGTCGATGATATTTCTGTTTTATTGTTGCATCATTTGTGTCCTAGTTGGCTTTATCTTATCTTAGCTGCAATCAAGATCTTTTGCTACTATGCTACTAAAAATTAAGAACGAAAATTATGGACGAATCTAGAATTTGAACTTTGTGACTTAAATTTTTTAAGGTTTTTAATATTTTAAATTTACTTATTTATTATTTTTTTATTTTAATTTACATGATACATTTTTTTTTTGTTTATTTCAGAAAGAATGGCATATTTCTATAGCTAGAAATAATTTAACTTTTAAATTTTGTTTTAGCTAGTGAAATATTTAATAGCTACACAAATATCTAAAGTTTGTTGCAGATTATAAATTTTTAAAATTTTCCTTTTTAAAAAAAAAAAAACTATGTCAAATTAAATAGTATCACATAAATTGAGACAAAATAAAATTAATTTTAGTAAATTTTGATACATAAAATTATGCATCGTATCAAAAGTACTAGGATTGGATGAATCCGATGATTGAGTGTTGCTTTGCCACTGAGATCAAAATGTTGGGCTAAGCCAACTCAAAGAAAATAGTATAAATTTTAGGGATACCATACTGAGTTGGAAAATCTCAAAAAATCCCGAAACTTTATCAAATTACCAAAAATCCCGACTATTTTTAATTATTTGATACCTTATGCAGATGCTTGATACCTGCAAAATGAAACTGAAAAATTAAATGCTGTAGCGTTAAACATGGAAATTAAAATCCTGCCAACTAACAATATCCTTCAATTAAGGATTTAAGTTACAACTCATTCAATTAAATCCTAAAAATACGTTTTGGTCGTTTGAATTGAAATTTAAAAAAAAAAAACGACAACAGCACCATTACTGATTTAAAAAAAAAAAACGACAACAGCACCATTACTGATCTACACAGAAAAAAAAAAAAAAGGCGACCTGAAAAAGTTATGAATATCTCGATCTTGATACTCCACAGCGGAACATGGGAATCCGATGTAATGTATGTTGGTTATAAAAGTGATGGAATTGTTGTATCTGAGAATACGTCGTTTTTTAATCTCAAAGCGGGAATTGCGTCACTGTTGGGTATCAATGAACAAATGAAGAGAATTGAAATTCGGTACATTGTTGAAGGTAATGCATCGTCGATTTGTATCCGGAACGACTTGGGGGTGAAGTTGTATTTGGAAATTAAAAAGAAGGAACACAGTTTTGGCCTGTATCCTTTGTGTGTTGATACCTTCGATATTGAAGGCAGCGAGCTTTTGCTGTGTGATACTACCACTGAAATGGTTAACCAAGAATCTGTCACATATGGATTATGTAGGATAATATGGATTTTTACCTTAAGTATCAATTTTAGTTGAATTGTTAGGTATCCACATCATCATTCATATCTCATTCATAATGTGTATCAATTATACAAGTAGCAAAACCAGTGCAACCATAACATACCAGGTATCAAATCCATATACATACCAGGTATCAATCTTAATTTGCAATAACAATTAAGAAGTTAGGTATCCACAACAGCCAACCACAGTAAATAATATGGAACTGAGAAGAATGTCGATGGGAGTGAAAAAAATAAAAATCATGTAAATTTTAGTAACAATTCCAATTAATTTGATATATATCAACTTCAAACCTCAAAACCCCCAAATAATATGTTTCGATGAAGTCAGATTACAAGAAGACGGAGAAAGAAGAAAATGGAGAACGAAGAAGATGTAGAATGAAGAAGAAATTCAGTTTACTAGATGGAGAAAAAAGTGGAAAACGTTTATGTTTCAGAAACCGTGTAAAAAAGAAAATTTAAAATTTAAATGGTAACTGTCACTCAAATAAAAATAAAAAATTAAAAATTAAAAAAAAAAAATTCTAAAATTAAAAAATGAAATGTAAAAACTGGTTGACATTAAATATATTTCCATATTTAAAAACAATACTAAATATATTCTTTAATAAAAAAAAATAAAAGTGAGGTATCAAAAAAAAATGAATTTTATAGAAAAGTCGGGATTTTAGTAGTTTTTATAAATAGTCGGGAAAAAATGATATTTGACAGAAAAAGTTTGGGATTTCCATAATTTTTCCAAGAAAATACTCTTAATATAGTGTGATATTTTTATTTTTTGAATCAAGTCTTCACGATTTTCTTCCAAACCCAATACCATACACCTCATATATATCTTTTTTTTTTTTCCTTTGAATTACCAATGTCGGACTTTGTTCGTGACTAATACAATAGTTATCTAGTTATTATATGTTGATAGAAAATAATAGGTATCCGTAGAATAAACTTATTTGCCCATTTAGCTAAATTTATGTAGATAGAATTATTCAATATTATGTATTACTAGAAGATAATAAATATTCAATAAAATAATTGAGGCATATTTTTTTTGATTTAAAAGTTTCTCTGAGTTATACTATGTTAAAATATATGCCTCAAGAAAGGGAATCAAATAATTACGAACTTAATTAATGATTGGTGTGAAATGATTATTTAGTTTCAACAACTCTAGATATTTAAAAGAAGAAGACTAGAAGGTGAAGAAAAACATGAGCGTTGACAATTACAAAATTATATGAATGTGTTTTTATTAATGATAATAATAATATAGAAAGGGGCCTGGGTGGAAAATTTATACAGAAACAAGCAAATTGCTATGGCAACCCATTTCACTGAGCTGTAATCATGGGTCACATGTGGCTACGATTCAGAAATTTTAGATGCTCTATGCTAAATATACATTGCCATATTTTTTTGAAAAAAAGAAAAAAATTCATTCCAAGATTAAAATAGAAAATAGAATAGAGGAATAAATTGGATTGATAATCTAAGCCCGCACGGCTTTAAAACACATCATCCATTAGGTAAAACTTGTTTACTTATAAATTCAACATCTCTCTTATATTTTATCGATGCATGTGGTACATCTATTTAAAGATGAATTGTTACATAAAAAAAATAAATAGAGTAGATTATGAGGTATCTATAAGTTCAGTGAAGACAATAATGCTAAGTTTTAATATATTAATGGGACGTAAAATGATATATATAATTAATCGAGATACGTACGAACTGATACCAATAACAAGATTTTGAATAAAAACAAAAAATAGTGGGAGTGATAGATAAGATGTGAAAAGACAAAGTCATAGGAGCAAGTTGGTGAGCTTCAGCTATCTTCACTTAGCTTCTGAGTTCTGACTTAACCATTTTGTTTGCCTGCCAACATCTCTCTGCCTCCTCAACTCTTCCACTATTCTTATTCCTCAATCTATTTTCTTTCGTCCATTTTATAAAGATGTTTTTTCAAATTAAAAATATATTTTCTATTTTTCCTTTAATAAAAAATTCTCCTATAATATTAAAGATTATAAATTTCAAAAGTTATACTTTCATATATATGCTATCATAATTTTAAAAGTTTTTTTTCTTAAATTCATTGTCAAGTCAGATATATTCACATAAATTGAAATAGTAAGATTTGCGCTATTTTATTTTATCCTAAATTTTAAATTCATTTTTTCTCTTTTTCATAATGATGATAGGAATATATCCATGGACAGTGAAGGAAGGAATAAGAACTTGTGGAGATATTGTGATTATTTGAAAAAGATAGATTTGTAGCCTATTTTGATTCTAAAAATTCTAAGAATTATCCAAAAATCAAATATTTAAAAAAGTATAACAATTCATTCCTTCAACCAAAATTCAACATTTGAAAAATTAAAAAAAGAAAATATATACTTATGAGTCTTTAAAATTGTGACAAGTTACAGTTGTGCCTAGTCAATTGTTCCAAAAGGAATAGAAAAAAGTAACTTTATTTTCACAATTATAAAATGGGGTATTAGCACACCTAAAAAGTTTGCTAGAAAATGCTTTGACTGTCATTTGCTTTTTTCCAAATTATTTTTTACTATTTGCAAAAAAGTTTACCTTTTTTTCTGACAGAGCAATTAAAAGGGTATGATTGACCCTGGGTAAACTTGGTCATCATCATGTAAAAGAAGATGGTAAAAGGGAGACTAAAAGGTAAAAAAGTCACAGTAACAAAAATATTGTTATGATTAAAGCTATGATTGGTGGGAGTCTTTTAGAGAAAATGAAAAAAAATTGACAAAGCCTAAAGTTGCTTTCAAAGGATATGCATGAAGAAGATTTTTTTTTTGATAGAAATAAAAAAAATATAAATATTTAATTTTATTTAACTCATACCTTGTGCTTTATCTCTTCCCTTGCTTATATATATCATATATTTTATAAAAATATTTTAGAAATAATTTTAAATATATACGATAAATTAATTAATTTATAATAAATATAGACATACATTAAAATATAGCCAAAAATCATAAAAGAATATATAATGACTAAATAATATAGTTTATCAAAAGTCATAGAAAATATACACTGACTAAACAATATAGATTACTTATACATGAACTATAAATTGAATATATATTATGATACACTAAAAAATTATAGCTTAACTATACATGAAATGTATATTGATTATATATGCATATACAACAAATGTCCATTTTTTAGATAATTACTTTGGCTAAATAGTCATTTACTACAATTATTCTATATTTTAAGCTATTATGATATGTATCTACTTCATTTTTAAGAATATTAACCACTTTTTTTTTGAACAATTATGCATAATTACTTATTATACATGGGTAATTTGTCAATAAGAAAAATATTTTTCACGTAATGAATATATATTAATTGGTTTTTATTTTATTTTTTTTATGTTTTTTTATATGTTGGTAATTATTTTTTAATCAGACTAAATTTGAATTTTGCATTAAAAATCCACACACTTTTAAAGTAAAGCACTTTCTCATTATAAATTTTATTTCATACCTAATGTTTAAACTCAAAACTTCATATTACAAAATAAATAAATTAAAAACAACACCAATCAATTTAACCTTGGTTTAAAATACATGTGGTTTCATGAACTTTTTAGAGCACGCATGGAGCAGCAATTGCTAGAGCAACTAAGCAAACCAAAAAGGAGGTGGTCAGAGCTTTTATCAATTCCTAAAATGTTTAATAATTTATTAATTAAGAAAAAAACAACATTCAAACTGACGGAATAATAAATATAATTCTTTTTTATTAACATTCAGAACGCATCTCAATAATCTCATGCTCCCCATCTCCAAAACTATAATCTTACAGCTCAACAAAGATCGCGATAACCATAATAATATATCTAGTAAAATTTTATAAATAAAAAAATAATTTATTTAAAAAATAACTAATTAAATAATATAATAATCGAAGCGCCCCACACCTAGCCCCACGAAACTGACCAAAAAGCCTTATCTTCTCTAAATAAATAGTTTTAAAAAAACATTACATCTCCTGTCAACTCTTTGAACTATATATATAAATATTTTATTCCTGTGCGACCAAAATTTTCCTAATTAAATATACAACTCTTTTTTCTTCCTTTTCCATATATATAAATAATTAGCTAATGTTCTTCCAACCAACATATTGCAAAAGAGGTCAAGAATTTTGCTATTCCAATATTGCAGCTAAAACAAACTCTTCTTTCTCAAACAGCTTGCAGTTTTCTGTTATATGGTAAATTTCTTCGTTTTTTTTTTCTCTCCTCTGCTAATTTGTATCATTTATACAACTAGGCAAATTGTAAGGTAGCTAATACTGACGTTAGCAAAATCTATTTTTGTATATTATCACAGATTTATATGAATCAAGAACATGGTTGTTAGAGCCACTACTTCTGCGTTTCACTAAATACAGAGACTCTTCAAGATTTTCATTCTGCCACACAGGCCCCAAAGTTTAATTTTCCTGCAGGGTGCAGCTAACTTAATTGTAAGCTTTTTTCTCTCTCTTTATTTTTTTTTTTAAATTTCATTCACGACTTGATTCTGATTACGATAATCTATAGAAGTTAACGCATGCAGAGACAGATTCAAAATTTAAAATGAATGGATTCAATATTTACGTATTTGAAAGTATATTAATTCATGGCTCTCTTTTTTTTTTTTTTTGCAGGTATTAAAAAGCACGACTTAATAATTACTGTTAATGGATAACTTAAATTGGAACGAAATTAACTTTGGAGCTTCATTTGATCCAATACATGTAATTTCAAATTGGAACATGCCTCAACGCCAAGAAGCTGCTAGTAGATTAGCTGCTGATTCTATGGCTGCTAAATCCGGAGCAGATCTAACCCGGGATTGTTCTGAAATTGGCTTTTCTTCTTCCCCAGTATTCACTATGCCGAATAATTACATCAGTGACAATAATCCCACGGGCCTAATGTCCGATTTCGGCGTCCAAGTGGTTAAGCCAACAACTGGACTACTCTCCAATACTGTATCTCTAGAATCCATTGATTGTTTATTATCAGCAACCACCACCAACAATACGGACACATCAGTCGAAGACGATGGCATGTCTGTAATTTTCGCTGATTCCAATAGCTTGTGGAATTCTGGAGAGTCTGCAGTAGGCACTATTAATGCTGCTAAGGCGCTGTCGCCAGGCTATCAACAGCCTTTGAGCTGTCAGCTGCCTACTGACCATAAGGTATTGGAAGAACAAAAATATAGAAAACGAAAACTTTACGAGCTCGATGAGGGGAATTCCTCGAACGAGTTTAATCTAATCAATTCAACCGGAGATTGTGGTAATTTCCAGCTAATTTCGGGAAAACAATCCAAGTGTAAGAAGGTGAGGTTAACTGAGAATACTAAAAATCGTCCGAGTTCATCAAATATCAATTTCCAACAAGCTAGCTCATCGGTATCGTCAATAGATCAAGAGCCCGATCCGGAGGCGATTGCGCAGATGAAAGAGATGATATACCGGGCTGCAGCATTCAGGCCGGTGGATTTCGGGTCTGAAGTGGTAGAAAAGCCCAAACGGAAGAACGTTAAGATATCAACAGATCCACAGACGGTCGCGGCGAGGCAACGGAGAGAAAGGATAAGTGAAAGGATTAGGGTTTTGCAAAGGCTAGTACCAGGAGGAAGCAAAATGGATACAGCATCAATGCTTGATGAAGCAGCAAATTATTTGAAGTTTTTGAGGTCACAAGTGAAAGCATTGGAAGCAATAGGCCAAAAACAAGATCCTTTTACTTCAATACCAGTACCATTTAATTACCAAATTCCCATGCAATTACCACATTTTCCACTACAAAAACCTAACCAAAATATTCATCGACCAAAGAGTTGAAAAGAAATCTAGGAGGAAAGGGACAATAAGGATATGTTGTGTAAAAATGTTTCTTTTTTCTTTTTTGAAAAAAAAAATCTCTTTGTTTTTGTCGTTGTTATTTTGTAGACGGAGGTTAATTTTTTTTTATCTTCCTCCCCTCAGTTTTCTAGAATTATTTCTAGTATGTAGGAGTTGATAATTTTTATTTTCTGGATGGAACAAATAAGGGCTTGTTCAATTAGTATGGTAGTCTGTACTATGTAGCATATTTAACATATGTTGTAATAGATCTCACTTAATATCAAGATTACAAATCGAGCTAGCTTGAGTTTGAACTTGATTTATTCGTCATGAATTCATTGATGGCCATCATGCTACTAATTAACAAGTGATTTTGATCTTGAATGCTTTGAGATTTGATTTGTCTTTGTATTTGAACTTGTTCTAAAAAGCCTTGACTAGCTCCTTGAACGTTTGCAGTCTTTAGATATATATATATATAACATGAGCTTCGATCCACAAGTTAATTTTTGCAAAGTTGAGAGGAATAAATTTTGTAACTTAATTCCAATAAATATTATTAAATAGAGTTTAACTTTGTATATAGGTTAATTACTGTGTGACCAAAACAACGGGTCTGTCTAATATCCACAATAAGATTAGTATGGAGTAACTTAGATAATAAAGTAAATAACGTACTTAAATAACAAGTAAAAAAATACATTCAATAGTGTAAAAGTTATTTATATATTATTGATGTAGCCAACATTTTCACTAAGAAATTTTAAAATATACGCAAGCCAAACACAAAAAAGTCAAGAAAATTTCAACATATACAATATGTTCATTAAATTATTTTTTTTATCATATATATATAATACGTATAATTTTCTATAAAGGAGTGTTCTACCTCTAATGAATATAGGTTAATTAGATAAAAACTAAAACATGTAACTCTCTGTTTTAAGCAATTTTGAAAAGAGAAAAAAAAAAGTTATCAACATTCGAGACTCATGATTATTTCATGATGGTATAACTCAAAGTAATCTTTACTGCCTGACTAAAAGATCTTGATCCAATTATGATGAACTCATTATTACATACTCTAAAGCTTCAATAATGAGCATCATAATGAAATCCACAAGGTGAAGATCTCAAAAGGTCACAAGGGCTATGATTAAGATATTGGAGAACTTAAAAAGTGATTACCACTTTGCACCTGCAAGTTTAATTAATTTTATTTAATTTAAGATTTTTGTACTTAATTAGAGATGTTGGAAAGAGTGACATCCTTTGTTAGTACAATTAGTGAATCCTAGTCAGTGGTCCTGTCTCCTTGATTCGATCCAAAGCGTGCTCCTAATCCTTATTGCTAACCACGTTTATTCTTCCTTTTTGGCACTTGTTCTTTATTTTAATCCTAATGATCTGAACGTTTTATGTAAAAGAGAAGGATGTACTATTTACATCAAATCATATCAATTTATTATGCTTAACTAATTTAAAATAGATACTGTTTCCCTTCACTTTTATTTCCTTTGTCTGTCTTTACTTGTGTACTATACTATTTTGGGATGTCTAACAATATTTGTCCATTTTATGAAATTAAAAGATAATTTTATACTGAGTTCTTAATTTACCCTTATCATAAATTATAATCCTTTCCTTATTATATTTTTCATGACACTGTATTTATTATATTCAAATTTGATAAAATTATCTCAATTATTTACTACTTCTTAGTCCACGTGTTGAATCAATAAGGGATAAGTAAAGATGGAGGGAGTAGTTGTCAAATTTTTGACTTGGTACACTTATCAAGATAATAATTATAAATATAGTAAGTCTACTGTTTTACCCCTATTAATTGATAGGGTTCATTCTTTAATATGTTTCAAAGTCATTAACTCAAATAACAATAAATTAAAAGAAAATTTGTCTTACCTTAATTTATCAAAAATGAGAAGTAAAAGTGAAAATCAAGTTAGGAAATTTTTGACAACCAAAAGTGAACGGGGAAGTATCCAACAATACTTGTCCATTTATGAAATTAATTAAGAGATAATTTTACACTTAGTTCCTAATTTATCGTTTATCCTTAATTAATTATTATCATTTCCCTAATACATTTTTCAAGACATTATATATATATTATTATCAAATGGTGATTTGGTAAAATTATCTTTATCATTTACTGCTTTTTAATTCATATATGTCAAGTCAATAGTGGACAATTATTATTGACGAAGAGAGTATATGATAATAATACATCAATTAATCTTGATTAAGTAATACTAGTGTAATAACAAACAAATGTTATGTATCCACTAGTGTGATATGAATATTGAGTTCAAATAAATTTTTAGCATGCAAACAAGGATGAGTGGTCCTGCTATATTATGTAGTGAAGAGTTTGGTGAATTTATGGGAAATTAGGATAAAAGTTTCACCATCAGCAACAAAATAAATAAGTGATTTCTTTCTATCTGGATAAAGTTATGAGATACTTGTTTTACTATAAGATAACATGATCTGACGAAAAGAAGAATTTAAGATTTGAATTTAATGAATTCTACATATAAATATATTAAATCTTTCTCACTATTGAATCCTTTGAACTTTGTAATATAGGTTCAAAATTTAATATTTTTTCAAATTCTAATAATTTCACATATAATTTATTTATGCTCCAAGAAAAGAATACTAAATATAGCCAAATTATATTTACATACATCCACCTGTATCTAATAGAATAGTCTAATTGTCTCGCGCAAGAAAGTTGACACCAACATCATCGTTATATAAAATGAAAAAGAAGAATAAGAAATAACATGTGCACAAGAAATTCTTGTTGATGACGAGTAGGATGATGGTATAAGGCAAATTGGTGAATCTTTGAAAAATGTTGCAAGAGGGGTTGGGAAAATTGGACTTATTTGATTGGATAAAAGAGGTTACAGATTTTGCTTACTAAATATAGCAACTTCTGTTACTTGACTAGTAACAATCTCATACTTGGTTTCCCTTTCAATTTGCGTATAATCTCCACAATATCAACATATTATAAGGCTACCTTTGAATTTTCTTTTGATAGTTTTATTTTACGCTTTGATTCAACTAATTCAAATTTATGAATAAAGCCTATATTATCAAAAATGATTTCATTATTAAATTTTGAATTTAAAATGTCGAATTACGGAGAAATGATAATAATTATCTGTCACTATAATTTTTAGTGATGACTACTCAGATATTATATGATTGATGCTAAGGGTGTTAAAATGAGCCCAAATGTAGGTAATTCGTCCCGCCGGTCCAAAATTTTATGGGTTGGGCTCAAGATAATTTTAATTGGGTTAAATCCAATCCATTCAAGTTTTAACCCATATCAAAATAATCCTCAATTGAGCGCAATTTAATCTTCAAGTCCGTTTTAAGACTCTTTACGTGCATTGATGTAATGTATGTTTTCTATATTTTATATTTTCTATCATTTATCTATCAATTTTTAACTTTTTATTTTTATTTTTTGAGTTGAAATTCAAATTGTGATTATAAAAAATAAGTAATAATATGTTAGAATCGTAGAGATTGAATTGGTCAAATTGGGCGGGTCATGACCCAACCCGAATTTTAGCTCAAAGTAAATTTGGGCGGGTCATAATCCAACCTAATTTCTATTTCAACCAATTTTAACATTCTCAATTTCAACCAAACTCGCTCTTTTACGCCCTAATTGATGCATTCAATAGCCTTTAAATTGGTGGAATGAATCACCTAGCTGGACAACTACACTGTATGCTCATGGACAGGAATAAGCATTTGACTTTAATTTTAGCTAAACTGGTTGTGATATGACTATCTACTTTTTCTAGTTATTTTCTTTAACTCTTAGTAATTCAAAGACCGTTCGGAAGAGTCTTGGGCCAAGACTCCAACTAATCCAGTGGCCCAGGAGAAGTTTGACATATTTTGAACCGCCCAATGGGCTAAAATCAGGCCCAAAAGCAGATGATTTGACCCGCTGAATTTGCCAGACCTCCAGGCCCTTGTCCACAATAAGGTTTCTAGTTTCAATACAACAATAACATATTCAGTGAAATTTTACAAAGTTTCTAATCCCAATGCTCTGAGTAAATTGAGGTCGTATTCTTCAATTTATCATATGAGAAGATCGACGAGACAGATTTATTCTAGTCTCAGGAAATGTGCGTTCAATATTTTGAAGCCAATTGATAAGTTTGCCTTAATGAAACACTAATTTTTGAATCATTAGATCAAATATATACTATGTCAAAGAAATTCGACTAAAACATGTCTAACTATCAATTTTTTCATGTCGATATATATGAAATGGGGATAATTACGGCCCTAAATACTTTGGCCAACTAATTTATAAGACTTACACAAAATAAATGGATTATGTATATTTTATACTAAATATACACACATATATATAAAAACCTCATATGTATGTTTTGTGCATATTTCGACCATATTGATACACTAGTTGATGAAACATATATATCCGTAATCCATATCATTCCCTATGAAATACTATAAAACATAAAAATATGTACAAGTATTATTTGACTTGTCTCAAGTCGGATATAAAAAAAAAATGGTGTTGACTTTGGATAAACAAATTAAAGACGTTGATCGAACAAATTAAGTATAAGGAAGCTACTGGAACTATATTATAATTTATACATACGATGATGATGCATCGTAGGAATTTGTTGAGACGAGGGTTCCTAGGAAACAACCTCTCTACTTTCTATGAGGTACTGGTAAGGTGTGCGTACATTCTATTCTCCCACCCCACTGGTGGAATTCCACTGGGTATGTTGTTGTTGTGGGTATGTTGTTGTTGTATAAGAATAGTGATAATGCTCAATCTTTATAAATTGATGTTTAGTATTAGATTTTAAAAAATAAATAATTAATGCTAAAAATAAAACAAGAAAAATAATTATTGTCTTTTTTTGATATATAAAAAATGACAAGTCAAAGTGCAAAATCTATTTTTGAAATAGTGGACGTAAAAATAAAAAGAGGAAGAGGAAGTAAATAATCTCCAAATAGTCCTTCAATTAAGATATTGCTCCGTTGGCATCTCAAAGCGGCAAAGAGGGCAATAATGACTTTTTCCTAGCCACTTGGTAATACACTCCCCGTGGAATATATGTAAGCAAGGCAGGCACAATAGTTGACTCTCCTTCCCTAACTCATTTAGACAAATCATACACTCATTATTCGTATTTCTTTCATCAACTTGAATCTTCTTTAGCAACTGTATTGATGATTTACTGGCAGGCACCATCCCATTGGATGATTCTTCTGATGCAAGCAAAATTCTGCCATCACAAATATGATCAATCACTAATGTTACATTCACACACACCCCCACCACTTTACGACGACATTTATAGTTAGACTTTACTATAGTTATGATTCTTGCTAACTGTCGAGTCGTACGTTCAATTATAGAGTAACGTTGATCTTCAAACTCGTCCCCAAGCATATTTGATATAGCGTGATGGAGTCTCTCATAGAGCTTAATATCAGAAAGATGAAGAATGATTCGGGATGATGGAGTTGAATCTTGTTGGATGCTATGTGCAAGCACTGATTCCAGATCATTAGGTCGTCTATACCAGAATTGTTTTTGAATCTTGAAATTAAAGTGAATGCTTAGATAGGGTATACAAGAAGAATAGGAATAAACAATGGGGGGAATATTGATCAAGTTTTCTTGTTTGGAAATTGGCTTAGCTTTGACGAATGAACTGGATGAGCAGCTATGAGAAACGAAGTTTGCAGGCAACATATTGCAAGACTTGAAGTGAGAAATCAGATAGAAAATATTAGCTTAGTATTGAAACCCTAGTTATGTCCTAGATTTATTTATACTAATAATTTGACAAGGAAATCCATCACCAACTTTGATTACTATTTTGGAATCCTATATTTGATAGGAAAAGGATTTGTTATTTTTCCTCCCCATACGTTATTGTTATTGTTAAATAATAAGGAAACCTACCTTTGATATGATAAATTTATAGAGCACAATAGGGAATTTTTTACAAATATTATTTTAATTTCTTCATCCCAAATTACTTGTCATTAACCACAAAATAAAGGGGATCTATTCTACAATTGTACAAGTTAATATATTGCTTGAAATAGTTTTATCTTAATAATTGCCAGTGTACATATATTATAGTCCTAATTCTCATGTTTATTGCAATTCATGATGTTCATTAGTGATATCTCTTCACTTATTATAAGGTTGCGGTCAAGATTCTAACCAGGAGTATGACCTTTCGGTTTGGAAAAAAATCAACAAAATTATCAATTTATAAATACTGTGTTTATACATATATTACATGAAACGAAACTACGTATTGTAGTTTGTTTTCTACCCTCACAACCAAATAAATACATGGGCATCTCATCTTAGGATGAAGGACATTATCCAAAATCAAAAATATCGTATTCTTTAATTCAAGTCATAATCAATTGCTTTAGTATCGTCACGAATATAGTTGGTCTATTTTTTGGATCGAGAGAAACACAAGCCATTGCCAACTCCACAATCCTCCTTGCTGAACTCACATCAACTTCTCCTCTTAATCTTCGCCCATTTGAAATAGAAATTAGGTTGCATTGAAATAGAAATTAGGTTGGGTTATAACCCGTCCAAATTTACTTTGAGTCAAATGGGCTAAAATTCGGGTTGGGTCATGACCCGCACAATTTGACCCCCTTAATTTCAATAATTCTAACATATTATTATTTATTATCACAATTTGATTTTCAACTCAATAAATAAAAATGAAAAGTTACTAATTAATAGATAAATGTTAGGAAATATGAAATAGATAGAAAACATATATTATATCAATGCAAGTCTTAGAACGGGTTGAAATTGGGGATTAAATTGGGTTCAATTGAGGATTCTTTTTATATGGGTTAAAACTTGAATGGTTTGGGATTGAACCCAATCAAAATTATCTTAAGCCCAACCCATATATTTAGGCTCATTCTGACACCCTTAATCCGTTACCATTCCCTATTGAAATACGATAAAACTTAAAAACATCTGCAAATATTGTTTGACTTGTCTCAAGTCGAATATAAAAAAATGGTGTTGACCTTTGGATAAACAAATTAAAGACATCGATCGAACAAACTATAAGGAAGCTGCTGGAACTATATTATATTTACGTTGATGATGCACTATAGGAATATTGTACTCTATTATAAGAATAGTGACGATGCTCTCAATTTGATAACCAAATCAATGGTGATTAATGCAACGGAATTTTAGTAGTCTTTAAAAACATAGTATTCTTTAATTCGAGTGATAATCAATCATTTCTCTTAAACACTGCTTTAGAATTGTGACAACAACGGATATAGTAGGTCTATTTTTTGGATCGAGAGAAACACAAGCCATCGCCAATTCTACAATTCGCCTGGCTGAATGCACATCAACTTCTCCTCCTAATCGTGGATCGATCACTTTTGAAACATCACCTTCCTCATTCATCATGCCATTAACCCACGTTATAACATAAATCTTGTCATGTTTTCCTAGTAAATGCCGACCTGTTATTATTTCCAAAAGAACAACACCAAAACTGTAGACATCACTCTTTTCCGTTAGCTTATTTGTCCTATAGTACCTGCAGGTCAATTCGATAGTTGCATGTCTGAATTAACTTCGAAAATTAGATATACAAATCATTATTCTTTTTGAGACAGACTAATAAAATAAGGGAACACGTACTCAGGGTCAAGATAGCCTGGACTACCCACGATTGTGGTTGTAACATGACTTCCCTCTCCAGTTGGCAAAATCCTTGACAAACCAAAATCAGCAAGCTTTGCTTGGAATTTATCATCTAATAGGATATTACTAGACTTGATATCTCTGTGTATTATTGATGGCTGGCAACCACGATGTAGATACTCCAATCCTTCATCATTTCAGTTAAAATTAAACATTTCAAATATAAATAAATTATCATTCCAAACTTGAGGTATAGAGACTGAATAAAGTCATCTAGTGGTGTACCTTGAGCTGCATCCAACGCTATTTGAAGTCTTTCCTTCCATGTTAAAGCATTTGGATTTCTATCTGCACAGATGATTGAATAAAAGACTTGTGAAATGTGTGATCTGAAACAAGTTTCAGACATTTGTTTGACTATAAATCATTTACCTGATAGTAGCCTGTCTAAGCTTTGGTTGGCCATGTATTCATAAATGATACCAATGTGGTTGCCCTCAACACAATACCCAACTATAGAAATCAAGTTCTTATGATGAATGCTCGTCAAGAGACTAGCCTGTCAAATTTTTTTTTATAGTCAAATTGGTGTTAAACAAATATAATTAAGTACCAAAAATACTTCTTCAGTTTACCTCAGCATGGAATTCCTTGAATCCTTGAATCGAAGATGGGGATAGCATCTTAACAGCCACATCACGACTATCGACATAGCCAAGATAAACTGTCCCAAAACCACCCTTTCCGATGACTTTCTGGAAGTTATTTGTCATGTTCAACACCTCTGAGTATGTGAACGGCCGGTTTTTCAACTCCAATGCAATGTTTGGACTCTGTTCTCTCTCTGTGTCAGTGATCTTCCCTGTTAGAGAAATTAATTTCTTCAAATAACATATCGGCGTGCAATTAAGTCATCGATCTTATGATTTGCTCACCTTTTTGGTTTTTCTTCCTTCGAATAAACCAAAGAAGTAGTAGTAAAGCCAAGAAGCCCAAGACCACGGCAGATGCAACAATTGATGCTATTGCACCAACACTAAGACTATCGCTATTATTTTTCGGACGAGTTTCATCGTAACTGTTTGTCAAAATGTTAATTGAAATGTAATTATAACGTGTGTCTTCGATCTCTAAAGAGCTTAATCTTTTAGATAAGTCGACAATAATTCAATATGACATCAAATCAAACCAGAACGCGGTGGAAATGAAAAGTAGCTTTACAAATAACTTAAACTTATTCATGGTTTCTAAGAGTGGAACGAAACCTCAACAAGAGAGATCCATTTCTTGATTTTGCCAGCAGTTCTTCGGGTATTTTACCAGAGAAACTGTTTCCTTTCAAGTATCTGTCACAAAGAGAACCAAATTACTATGTATATATTCTGATTAGAATAAATGCCCCTTTATGTTCCAATTCATCTGATACACTTGAAATTTCGAGATCCAAAATTTAAACTTTGATCATGAATTTGAACATAGAATCTTTAAATTCTTTTGAAATAAAGTTTAGTATATTTGAAAGCTACGTAGAAAGTACTATAGATCACAATAATTAACAATTCAAAATATCTAAAAATTATATTAAGAAAATCGATCAGAAAAACTTGATTGACTCTCGAAATTTCAACTGTGTCACATAAATTGAAATGAAAGAGGTAATTGTAAAGGAGGAGATCAAGCGTAAATTACAGCTTTTTCAAGAAAGGTAGTTGAGAGAGAATCGCAGGCACCTCTCCCTTCAGTTTATTGTTAGACAAATCCCTTCAACAAGAACACAAAAATGTCATAAAAATACTAATAACCAAAAAAATTACTTTATGCCTCAAGATTTCTTTTTTGTTTCACAAATTAGTGGATTCAAAAATTTGTTCGACCAATAAATGTATATACTTACAGAGTTTCAAGATTTGTGAGATTTGCAATATAAGGCGATATTGTCCCTTGTAATTCACTTGAAGATAAGTTTCTATATACTCAACAAACTATAAGTTAGCTAGTTTCATTCTCCAAAACATGATTATACTAAAGAAAATTTGAGAGTACAAGGAAAATACAAGGATATAATCGTGGGGGGATGCACATCAAAATTGCATGAGACACCATTCCAAGTATCAGCTTCAGGGCCGCATGGATCTCCTTGCCAGTTCTTTTTAACCCCATACGTCGATTTGACATTCATAATAGCCTCAACTAATAGCAAAATTAATTTTATATATTTAGTGGTCTCGAAATAAAAGCCAGTATAACCTTTTCAATCCATTCAAACTTTGGGCATAATCAAATATTATAGCATGTTTGGCCAAGCTTTACGAGTAGAAAAAGTGAGGTGTTTTGGTGCGCGCAAAGAAACTTACCATCTGGGTCATTGGTTTGAGAGGTTGTGATTTGTTTGACCACTTTATAAATCTCCATGGCATTGATGGTGGGTTGACGAATGGAATTTCCTGTTTTGTTGAGGGTAATTTGGTGCGTGGCTCTTGGCGTTAGAGGTGATATTGAATAAATTGTGGTTGAGGACAAATAGTAGGGAGCAAATGCTGCCTCAAACAAATTTCCATCAAGATATATGTTGAATTGCCTATTCACATGGTTGGCTTCAATCTCCGCAAAGTGCAGGTATATATAGTGCTCATCTGTTGAATTTGCAGGTTCCCATGAAAATGATATTCCATTACTGTCCTTATCTGCTGCTATTGCCGTGCTCAGCACCTCTGATGGCGGTCGAAAGAAGTTGTTGTTCACCGGACTGTTATCAATGCTTAAAGATGTACTCAATGGGACTGTGTTTTTCACGTCACTAAATGGCAACCATAAACGATCATACATGTCATCTTGATACCTGAATTACCGCGGACAGAGTACAGTCAAACCTCTATATCGATCTGTTATAGAGAATATATAATATAATTACCTTACAAATTGAGTGGTTGTTGAGCCAAGATCAAGGCGCATGACGGTCTGTAGTGACCCGGTTTTGGTTACGTACATACTCGTGTTGAAGAGTCTCAATTCAAGTGCTGACATAAATGGTGTTCCTCCACCCATATTAACTAGACAAACATGTACAAAATCCGACGAGAGAATGTGTATGATCTCTCTAATTATCGGAGTTGAAGTGTTGACTATTTGAATCGTGTCCCAAAAATCAACTCCGAGATGAAGATCGAAATTGAGTAGTTCACTTTTTCCATCATAGTTTCCATGCAAAAATCTTGCCCTGATCAAGTATTTTTTCCCTTTTCCTTCTGAAACTCTAATGGTGTAGCAATTTCGCCTTCCTTCAGGGAAACTTGTGAGGGTGTACAACTGTTGTTCCAGGCCGTTGGCTTGAAACTCACTCGAGATAGTAGCATAACTACCTGTATCGATGAACCCTGAATCGGAAACATACTGTAGTCCAGTAGTTGGATCGGTGTAGTTGGAACCTTGAGGAATTCCACAATCTATGCTTATAAACCCTGACGATCAATTTGCGCATTAGCTTAGAAATGAACAAAAATATAAATAGTTGAACTATAGGTGTATAACAGATACCTGATTGATCAATTTGCGCCTTAGCTTCAAGTGCAAAGAGAGAAACACAAATTAGAAAGACAAAAATCAAGTCTTTCGTCATTTCAGTATTTCAGTATTGAAGCTAAGCAAAACTTTGAAATTCTTGATTACTAGAACAGGAAGTAGTTAACAAGCTTAATTATATGCATAATTCAGGAAGCGTCACTAATCTTTTTTTTTTCTTTTATAAATTCACACGAAGAACTTTTCTTATGAGGATTAAAATAGTTAAGCTTAATTCATGAGAGAGATTGACTTTTCTAATGATGACAATCTTGATAACTAAGTTCCTTTATATTCTTTTTTCTGATGAAGTAAGAAAATTCTATTAAATGACATCAAGCAAATGCATCAAAGTATTATAAGATTTGAGTGAATGTGACTGCTCAAGAAGACAAACACTTGTCTAAACCAACACCAGAGGAGATACAAAGCGCAGTCCGATGCACAAAGTATCTTGCATCTAGTAGGGTCCAGGAAAGAGCCGCACCCTGAGGTAGAGACAATCTACCTAACGTAAACATTAACGTTTCCATGGCTAGACCATTGCTCCAATGCTCTTCTTCAACGCCATGGAGAATGCATATTCCAAAAAAAATAATCACAACTAGTTACAGGGTCCTGATCTAGTAAACATTTTACTTTGAGAACATGAATTGGAGTTGAAATCCCATCAAAATATCTGTGATTTCTCTCCTTTCAGATGCACCAAATAAAAGAAGACACCATTTGCAGTTTCTCCATGAGATGCTGAAGTATACACAAATAGAAAATTCTCAATATTATAGCACTACTATATAGGATAGAATTTGACTAAATATTTTTAGATTTGAATACATCAACCACTGCTTGGTCTAAAGTATTTCAAGAGGGAAAAATTGTGACTGTGACAATGAGAAGCGATAATATCAATTTAATCATGAGTACATCTATAAGAAAGATACACATAAACCGCGAGATTAAAATAATAGCTATATGAATATATCTATCGATCATGTTGGCCGAGGAACATGAAATTTCGAGATCCAAACTTAAATGGAAGTTATCGAAAAAATGTCAACCATTTGGTTTTCTAATACTGGAGTCATATTGTTGAATAATATACAGAACACAACTTACAAAAGTCACATAGACTTGGAGAAGGATAATAGAAAGGAAAAAAAAAACCCACAGACTTGGACCAATCCACAAGAATTTTTTTTTTTTATGCTCAGGCTAAAACTTGTAGAGTACCATTTTAGCCAAGCATCCTGCTCCAGAAGCGAAGGGACCTTGGATTCGATGAGTTCAATTAAACTAATTATTTTCGATAAAATACATAGATATACATGTGAAATTTCACTAAAATAACAACAAATTTAAATTCTGGGAATATTAAAAGTTGAACTCATCAAGTTTACTATTTGTATGCGCCTCTGCATCATGCCTCGGCTTAGGACTTTCATACCACCTATCACGTGTTCTCTTTCTCTCATTCATTCGTTACTCAATCTTCCACGCGCACAAGAAAAGGCAAAAAGGCGAGGCTCTGGAGTGACTCAACGTCGAATGATACTTAGTATGATCGCTACAATCACTGTCACCTCCGACGCTGCTTTCATCTCTGTCACTTTCCAATTCAGACACCCCTGGCTTGAAAATGAACAATCCATGATCAGAAGCAGATTCAGAAAACAACCAAGAATGTACATCCCAAAATACTTGTACTTGTTGCTCGTTCACTAGTACCGTCTGATTTCCCCTGAATTTCCATTGCAAATTCTTTATGTGAATCAAAATAATCCCATCTATACTTATCCACATTTCAGGATCTCTTGGCCCTGAAGTTGAACTTTCCACAACAATGTCACTTTCTTGTTTGTTATTTTCGAATTTAGCCCTTGTTGAGAAACTTTTCTTACCAAAAACATGTTCTTTTTTGTAAAATAACAATGCATCTACAAGAGCTGGCCTTGATTTTGTTCTCTTATAAGCTTTTTTCTTATAATCACCTAATAATAAAACAACTTCTTCCTCTGCAATCAACACAACGTAAAAATCCTTAAATGGTTCAGGACTACCAGAAAATTTTGCTGATCTTAAATCCCAATATGCCTCCAATTGAATCCCATCAACCTCAAATGTCTTGTAACTTTTTTTGCCCCAAAAATGCCAAGGTTTTAGATCTATCTTGCAAGTTTGATGATCTTCATTTTCTACGCTGTCAACGGATATAGTAAGGCAATGATTCATCACATGCTTTCTCCATATAACAGTCACATTACGCCAATATCCCCCGATATGAGATCGGTAAACACACGTAACGCAACCCTCAGCATTTTTAGGATCTACATCATCGTCTTTTAATTTTTGAGCAATTGATGGTTGGGAAGAAAATGAGTTTGCCCTCGCGGTAACATGATGAAACATTTCTCAGATACTTAAATAATACATAGAATTCATGGCTATTCACTACCTGAATGTCAATTAATCTACATCCTTCGAATCATTAAATATCAACATAAATAGGAATTAGCAACGGACAAATTATATTTACCTTGAGAGACAAAGTTGCTCAAGAGACATCAATGGCTTAAACAATATAAGAGATTAATCTTTAGTAATGGAAATTCAAATTGTTTATTTTGGAGAAAAAATTACAAACTAAGGGGACAAAAGGTTCTGGGGAAGGAAAGACCCTACCCCTAGGTGAGAAAATTTTTGAATTTTCTTACAGGCCTTGATGCTTTTCTTTATTAACTTTAACTATAATTATTCTAATAAATCAAAAATATTTCATTAACATGTGTCTGAAAACATGTTAAAGATACGGTAGATTCATAAATAATCATTTTTTTTAGCTTTGTAACAAAAAATAATTAATATTTTAAAATTTTCATTTTTAGAGAGCTTAAGTGATTGACGTATTTAAAATTGTCTACATATTATTTAGACACCACAACAAATCGTTCTTCCTGATAAAAAGATTGAGTATTTCTTTTTAGTATTAATTAAATTAAATTAAATTAATAAATTTAGAATTTCGAAACTAGCGCATACAATTACAGTTTGTTTGGTTGGTGATTTGTCATGGTTTCATAATATATAGTACTGTATTATAGTATCATATTGTATAGGACATTATCGTACAATTTTGGGACGGTATGATTTCCTATAAATTGTCTTATAACTTATAAATTTACAAAAATATCTTTAACTATTATAAATATTAAATTTATTAATAATTTTTTTTAAAAAATAAGTACATGAAATCAAGTAGTATAACATACAAGCTAATATATCTCCAATTCATACAAACAACACAACAAAATAAAAAAGTAAGAAACTTTTAAAAAGACAAACATAAAAAATAGACTAAAACGTAAAAAAAAAAAGGGAGGCGGATAAAAAGTTTCAAAAGTTGATACATAGAGAAATAAGTAATACAAAATAATACAGGGTAAAATTTAATAAATAATAGAGGATAAATTAGAATTCTTTAAATTTAAATAAGAGTGTAATTGAAAAAAAAATCAAGAAAACAATAAGATACCACCGAATTGGTGATTTCAAAAAGTAAAAATTTTGAGCAACCATAAAATCAAACTATACCGTATAATTAATTAAACAATCAAAACAAACTTCGTTTTAATAACTATAGCATGTCATACCACCGAAAACCATCCAAACAAGTTGCAAGTCTAATGCAATTTTTCACTGTTAATAGTGTCGTGAATACTTGTTGGAAAAAAATTTCTGGTAAAGTAAATCAAAGGGCGAGATGGCGTCGACGCCGATGATGCCGCCGAGCGCCGACGGAAGTGTACCGGCGGCTCCACCGCTACCTGGGACGGACATGACGAGCATATGCTTCAGAGACCAGCTGTGGCTGAACACATATCCGCTTGATAGAAACCTAGTATTCGACTATTTTGCACTCTCCCCCTTCTACGATTGGACCTGCAATAATGAACAACTCCGTTCCCGAGCCATCCACCCGCTCGATTTTTCTCATATCTCGTATGTTTTCTTTCCTTCGTTTTTATTTTCCCCCCTTTTTGCTTAGATTATGATTTGGTTGGGAATAAATTATAGAAAACGAACAGGATAAGTTTTAATATTTGTGAATTGTACAAAGAGATTTGCTGACATTTCGAATTTGAATAATTGGGGTTTCAATTGACAATTTGCCTTTTAATTTTCTGCTGGCTGAAGGTAGATTGAAGATGCAAAATATAATCAATCAGTTTGGAGTTCTTGATGCGAGTAGTTGCGGAGCCAGGAGTTTTATTGAGTGATGTCAAATTGCAGAAAAGTAAACACACTTAAAAAATAACTTAGGGAGTCAACATACAGTGTTTATACATAAAACCTAAAATTTTACCTAGCTAAACAATGTAACTATCTGACGAAAGGTGGTTCCGCCACTGGGGGCAGGGTCAGATATTTGGGAAAAGGGGAGTACGTTGGAAGAGGTAAAATTCATGGACACAAGTACAAGTTGGAGGCAACTTTTTTGGGGGGAAAAATTAACGATCTTGTTATTCTACACAAGTTCATTAGCTAGTGCACAGACTGACTTAGTAGGAGTATTTCTCGATTTTTCAAGACCATATGTGAATGTATGGTCTTTGGATGGAGACATGCACAACTAATTGTGCAGTTGAATTTGCAACTTGTTTCGCAGGAAAATGACAGGCACGGAATACACGTTGAGTGAAGTAATGGAGCCTCATCTCTTTGTAATCCGTAAACAAAAGAGGGATAGCCCTGAGAAGGTCACACCAATGCTGACTTATTACATCTTGGATGGTTCAATATACCAAGCTCCACAGCTCTGCAACGTGTTTGCAGCTCGACTTGTTAGTATTCTTGTGTTAAATTTTCTTTTGCTACCTGTATCTCGGCACTTTCCACCATCATTTTATATGCCACTATCTAGCTAAACTAAGAGTAGCAGTCTTTATCTTTCAACTTAAGGATCTGGGCAGTTTAGTAACAAAAAAGTTTTAGTCTCTTTCGTGGATAGGAAATATATTTCTCTTCCCCTTCTCTATTTCTGTTCAGAGAATGATACTTGTTATTTACTGAGCACTCAAAATAAATCTTCTCAGAAAATCCTTCCTTCCGGCTTGTAGGCTTACATCGCTTGAAAAACTTCCCTTCCGACCACCTAAAAGTTCATTGTTCAAAATTTAATAATTATGTGGTATTGATATTATCCAGTAAAAATTATTTTATACTCCTGGAAGCAGATTGGATTTTGATCTGGTGCTATCATTCTGAACAACTGATCTTTCTGTTGGCATTTCCTCCGATTGACCCATAACAGGTCTGCAAGAATTTCCTTGCCCCCTAAAAAAGAATTTACTTTGCGAACTGTTGTATGCTTTGCAAATAACTAGGTGTAATGAGGCCTTCAGATGGTGGTGAACATAGTGCCAAAGAAGAGTTAGATAAATCCTTCTTCATGAACATTAAAAAGTGTACAGATGGTACCATTTTAATAATTTAGGATCTCCTTTTTGCTTATTTAAAACTCAATAAATAACAAAAACATTGCTTTCTGAGGATTTATTGTGTACAGCATGATGAGAAACTTGATGGATGAGAGTAGATGGGAACAATGGCTTTGTTCTATCACTTGAACTTCTGTGTGCACTGAAAACACGAAGCTTTGTCTTCTGTAGTAGTATTTTAGGAAAGATCACTGTTGATCCTTTATTCTTTGCTTTTGATGTGTATGCTTTTAGTATAAGTTATTTGTGGCACCAGATGTTAAAAATAATACACGACAAGGTCTGGTTCCTGTTTGTTGATTTTTAATTACGGCAGATTTTGACTCATAAAAGGAACTTTTAAAGTAGGCATGTCATGTTAGGTTCTTTGTACGAAGAAATTCAGTAAGCTATCTCTGGAAGACCTCAGCAAGGTAATGAGGTTCGCTCTGTGGATGGAGTTCTGATTTTATCGGATTCCGAAGGAATTAGAGAGAAAAAGGAAGTTAAAATTGGAGGAGAGACCGCAGAATTCCATCTAAAAAATTTCATAGGGAGGAAACTTTTAGAGGGATAAAGAATCTGCATTGCTTTTTTCAATGTTCTTTTTTCATGTGTCTTAAGTATTATGTAAAGCAAAATAATACGTGTGAACTTCTAATATGCTTGAAGTACTCTTCTGCTTTTATGGGGAAAGTTGGTCCCTTTTTTCTGCGGTATGGGATACCACTAATTAATTTTGTGTGGGTCGACGAATTCATTGATGGAACATAAAAGGCCGTTGATGTTCATCATCTTTATTTACTTATTTGACAGGGGCGTGCTCTGTATCATATATCAAAAGCTTTCGGTACTGCATCCTCAAAGTTGGAAAAGATTGGATATGGTATCTTGACATCTCTTTCCCTTTTACTTTTCCATTTGTTTGACCTTTTTTTTTGTGTGTGAGTGGGTGTGATGGTTGGGGGGGTATGTTTTTATGGTGTACTGCAGTCTTTTCTGCGTGTTTAACAGTCTAAGCAAGTCAACCTACACGCTGTGGCTGATGGAGCATTTAACCAATTGGTTCACCAAATTTTTTAGAAAACATTAAATGTTGAACCCATAATTTCAACAATGTTATGATTTTACATATTTGTGTTTGTCCAGCTGGCAATCATATCACATTTCGCTTGAAAAATATGTTGTGAGGTATTCAAATTATGTTTAGCATAATAAACTTCTATGCATGATTACCATCCATAAAAGTGTGCCATTAGTAGAATTGTATCTTGCTATCTGCATAGAAAGAGTTTTGGGTTATGCGAACACCCAAATCTCCCTTTCCCCGCTCTCACCCACACCAACCCCACAAAAGGGGGAAGATAAAGCAGTAGACAACAAGTTTATTTTATTTTTTAGTTCCTTTCAAGGACTTGAATGAAAACAAAATGTCTCTGATTATGACACATTGCCATGTAGATGTCAGGTTGAAAGTTGGGAATTAAGACCTGTGTGTCTTTTTGATAAGTAAGACCTATGTGCAGTGTGTAAATATATTGTTATACATGAATATGTTCTACCAAGAACTCTTCGAAGTTCTACTTACATCTCTCTTGCGAAACAAAATACTACTCATATTGTTTAAATCAATAATCTTACACTTGCAGTGTCAGTTTTCATTATTTTTACTAGTATTTCATTATGTTGATTCTATTCAATAAATTGCTTTTCCAGTGGATTCTGAAAATGATAGCCCAGCATCTGAAACTAAACCCACCAAAGAGGCCATTGACTTCAAGGAACTTAAGCGAGTTGATCACATCCTTGCTTCTCTACAACGGAAGGTAAATGTAATTCCTTAACAGCGGAACTTGTATAGTCTGCATGGAACTTTCTTACCCTAGATAAACTCATTAATCTTGTCCAATTGATTCTAAAGTGTGAGGTCATCAGTATTAAGCTAAGGAGCTTCGTTTGAGTTGTGAAGCAGTTATCTTGGAAGTATCTGAAATTTTATTTGCAGCCCCAGGTTTCATTAAAGAGGATATGCGTGTTAAAGTTCAATAGATCAAGTTGTAAAATTGAGATACTTATTTCTATTTGTGCAGCTCCCACCAGCACCTCCGCCTCCACCTTTCCCGGAAGGCTATGCACCCCTTTCCACTTCAGAACCCTCTGAAAACCCACAACCAGAGACTCAACCGCCTCCAATTGATCCTATTATTGATCAAGGCCCGTCCAAGAGAATGAAGGTATGAGAAGAGAGTGAGTGGTGTATCAATAACCATTGCGTAGAAGCAAGAACTTAGATAAGGTTTCCTGAATTAAAATGTTTATTGACATTTAGGAAAGAAGTAAAGTGATTAGTCTGAAGTTACTGATAAATTCATAACTTCTATCCTTTCGAGCTTTCACTGTGAAGTTTGACTATGTACAACAATCAACAGTAATTTATTGAATTGCACGCATAAATTTTTTCCCCATGTTTTCCAACTCTTCAACTTTGATTAAGAGCTACGGGGTCGTAATCATCCTACCACAACCCATGTTGATAATCAATTAATATTTTTCTCACATCTTTTAGACAAAATGTTCATCAAATTAAATAACAATATTCACAAGAGAAACAAATCAAATAACTCAATATATTACAATATATATTTTCTTGTTTTTGTTTCATTCGAGCAATCAGCCCACTTAAGTAGTATTAATTAAAAATTATAAATCCATGTCTATAATTATAAAAAAAAAATAGTCCAGTTTTAAGAGGAAAATATATTTGAAGAAAAGTCCACAACAAATTAAAGAAGCGTGTATGAAGCAAATTAAGAACTTTTTGAACATTTTCTATCCATAATTAATAAATGTGTTTGCTTCTGGTATGAAGCAACATATTTAAAAATAAAATCTATTGCATCATCAATTAACTCTATACGAGTACTATATATATTGAAGTCATATATGGTTAACAAAATTATATCATAGCTTTATCAAATTAATCGACCTCTCGTTTATTGGCAATGGCGATGAATTCTGAGAAGACTCTACTCGCTACAATAATCATTTTTATGCTTGTTTTATCTCCGGCAATGCCCAGCCACGCCGACAGATTGACTCGTCGAGGTAATTTACTATCGAATAATAGATGTAATTTTGTAAGAATATAAAAAAATAAATTAGTGTAACGTTTTTATTTTTTAGAATTTTTGAGTTATATGCCTTTAACGACGATAGAAAATTCAATGAATTGATGGTGATTGATGCAGAACTTGCGGGTAAGAAGCCAGGATGTGGAAATTGCATCTGTTGCAAACCAAATACGCCGTCGTGTTGCCTTTGCGCTTGTTCCGTTCCGTTTACGACCGCCGTCGACCGGCCGTGATCACGGAATTAACCAAATTAATGACGGGCAAAATCTGAGACGGTGTATGATGATTGCTACATAATAAGAAAATAATTTGCTCGTTGATTTTTTTTTGTGTGCGTGTGTGTGAGAATAACATTGCTTGTGTAAAAATAATAATATGAAGAAAAAAAAAAAGGTGCATTGCTCGCTATGTATTACTTGATTATTAATCGTAAAATGTGTTGTTTGAAATTATTTTTTTGTTAGTTCTTTTTTCTTTATTAAAATTTCTGCGCAAAAAAAAGGGATTTCACCCCACTAATTCTAGAGAAAATGTTCACATTTTGTGATACCAACTTTTAATTATAATTTAAAATTATCTTTAAACAGGAGCTTTATTAGGTATCGAATGAAAAAAATGATAAAGACCTTTTTCGAATAACAAAAGGTATATATCTTATATCATGATATTGGCGACATAAATTATCAAAACTCAATGCTAATATTTATCATGTCAAAAAAAAAAACTTTAAAATAATTGCAAATACAATTTATACTTACGATTCATCACAATATACATAATTCGAAATCAACTATACCCCAATCCCAAACCAATCAACACTACCACGAAGCCAAATGATCATAGAATTGAAAGGAGAAATAGTCTCTTTTTTTAAATTATTTTTAAGGATAATAGATTACAATTAACCAAGCTTATGTAATCAACGCTAATAATCATTTTATTTTATTTATTTTTAAAAGTCAACTTTTGGCGTGGAAAATTTGAACATCATAAATGAGAGTACTATTCGAAGAGTTGAAAAGCAGCCCAAATAAAATTAAATAGACTTATTCTAAATTTGTCTTCCCAAAATTTCAATATTCATGTGCATAAGTCAGCAATTGAAAAGTTTTCAATCATTTCATGTTTTTTTTTTTTAAAGATAAAGCTTGGAAATTCTCCAATTGCATATAAATTTATAGCAAATCAAATTACTTTCTCCATTCAACAATACTCATCAACTATACACAAAAACTAAATATTCAATAATACTTATTTACTTTATAAAATTAAAAAATAATTTTATATTTAGTTCCTAATTTATCATTATTATTAATTATAATCATTTTTTATATATTTTTCAAGTTATTGTATTTATTATGTTCAAAAGATGATTTGATAAAATTATCTCTATCATTTACTGTTTCTTAATTTCCCTGTCAAGTCAATAATGGACAATTACGATTGGACGGATGGAGTTATTAAATTGAACAGATTTCTCCCAAACAAATTATCCTCTCTGTTTAAATTTACTTGTTACTGTTTGACTTTCCACACTCATCAAAAAAAAAAAATTATTGATATAGATTTTTTACTATATTATTCCTATTAATTAATGTTTATTTATTTGGTGTTGAAAAATAATTTAGAAAATAGAATTTATTGTTAAAAGTAAAACATGGAAAAAAATAAATTTTTTTGTACGTCAAATTAAATTTTTATTTTAAAAATAAATGACAAATAAAAATGAATGGATCATGAAGGGAATAACTAGTAGTCAAGTCAACTGAGTTTGTTGAGTGAGAACACAGTATTTCAATTCCTTCAAAGTTTCATTAATTTCCCTTTTACTAATTTTGCACTATAAAATACACTCCTAATATTTCTTCATTCATCAAAAATTTAATTTCTCATTACACAAATGGGAACTGTAATTCCAAAATGTATATTAATGGTCATTACCCTTGTTTTCATTTGTTTAATTTTATCTCCTGGAATCCAACAACGTGTTGCTGCTCGTTCCAATGTGTATAGAGGTAATTAATCATATAAATTGTACATCAAAAGTATTTAATTTTTTCTTCTTTTTGGTATTTCTATAAATTAAATTTGCATAATTCTGATTTAATTATGCAGAAGTACTTGTGAGGAGACCAATATGCCCTGCTTGTGTGTGTTGCCAACCTCCACCACCAGTCTCTTGTTGCAGCTGTTGCACTTCTCCTATCAATTCTCAGTCCACCAATGGTTCGCCTTGATTGACAACTAGAGCCGAATTCAGAATTTAAAATTTAATAAGTTCAATCTTCAAAAAATTTTGAATAATTATAATTTCGAAATTAACAGTTCACACGTATATTTTTATTGCACTAGAACTAAATGAATTATTTTCATATGTTTTTTTTCTCCTCCTCAAATTTGCAATGGCCTGGTCCTGGTATTACTGAATGGCTAACTTTGTTAGCTCAATACCGAAACTTAAATTCTTATGAATCATAACTAATTTCGCGTTCCACATAATTCACCTCTTATGCATGTATGATTGAAATTTAAAATTTATGGATACCTCTCAAGTGAAAAACCCACAAAATAAAAATAAAAATTTAACACCTAATTAAAAAAAAAGATTACTAATCATGTAGAGTTTACATGAGTCCTGCACATGGGACAAGTTTTATCTGTGCTATTAACTAACCAAATCATTACGCAATCGGCGTGAATTTATGGCTACAAGCCGGAAGAACACCGTAAGTTTCCCCTCTTTACAAACTACGAATCTCATAATGATCTTCTTCTAATGATTCCGACGGTTGCTGCGCGGGGCCGAAATTAGGTCTAGGTGCGGCGGCGGGAGGCAGCGGCGCTTGCCAGAAGAAATTGGTAATACGACGACGTTGTTTGATACTCCCGTTCTCCAAAAATCTTATCCGCGGATGAGACTTTTCTTGATCTATTTTTACTTGCTCACTTTCTTAAATATAAATTGGTCGATTATCTGAACTTCCACCTTGTTGTGATACTTCCATTGTCATATTGTAATTTCCTCTTCATTTCCCCTTTTCCTAACCCATTGAAAAAAGGAAATTTTAAGCAAATATACCACTTTGAGCATTGAAATTACACTTCTCAAATTATTTACATTAATACCCACTTTTTTACATTTTTTTACATTTATAGCCAGTCATATTATTTGACTTTGTCATGAATAAATCAATTTTTTTTTTTTTTAAAAGCTGACAGCATTTAATGCAAGGAGTGCTATTTAAGGCACCATCATTTAATGCAAGTGTTTTTTTTTATATTTTCCTTTTTAATGAAGCATCCGGCGGCATTGTATTTTAATTAATGGGAAGGAATTATTCTCTCACTCTCATTTATTAGTTGACAGAGTAATTAATGGGTGCAATTAATTCTACACTGACAGACGCGACACCTTATGGAACGACGCGCCGGTCTGTCAGCGGCGCGTCTAATCAATTTAATAAAAGTGCTTTTTCGGTCACCTCCTTGCTAATATTGTTTCATCTTGACAACAATTCATCCTCTTTTCTTCTGCATACTGTGATTTTGCTTCTTCTTCTTGGTAACATTTTTTTCTTGGTAACAATCCATCATCGTCTTGTTCATTACCTATTCAAGTCGCCGAGATCCAGGTATGTGATTGTGGTTTATTTTGTTATTTTCCTCTTGAAGCCGATTATCCAAGTAATGATTTTTATTGTGTAAACTTTATCTCAACATTTTTATTTGAGATTTTTTGCCTCTCATGTCGTTTTATGTCCCCCGAAGTCCCCTTTTTATGTTTTTTTCCCTTTTTTGAATATATATTCCTTTAATGTTTCTTCTTCCGAAATCCCCTTTGTGGTTTGTTTTTTTGTTTGCAAGTGTTAATAATGGGGGATTTGACTGTAGCATGTGATGGATATCTTCTTGTTTGAACATAATTTTGACTTTAGCATGTGTTGGCTCTTTGTATTGAGAAAGATTTGGATTTTGTTTTTTTATGGTGTCAAAGTAAGTATGCCGGTTGGGGGTTAATGTTATTACTTGATGGCAAGATTTGTATGCTAATGTGGTAATTCGGGTTTTTTATGGTATTTGGTGCTTTTATGGTATTCTGCACTTGTTGACACACTTGGTATGTTTTATGGTTTTTTTGTTGATAGTAAGTTTGTATCATAACTTTGGTAATGGGATGGGTTGGACATGTTTCCTGTGTTTGGTATGTTATATGGTATTCCAGATGGTAATTTCCCATTGGTAGGTTTGTTGATGGTAAATTTGTATGATAATTTGGTAATTGGATTGGTTTTGGGTATGTTTTCTGTGATTGGTATGGATGATGGCAGATGGTACATGATATGGTATTTGCAGATGGTAATTTCCTTGGTAAGTTTTTTGGTACATGATATGGTATTTGCAGATGGTAATTTCCTTGGTAAGTTTTTTGGTGGTAAGTTTGTATGATAATTTGGTAATTGGATGGGTTTGTTAGGTTCATTGTTTTGGTATGCATGCTGGTAGTTTGTATGGTTTCTGGTAACTTTTACTGTTTTTTGGGGAGGGTAAGTTTTTTTGCTAAATTTGATATGTTGGATGGTTTTTGGCTATGTTCTATGTTTTGATGGTTTTGGCTATGTTTTCTGTGATTGGTATGGATGATGGCAGTTTTTATGGTTATGCTCATATTTACTGATTTTTGGGGATGGGAGATGTACTTTTTTTGGTGTCATTTTTGATGGTATTCTTCATTACTGTTAGAATTGATACATGATATGGTATTTGCAGATGGTAATTTCCTTGGTAAGTTTTTTGATGGTAAGTTTGTATGATAATTTGGTAATTGGATGGGGGTGTTAGGTTCATTGTTTTGGTATGCACGATGGTAGTTTGCATGGTTCCGGTAACTTTTACTGTTCTTTGGGGAGGGTAAGTTTTTTTTTCTAAATTTGGTATGTTGGATGGTTTTTGGCTATGTTCTATGTTTTGATGGGTTTGTTATGTTTCATGTACTTGGTATGCATGATGGCAGATTTGGTATGTTATATGGTATTCCAGATGGTAACTTTCCATTGGTAGGTTTGTTGACGGTAAGTTTGTATGATAATTTGGTAATTGGATTGGTTTTGGCTATGTTTTCTGTGATTGGTATGGATGATGGCAGTTTGTATGGTTATGTTAATATTTACTGATTTTTGGGGATGGGAGATGTATTTTTTTTGGTTTCATTTTGATGGTATTCTTCATTACTGTTAGAATTGGTACATGATATGGTATTTGCAGATGGTAATTTTCTTGGTAAGTTTTTTTGATGGTAAGTTTGTATGATAATTTGGTAATTGGATGGTTTTGTTAGGTTCATTGTTTTGGTATGCATGATGGTAGTTTGTATGGTTTCTGGTAACCTTTACTGTTTTTTGGGGAGGGTAAGTTTTTTTGATAAATTTGGTATGTTGGGTGGTTTTTGGCTATGTTCTATGTTTTGTTTTTGCATGATGGAACCCTGTATGGTTTTGTTCATGTTCAATATATTTTTGGCAATTTTTTTTTGTGGTATGCATTGGTGGCCTCTTTAAAGTCCAAAACAGTGAGATTTTTTGTGTTAATGTGCAGTGCTTGAAATTACCATGGAAGTGACACCATCCAGGAAGAGTCCTCGCTTGGCTAGCACAACTCGTTCGCCATCCATGCCGAGTTTTGATTTGGGTGCTTACACACCCTCACCTCCCAAAAGGGCAGCCGGTTCTGCTTCAAAAAAGTCTAAGCAGGAAGACATAAATGTTTCTTCCGGCAGAAGACATGGTAAAATAACTTCAGAGAGTAAGGGAAAGGGCAAAATGGCTGATGTGGAATTGCCCCACGACAGCGATTTTGAGGACGAAATCCCTCTTTCAAAGAGGGCTAAGCCGAGTAAAGCGCAGAAAATACCCATTGATGTGAAGTCAAAGGTATGCATTTTACTTTTTTTTTTATATATATACATGTATTTATATGGTTTACATGTAATATATTTTAAATTGGTTTTTTATTATATATAGAAATCTGGAAGGAACAAAGGAAAGCCACCTTCCGGCAGCAAAAAAACTAAACAAGATAAGGAGGGGAAGAAAGATCAAATGGAAGTGCAGGTATAATTGTTAAAGTTATTGTATTCTGCATGATTTATATTTGAGTGATTATTATTTTTTTTCGGTAGCCCATCTATCTTTGGAAATACATTTTTATTTTATTGACATTTTTCAGGACACCAAAAAAGCTTGTCGATGGTGCTCCTATGTGAACGTCAAAGTCTTCGAGGAAATATCGGAGTTTTTGACCAAGTTTGGTATGTTTGATCATTTTAAATCCGGTCCCTTTGGATACTTTCTTGACTTGCCTCAGTTGTTAGTACAGCCACAGGTTATCCGGGCCATGGTTCATTTCATGACCAATAAGGATAACATCGGTGACTTTTTTATTTTTAATTTGAATGGTAATGAGTTAACATTTGGGTTAAGAGAGTTTCGGGCTGTCACTGGCCTGAAGTGCGGCACCGCGGATGAATATACCATTGAACTGTCCGGGAGATCGAGGCTTATCGAGCGATACTTCCCAATGGTATGTGACAAGGGTTTGGAGAAGCACTATTTAATTAGTGCTTTTAAGGAAGGGCTGTTTGAGAAAGACGATGTTGTAGATATTGCTATTATTTATTTCATTAGTACATATATATTGTCATCCCCCCCGAAGAGACATTTTATACCTGTAGAGCATTTTCTTTTGGTTGAGTCTGGTAAATACAAATCTTATCCTTGGGGTCGTCGGGCCTTTTACGACTTGAGGGACTGCATTGCCCGTCAAGTAGGCGGATACCCCGATTATTTCAAGTTCTGTGGGTTCCCCCTGGCATTGCAAATATGGCTTTATGAGTGCTCCAACAAGGTGGAACCCACGGTGGCTGTCAGGTTGCAGAATCGTAGTCCACGTATTTTCAACTGGACTACGCCTGACCACAGGCTTTATTATGACAAGTTATTGCAAGGAATGTTTCGTCGCTTTGGTAGCCAGGTAAGTACTTTTCAGTTTTTTGTTATTATTTTTGTTGGTTTTCATATATATTCTAAAATAATATTTATATTTTTTTTCGTTACAATTGAAGTTCAAGTTTCAAAGATTTGAATTTTATGCGGAAGAGGCTGCTTCTTTCGAAGTTGAGCAGTTGGGGGAATCAAGTGTTGATGAGTATGATGTCCCCGAAGCCTCTGTAAATTTGGATGAAGATGTTGCCTCACGCAACATCAAAAAGTTGTCTGCGGAAATTGTTTTGGTAAGCATTTATTTTATTTTTGTGTTCTGAAAGTTTCATCTACTGTACTCTTCCCCAAACTACCTTTTTTTTTATAGGTGCGCAAAGACTTCAAATCACTAGAATTGAAGGTCGAAGCGCACTTTCAGCAAGTAAAGGCGTACATGGAAGACTGGTTTCAGAAGTTACTCCATGAGTTCCAGTCGGTACGCAGTGAAGGTTTTAATAATCAAGGTGTCGGTGTTGAGGTAATATAGAAGTGCACCTTCAACCATTTTTTTGTGCTTATTGAATTGGTATCTTTTACGTGAGCCCATATGTCACCTTGGTGCTATCCTTTGGCATTCTAATTGGCTATCATCTTTTTGTTTTCTTTTATTTTGTTGGCCACTGTCACTGCTGGGTTGGTATACACATTGGTAGTACCTATGGTTGCTGATCTTTTTTTCAACTCACTGTTAAACCTAGGTGGTATGCACATTGGTTGTAATTATGCATTTTTGGTATGCACATTGGTTGCTGGTTTTTTTCAGCTCACTATTATACATTGGTGGTATGCACATTGGTAGTAACTATGCTTTTTGGTATTTTTGGTCACTGTCACATCTGGATTGGTATGCACATTGGTATTCTGTTTGGGTTCTTGAATTATTTTAACTCACTGTTATACCTTGGTGGTATGCACATTGGTAGTCATTATGATTTATGGTATTCTTTTTGCGCTCACTGTTATGCCTTGGTGGTATGCACATTGGTAGTAACTTTGATTCTTGGTATTATTTGGTCACTGCCACATCTGGATTGGCATGCACATTGGTATTCTACATGGTTTCTTGAATTATTTTAACTCACTGTTATAAGTTGGTGGTATGCACATTGGCAGTCTCTCTGATTTGGATTGGTATGCACATTGGTAGTCCTCTAGGGTTCCTTTTTTTTAATTTGTCAATGTTATACCTTAATGGTATGCACATTGGTATTATGTATGGTTGATTGGTAGTTACTATGGGTTGTGGGTTGGTATGGTTTGTACATATTTTAAATTGGTATGCAGATTAATTATTTTCATTTTTTTAGGTGAATGATGTGGATAATACAATTGATGACGATGCACCTGGGAGAGATTTTCAAAATCCCACACCAGAGGTTGCTACACATGGTCAAGGCACATCTCACTCGCCCAAACATCCCGTCTTTCCGGAAGGTAAGTGTACAGGTAAGCAATTTGATTGATGTGAATAATAATTATAATTGTACAGGTCGTAACTAGTTTTCTATCATTTTTCAGTCGGAGAAATGTCTGCACATAAAACTCCTACGCTTGATGACTTTGAGTTACCGGAGTATAGAGAGTCGCAGATCGTTGCGTTGGAAAACAAAATTCCATATGTAACGCCAACGCAACGTGAACGGAAAAAGGCCCCCGGGAGGTTTGGGCAGTCACCATACACTGATTTAAGCAGCTCAGCGTGCAAGTCCACGGATTCTCCAGTATTTTTTCCAAAGAAACACCCTTTCACTGGCCACGGTGAATTTGAGGTTAATCCCGAGTTGGTTGAGTTGTTTAACAAGTGGTTTAGAGAAAGATTGTTGAAAAAACGTGGCAGGTACGTTAAATTCTTCCGATATATTTACCATCTTTTGTTTATATCACTTACTTATCATCCCTTTGTTGTCGTTAAAATAGGAGAGCTAGTGCATTCACGATTAGCTCAAACAAGATAAATCCCCCATTCGACTTTGGGGTTGAATCAGTTGGATTGATGGATTGGTTTTATGTCATGGTTACAACGGGAAAAGCTTGGACTGATTCGGTAAAACATTTAATTATTTTTTTTTTTTTTAAATTTTCGATTTTTCAGTTTTTCATTGGCGGTATGCAATTTGGTATGCTCATTGGTAGCCACTATGTGTTTTGTTATTTTTTTGGTCACTGTACATCTGGAGTTGGTATTGCACTTTGGTTTAACTAAACTGCTGGTTGTTTTTTATCACTCACTGGTATACCCTGCTGGTATGCACATTGGTAGTCAGTTTGGGGTGTGTTATTTTTTTGTCACTGCCACATCGGGGGGTGGGTATGCACATGGGTAGTCATTATGCTTCCATGTTTTTTAGTTGACCTCTGTTTTTATATTTTTGTTGGTATGCACAGTGGTATTCTTTTATGGTAATAGCTGTTTTTTTCATTGGTATGCAGATTTTACATTTTGTTTTCTGGTTATTATTATTAATTATTGTTTATGGTTGTTATTTTTTTTTTATATCAGCATGTTAATGTACTTATGTACTACCTACGCAAGAAATGCAAATACGGCGAAGCATCCCAGAGTAGAGTTACCACGACGGACACCTTTTTTATGAACTGGGTCGATCAAATTCATGACATTTGGATGGCAAACAACAGGGACAGCACACTCATCACAGAAGATCATGATGTTGCGCAGTACATTAGGGGATACAAGATATTGGCCAACACGCCATGGGACAAAGTCGATTATGTATGCATACCCCTTCATGTGCCTGAGAAGTGTCACTGGGTGTTGGTTGTTTTTTATATCCAAAGCAGGTGTCTCTTTATATTTGATTCACTCAGTGAAGTTGGGTCGTCGCACAATTTGGCTGTGGTTCGGAGGGTCAAGAAGATTGCCGATGTAATTCCTCTTTTCTTGGTGAGCACTGGTTTTTACGGCAAGAGGGATGACATTGATTGGCAAAACTCTGTGGAATATGCCGAGTATGCATTTTCGGACAGCCTCACCCTTATAACATGTGAGAATATTCCCCAGCAAGTGGAAGATTCAAAGTAAGAATTTTTTAGAACCCTCCTCAAATATTTTAATCCGTATTACTCTTCTCAATTTTTTTAATTCTAGTTTTTGTATATATGGCATTTTTCTAACACTCCCTTTTTTCTGCAACAGTGATTGTGGTCTATTTACATGCGTCTTCGCTGAACTCGTATGTAATGGGTATGATTATGCTCAGATTGGAACAAAGTCTTTTGACCCAGCCTTCTGCCGATTGCGTTATGGCACCTTATTATGGGACTATGGCACCCAAAAAAACGAGAATGGTGCCATAAGTGAAAGTGAGGTCACCGGGAAGGTGGTTAGTCGCTTTGGTGGTCCCAGGAGGCAGGTTGAGCACGTGGGGCAAAGTGAAAGAGTTCCGGCTTCCAAGTATGTGCCGAGGAGGAAATCCTAGTTTTTAATTTTATTGTTCGACATAATATTCCCCCCATATCGACTTTGTGAACAATGTTTTGTATATATTTTTGTTAACAGTGGATTGATGTTTTATATTAAATTTCCATCCTTTTCCCTCTTCTGTTCTATGTTGTAATTTTCCATGTGTCACTGCTCCAGGTATCATTTTGTTCCAAACATAACCATTACACCAAAATGGAAACCATTTCAAATACCATAAGTACACCATAGAAATATTATTACTATCTTCACTGCAACAAAAAAGAAAAAATATATATGCTAGTGAACATCACCATTACACCAAACTGGAAACCATATGAATTACCATAAGTACACAATAGAAATATTATTACTATCATCACTGCCCCAAAAAAAATATATATATATATGCTAGTGATATTTTCGTTACGTTTATGCAGGAAGTTTTTACAATTACCCCCCATGTATATGTTAAATGTGATGAATAATTAACTTTCTCGACAATTATTACCAATCCTACATAAAACCAACATGGACACTATGTTGTATACCACAAGTAACACCAAACAACTGCAAATGCTCTCTTCACTAATGGAAAGTATTTTATCATTGTTACATTTTTAATAGCTGAAAAAGAATTGTATCAAACTGTGTTCCTCAATTATCTTAATAAAAAAAAAATGTCATTTTTCATTATTTCACCATTGTTCCTAGTATTTGTCAACTGCCAACAGTACTGACACCTTATATTTAACCATATAATAGACCAAACAACTGCTACTTGCAAAGCACATTATGCACAGAATGTTCAATCATATTATCAACCTTACTGCTCCACCCAGAATTTTCATAGCACATACCAAACAAAAAAAACACAAATTCACTGCTTCATATTAGTACACCAAAAAACACCCCTTCTGTGCAGTCCTACCAAAAGACACCAAAAGACCAAAAAAACACCAAAAAACACACCTAAATATTACAGCAGCACTACCAAAAGACTTCTATTTTTTCGTGTTGCAATCCTTCTTTCCGCGACCTTCCTGACCAACTACACTGTGGTTACCTTTACTCCTCTTTGCCTTCCTTCCGTAGAATCCACCCTTCCTGTCTTTGTTTGATGGCCGCCCCGGCCTCCTTTTTGTGCGGGGGGGTAGTACTATCTCATCCATAACATGTGGCGGTACTGCCCAAGTGCTTTCACAAGGTAGTGGCTCTATAGGTATTGCGTAAGCATCTAGGAAGTTCTTGTTACTGTAGTAGACGGAGCAGAAGTCATTGGCGCGTAACTTTCTAAACTCAATTGCAGATATTGCATGACAACATGGCAATTCATCAAGTTGGAACTGTCCACAACTACATTTGCGCGTGTTAAGACAAACAATGAATCTCTTTGCCCCGTCGAGGACCGTATGAAGATGTGTTGTTGAAGCACGCACCTTCATTCAAAAATTAATCATCATTACAAAAAGGTTAAATCAATTTGAATATTTATAAAATATACAGTATATTACTCTACTAACCGTCAAACCATTCGACAAATTCATATTTTCAACCAACAACTTGTTATATTTCTTGGTCAAAACGGTTGTTGTTGTCCTGCCTTCTTCATTGTTTTTTTCATTCCAACGCTGTATTGTTTGTCTGACATATTCCAACATTGGTATAACTGGCAGTTTTCTCCCAGGCAAAATTGCATTGTTGAAGGATTCAGCTATGTTGCTTGTCAAAGTCCATGTTCTTTTCACACTCGCATGACAACGGGACCACTTCTCAAAACCAGCCCTCTCTAGATAGGGACGAATCTTTGGATTGATGTTGTCCATTCGATCCATAAGTGTGTTAAATTCTTCGATTGTATATGCCTTTGCCAAACTGAAGAATAACTTTCTCACCTCATCAATATGTTTGTTGGTGAACTTTAACAAATTAGTCCACAAATGATATATACAAGCATAGTGTTGGATGCCTGCATAAACTGATGCTGCAGCATTCCATATGCTCTGATTTCGGTCAGAAACAAAACACATTCCATCTCGTTCACCAAAAGCTATCTTGAAATTTTCGAAGAACCATCTCCAGGAGTTGTCATTCTCGGAGTCAGCGATACCGTAAGCCAAAGGCAAAATATGTCCTAATTGGTTATCAAAATAATATGTTGAATAAAACATACGTGTCTTCTTGGTTGATTTTAAATTAATTTTTCTATTTACTATCAAAGAACAATTATGATTAATTATGAAAAAACTTACACAAAAAGATTTATTCATAGAGATACCAACCTCCTGGATCCATTGTGGTAGCTATCAACATTGTGCCTTCAAACGTTGAACGGATGTGTGTACCATCCACTACAACAATTGGACGGCAATATTCCCATCCTCGTATGCTTCCATCAAGAGCTATGAATGAATATAGAAACTTGTTGTCATTCGTTTTTTTAAGATTAACAACGCTGCCCGGATATGATTTGGCCAGTATATGCAAATAAATTGGCAATTTGGAGTACGATTGTATTGGGTCCCCCCGCAAAATGTTTATTGCTTTTTGTCTACACCTCCATGCCTGCATGTATGTCATTGAAATACCGTGGTTCGTCCTCATGTCTGTCTTTATATCCCGGGGGGTGTAAATTGTTCGGGGATCGTTGAACTTAGGCAGTAACATTGTACCTAGTACAGAACTGTAGCATTGATTTCGTGCGTACAACCTCCCCACACCCCCGCATGTGTGTGAATCATTGAACAAGCGGACTTTGAATATTTCAGACACCCCAACGGATGAAGACCTAAAATACCATGTGCATTTCTCATCTGCACATCTCAATGAAAACCTACAAACAAGCAAAAAACCAAATTAACTATATTATTGCCATACTTGCGCAGCATGAAATTTATGCGTGCACTTATTTTATAATACCTTGATTTACATGACCGCACAACTCTAAATTGGAAGTGTCTGACCAAGGCATATCTTTGCATAACATCATTCAGTACATGCTTGTTTAAGTAGGTTTGCCCTTCCATGACTATATCTATTGAAGCGCTCTTTATTACCAATTGATCATCATGGAATTCTTCGAATTCCCTATTCTCATCATCACTTTCTCCCCAACTGTCAACAGGCAAGTCCATATCTCTGTGGAGCACTACTTCATCACTTGTCAATTGTGTGGTGGGATCAATATCTCTTGTATTATATGACACACACAATGGATACTTGGAGAAGGAATTCGGATCCCACCTTCTTTGACCCAAATACACTTTCACGCCCATGTCATTGTGTATTGTCAAAGGGGGTAAGTTCACGTCTACGACATACTGGATTACTAACTCAACGCTTCTTATGTCTAAACCTATTTGAGAAGCTATTACACGTAGTAAACCATCGTAATTTGATGAAGAATCATACAATATCCCTTCCATTTTGTAATCACTGTAATTACCTGCAAATACAATATGAACATCTACAGTAAATTCGTAATATGCACAGCAATACCGTTACGACCACCAATCTGGCCACATAGATCAATTTTCAGTTTGAATACCATATTACACACCAACGAGCACACCACTAACATGTAACAGAGCTTCTTTGTGGGAAAAATAATTTAAACACTAATACCAAACAGCATACCACGCAAGGAACAGTGTTTTTCCTTTGAAAATTAATTTTGGTAACATCTCATCAAATAAGTCCTCCACACTGTCATGCTCATTTAGATTACATGTTACACCAAAAAATTCAACCAGCCAACAACACCATCAACTTCCAACATCTCAACTATTCATTTTTCACCAACACATGAATAGTAATCACCAACGATATATATAATATATACATAACAATATACCTGTTTCATCCCATTTTCCATCATATTTCAACAATATAGATACAATTTTTTCGCTATCCATGTCCCTTCTCCAAAGAAAATTTACCTCTTGAAGCTTTTTGTGTCCAAAATATATTTATTGGTCAAACACCCATTAAATACACCAAACAAATTCCCTCCAATTTATTTATTCTTACTTTTTGAGCATTGGGAAAAATGAAAGAAACATGGCCTGCCGACATCATCATGTGGCAGGCCCTTTTGGGGCGGTAGGGACTAGGATAGGTTGTCCATCTCCATCCAATCAATTAATTGGATGTGATGTGTCCTATTCAATTCATATTTTATTATATATTAATATAACCAAAATTTATAATACATTAAATTATTTTGAGTATAGAACAAGCCAAACTTATACCAACATATTTAATAAATAATTATTTTTACGAGTTTGGTTTCGATAATCATTTTATAATCTTAAGAAAAAAAATCGAATGGTCAACTAAAATTTCGGGAATTTTGCAATTTATATGGAATATTAAATTTTCTCTATAGTACAATCATTATACATACCATTTTTTGAAATGTTTTTTTGCGAGAAATTTACTACTTTTACGATTTACATTACGTTTTCAAAATAATATTTTATTTCCTCAATTTTTGAAGAACATACTTTTAAATATCTACAAATTATTTCTCCTTTACAACAACTATCACATCATAATTTAATCTATTTTATTATTAAAAAAATCTCTCTCTCTCTTACTTTGTAATAAAAGTGGGTATCCTTTTGGTAATTTCAACCATTTGGGTAGGGCCTTGTAATTTCCTATCCAAATAATGGTAGTTTTGAAATCTTCCCTTGAAAAAAAAAAGATTGCATTAAATTCCACAACTTTTATTAGGACCTTGCTAGGGAGGGTAGAGGCCAAAAGAGACTTGAGAATTGTACATGAACATTAACTAGTGACAAGTTCATGATAAGAAATAATTAATTGAATCACAATCTTTACCAGTAAAATAAATTACACCAGTACAATGTAATAATGATTATAATTAATTTATACAAATACAATGTAGTGCGTGACCACTAGTCCACTACTTATATTAATGGTAATGATGAGCAACCCTACGAGTCTACTTGAGGCTAGTAAAGAGAATTGATGGTTCGAACGATATCTTAATTTGCCAAATTATTAGCAAACAAATGTGGGTATTCTTTTATTGTTAGCAGATATTTAGCTGATTATCTGAATTTTTATTAATATTTTTTTTATTGATGAAAGTCTGATCGCAAAAATTTGAATATAATAATTTAAGTTTTTAAAACTCTATAGACATGTAAAAGGAAAAAGCTAATTTCAATCGAATGAAGAGAAAATACAAAACGATTTAAATTTGTCCTTCAATAACTATTTTTTTGGGTTACCGAGTTTGATACCCCGTAGTATTGAAGCGTGACGAGGGATGAAGGTGCGAACCGGTTGGCCCAGGAGGTAATACTTGAGTATGTGCACCCGCGAGGAGGGGTCATAACATCTTCTTCTATACAACGTTTCTTTAGCGATCTAGTCGAATAGGCTTACTTAAGCTTGCAAGATCATAATAAATTCGTGATTAAATTTTCAAGTGCCGCACAGAATTCTAAGTTCGTGACATAATTCTATGGAGAAAGGATTTCACATTATAAAATTGAACATGTTGAATATATAGAGGTAGAAATGATTTTCATATCTCAAAGTAAATGCATCAACACCAGAAATTAGTTAAGTTAGGAACTTGGAGTTCGTTAACAGTGACTTTCTAATTAATTCATCCAAAAATGTAAAGACGTAATTGACAATCACTACTCTCGCTTTAACAAAAATTGTTCTAAATAGAGAAAATACTTTTTTGTCATAATTTTGCCCAGTTGGAAGAAAACAATTTTATGAAAAATATAACAAGTTATTGGTATATCATGTGAAGTAGAGTATAGTTTTGAACAGTTAGTTTCATGTGAAGAAGCTTTTCAGAATTTTAAGGAAGCCATTGCATCGGAACCGATACTTAGGCTGCTAGATTTTGAGTTGTCATTTGAAGTTCATACTGATGAATCGGATGAGGTTGTTGGGGGTATCGAGACATTCTTTATTATGTACAAAGCTCGAATGCAAGACTTTTGATATATTAGGAGTGAAAAAATTCTAATTATCCATCTTACCTCTTAGTGGTTTTTTTTCTTGTATACATTAAATTAAAGTCCCATTTCAATGCCCGTGCATAATGGCTTTAAAGGGATTCAAGTACGGACGGTTTCAATGTGTTTTAATTGTCAATGCAAAGTTAATGTTTTACTGGTCTTGGTGGAGTGGTCGATTCTTTTTCATCTTTAACTAGAGTTCTCAATTTTGAATCCTCTTAGATACGGAGTCGTGTTTGTTTGGGAGCATTTTACCTTTCCCAATCCCACGAAAGTGAAATTTTCGAATGCAAATTTAAATTTAGTTGAATATTGACATGAATATCAGACAATTAAAAATAAAATGTTGAAGTAGCTAGTAAGTGTAGAAGAACAATCATGGAATATGGTTGTGGGGATGATGAATATGAGACGAGTGGTTCTCCTTCATATTAAATAGCTTTGCTGCTTACTGCTACTCCCTACATTCACTAATCACTGTTTCATTTATTGAGGTTAATTATATGAACTTTGATCAGTCATCATATATGAGAAAGATTGTAACTTAAAATATTTTTCATATAATTTTTAATTATTTAAATTTTAAATATTAAATTTAACTTTAAAAAATTCAATCAAATTGACGTCGAAAAGCGAAATAGTCAATGAGCAGAGGAAGGAAGTATTAAATTTCACTGTTTAAAGGGCCACTTAATTCCCCTGTCTACCATCCTTGGACCAAATTTCTAATTCTCAAACCTAACTTCTTTCTCATTATTATTTCATTTATCAAGGAAAAAATGAACATGAACTTGTTGTATCGTTGTACCCTACATGTGACGTCGTTGTCGTCTTCTTTTTTTTTTTTGAAAAAAAGGTGTACTAATACATCAGGACAACAGAGAAATGGGATATATATATATATATATCCTAACTAACTAATCAAACTATGTTTAATTTTTTAACAGGATTTGAACTTCCCATGTCAATTGTGAAAGGCAGGACTCACCAAATGAGCTAGTATTTAACCAGCATTTCGATGGATCGTTATATTTACTGCATAAGCAAAATTATATTAGCATAAATCCCCAGTATATTAGCGTAAAAATACACTAATCGCCTCATCATTTATTTTGATGTTTGATTAGTATAGTTAAACTCCCGCATTATTATTATTTGCATTAAGTTATGCATGATTCCATATACTTTTTTGTGCTAATTAGTTATATGAGATAAACTTACACGTATTATTATTCCATGCTTATTTTACAATGTATAAATAATTTTTGTACAACTAATATTTTTTGAACGGGAACATCCAAATACCAATTGAATTCTCTATTGTGATTCTCCGAAATGGCATATATTGATTAAAAAAATATATCTTGAGTATAACTTAATCTCAAAAGTTAGGAAAGGATTGTCCGAAATTATATAGGAAAATCAAACACCCTTCAAAATCAATGAGGGGATATCTGAAACATAAACAATATAATATGAGGATTCAACATCTAGTAAATAATTAACTGATTTGGATTTGACTGTGACTATGATACATGATAAAGAAATAGATCTTTGATCTAACTTAACCACACGAGTAACTCAAGGAGATGACTATCCAAGACCATATACAAAACCAAACGACCACCTACAACAAACGTGTCGTGGGAGAATCAAATATAGTTTTATTGATCTTAGGAAGAACAAATAGGTATCCAGATGTCAATTTATATCTTATCTGTAAAATGGTTGTATTTGTCTCTGAGGGAAGCAGCCATTGAATTATGAAAGAGGGAATTAACTCCATCACATGCACGCTCTTTCTTTACCCACCGTGGCCGCAGCCCAATGCAGTACCAAATGCCCCTCAACTACTTTCTTTTATCATTATTAGCTTCCTGTCACTTGTGGTTGCAATTTACAACATACTTAATTATTGCACCTTTACCAATTTTGCTGAGGTTGACATACAAAGCTCTATATTGTCACTTGTACTGGCAATGAAAGCTCTGCTTGATAAAATCTTTGATTTTTTTTTATTGTTAGTCCCACGGAAAATGTCTAAATATTCCATTTTAGTGTAGAATATCTTAATTTTACTCGCTGTTGTATTTTAGGAGGCATGACAAAACTCAAACGTATGGACTACACGAAATGACCTAAAAGCAAGCGCAGATCAATATATGTATCTGCTTACATAAATTATGTCGTAGTGGGCTTGTTTTATTTTCAATTGTAATTTATTGTATTTGTGGTATATATTACACCAGCACATAGTTTATTCAAAACTTAGTAAGTTAATTTCTCTAGAATTCAAATTCTAACTCCTTTTAGTCACTCATATCTAACGAGTTTCAACAAAAATGAATAGATTTCTCAAGTCAAATAATTTTCGAAAAAATATCAAAATTTACCATCAAGTTAAACTTATCCTCTGCCTACTTCAAGTTTGGAGTTCTTATAGAGTTGAGATGATTTGTTAATGATAATTGATATAGATAATCTCAAGGTAAAATTAAGATATTTGGTAGTAACTATGGTAACCTTGATTTTAGCAACTTGTGAATTAATGACGCTTAACTACCTCCAAAGCGGCATTAATGGCTATAGCTCAACCTTCATCTCCCTTCTTTGAATGCACAACTATTTCGGCCTTAGTCGGTTCTGACTTACACTTGTCTCAATATAAAGTTTTGTTTGAGGAAAGTCACTAAGCAACACTACACAGTACAAAGTTTTGGAAATATGGGTATCCACAGACAGCAAAATTTGGCATTTTTCTTGGTGGCTTTATTGGGTTTTGTTGCCATCCGTATGAATAATGCTCAAACACTTGTTCCGGCAATCATTACATTTGGCGATTCTGCTGTGGATGTAGGAAATAATGACTATATTCACACTCTTTTTAAGGCTAATTATCCACCTTATGGAAGGGATTTTGTCAATCGTCAACCTACTGGTAGATTCTGCAATGGAAAATTAGCCACTGATATCACTGGTAACTTATTTGCTTTGAAGTTTCAAATTTACTGACTCGACTAATCCATACTATATAGTATAGAGAAATTTAGTCTTCTCCATCGAAGAAGGCTCATAGTATTAGAGTCTGATTTCAAAATACTTGATTAAGAAATAGTGGTTCAGCAATTACAACCAGGACTGGAGCCACAATAATAAGTACGAGTTTTGCAAAACTCAGTAATTTCAACTCAAACTCTGTATTTATGCCGTACAATAGTCTATATAAAACCCAGTAAATAAAAATTAAATATGATTTGGAATCCATATTCTAAAAATTCTAGGTTTGTTACTGAATTTACATAATAATATTACTAACTTTTTAGTTACTGTACTACAGATCAAGCTAACATATGTGGTTTAATTTTCTAACTGTTACAGCTGATACACTTGGGTTCTCTACTTACCCGGCTGCATATTTGAGCCCTGAGGCATCGGGCAAGAATCTCCTTATTGGTGCTAATTTCGCTTCTGCTGCTGCTGGCTACGATGATAAAACCGCCATCCTCAACGTAAGCTTTACAACCACTTTGTCTTTTAAACTGTAATTTACTGTAATTGCCAGTAAATAAACAACAACATATCTGGTGAAATTTCACAAGTGGGGTCTGGGAGAGTAAACTGTAAACAGACCTTACTGCTACCTCTACTCGTAGAGATAGAGAGATTGTTTCTGGAAGACCCTCGTCTCAAAAATATATAATTGCCCGTAAATAAATATGCTAAAATTAAAATACTCTTTAGAGATCTTAGATACAGGAGCAAATAATGAATTGCTACTTCCTAATTGTCGGTAAAGACCTTTTCTGTTGTAGTGCTGCTATGTGTGTGAGGAATTTTGATCAGAATTAGTTAAATAGGGAAATTGGGGCTAACCATTGTGACAATTTTTTGGCGATGCAGCATGCGATTCCATTTTCGACACAGATGCAATATTACAAGGAGTACCAATCCAAGCTAGCAAAAGTTGCAGGCAGCCAAAAAGCAGCATCCATCCTAAAGGATGCACTCTACATAATAAGTGCAGGAAGCAGTGATTTCTTGCAGAATTACTACATCAATCCTTACATTAACAAAGTCTATACTCCTGATCAATATGGTTCTTACCTTGTGGGCATATTCACTAACACTGTCAAGGTAATTGATTTGATACTATTTTACCGGTAGAAATTGATACCTAATGCTTTCCGGGAGTGTGAAAAAATAGGCGTCTTTGATCAAATTTGAGCAAGTCAAAAAGAGTCAAATTAATAAACTAATCACAGTTCAATTTGGCCACATGTTACTTGTTTGGGTCAAAATGAGTTAAAATAACATGTCATAGATCCCACCATCGCCCAACATAAACCAACCTCTCTTCTTTTCTATAATATGTCTTCTTTTAGTTTAATTTCTTCCAAATATACATAATTTTCGCTCCCCAAATTCTACTTTGTATATTTTGATGGATTGTTTCAAATCCAACCTGTTTATTAATCACTAAACAGGTCGCAATCCAACTTGCTTAAACTTAAATAAATTGCATGAAATACTAAAAAAATGGTGAATAAATTATGTAAAACAGGATCTGTATGGGCAAGGAGCAAGAAGAATTGGGATAACTTCACTGCCACCATTGGGCTGTCTCCCAGCTGCTCGAACATTATTCGGATTTCACGAGAGTGGATGCGTCTCCAGAATCAACACAGATGCCCAGCAATTCAACAAGAAGATAAATGCAGCTGCAACACAATTACAAAAGCAGCTTCCTGAACTTAAGATTGCTGTCTTTGATATTTTCCAACCCCTATATGACCTCGTCAAATCTCCGTCAGACCACGGTAAAGTCTACTATTCTACACTATTTATAAAAAAAATCCTGCATACGACACTGATACTAACGTATTTTTTGGTGATTATTAGGATTCGCGGAAGCGAATAGAGGGTGTTGTGGGACAGGAACAGTAGAGACCACATCATTATTGTGCAACCCAAAATCACCAGGGACTTGCAGCAATGCAACACAATATGTGTTTTGGGATAGTGTGCATCCATCTCAAGCAGCTAACCAAGTCCTAGCTGATGCGCTTATTATTCAAGGCATCAACTTAATTGGATAATTAATCCAATAAAAAAAATGTGAATTTTACTGTTTATTTACTCTATAAGAACTTATAAAGTTACCATGTCATTTACTTTTACCCTTTTTTTTTGGTTTAAATTATCGTTTATTTTCTGGTTTTTCTTGTTGAGATGCATGAAGATGAAAATGAAATGATGTGTTGTATTACCTACTTTTTCTGTTATTAATGAATGTACCACGTGTTGTCTTGGAAAAAAAAATTGTATACTAGGGGAGATTTTTAAACTGAAAAGTCTCCTTTTATTTTAAGTCGCATTTACATCTTGGTATTGTAAATATTTATTTTCATCGATCTTTATACGAAATTATTATAATAAGTAATTCACTAAGGCAAAATTATGATTAATTCTTAAAAGTTTGGATGGATTGTGGATTTTTAACTCCTGTGGCTTCAAACCTAGTCTTACGTATGCTCAAATAGATGTCGAATTGAAAATGAATGATCTTATAGACCAAAATAGTCATACTTAGAAAGCGCAAGACCTTCAGAATTGTTTTTGTCAAATGACTTTAATTTCATGCAATAGTCTCTATACATATTTTCACCATAGCATCACCTGACAAGATTATTTGGCATCATACCAAATTAGAAAAGTATTGAGGTTAAATCGGAAAATCCCACTAAACTAGGAAAATGGTTAGATGGATGAATAAGTGAATAATGAGAGAACTCAATAAAGTAATCAGTCTTTCTAGAGAATTCTAGGACTTTTTATGATTTTTTTTTTCAGATTTGGATAATAGGTCCAAAGGAATTTTGTACTCTTTTTATTATTTCAAATAAAAGCCTAAATTATCCAAAATGTATGAGCACTTTTTTCGAAAATGTATTTAGAATGTGTTAATCGATCAATCATATTATTGCTAAAAGAATGAGGCACTTTTCTGAAGTGTCTAAGAATTGTAGACTTGAGATTGAAACTATTTATCACATGCTCTTTAGGTGTCCTGATGCTCGATTAGTCTAAAATATTTACCTCATTAATTGACCTACTTTAGAAAACACTATGGGCTTGCTAGTGGTGGAATAATCTTCTTAGTAATGTTAAATAGAATCCTGGTTCTATTGAGCTTATTAAATTAAGTATCTCTATCATGTGACAAATTTAAAAGGCTAAAATTTCAGAGAGTTTTGATGGAGAAATCTTTAAACCCAATAAAATTATAAACAATGTGTTCTTTGATTTTCATGAATATGAAAACAATTTGCTTATTACACTATTTCCTACATTGATACTTGCTTGTATTAATGATAGAAATATAATTATCGCACAAGATAATATTATATTATTTGTAGATGCTAGTGTACATAAGAAAAAGAAGAAGATGGCAAGCATTCATGTGGTGGCTATTGATAGCTATGGTAACTTGCTTCAAGCTATTGGTATCTCAATTTAATATGTTGGGAAAACCATCATGCCAAACAATTGCAATTCATACTGTGTTGGATAATGCTAAAGAAGAGGGTTGGACAAAGATACAAATCTTACAGATCCAAAAATTATAGTGAATATGATATTATAAAGAATTATAATCTTATAGGAGATAGAAACTACTTGGGAAGATATTTAAAAACTTATGAAGATTTTTGAAGAAGTTAATGTGGTGTATATTCCGTGAAAATTTCTTTACTATCTTCAGCTTAATTATTTGGTCTCTGTTACAAGTTGTTGTTGTATTTCGAACTCAACTAACAAAGCCAAAAGTTCAAGTATATTTTTTTAAGTCCTACAGCAATAAAATATAGTCATTTAAAGTGATGAATAAATTATCGGAAGAATTTATTTAAATAGTCATCTATTTGACATTTTAAATATAAAATATCAATATATAATTAGTTTGTGATTATTATTTATGTGTAGGAATTCCCAACTTTTATATGGGCCAAAACTGGGTTATCCACGACCTTTTTCCCCAATTTAAGGACCGACTCCAACTCGACGCACCTTGACCCGCTCCATATCACGTTAGGGTTTTAAGAACTGGAAATTGCACTACAGCTCCAGAAGCGCTTTGTCCAGGTTCAGATTTTGAGACCCAAAAAATGGGGAAAGCAAAAAAGGCTCCCAAATTTGCAGTGATGAAGAAAATGGTCACTCACAAAGCAATCAAGCAGTGAGTTATTGTGTTGATTCCTGAATTTCTCGTATTTGGTTTTCTATTTTTGAATTTTAATGGTGTTTAATTCCAGGCATAAAGAGGCAGTTTTGAACCCTAACAAGAAAGATTTGACCAAAGAGAAGCTCCCAAGAAACGTGTAAGTTTGTACTTTGGCTTCTAATTCAAGCAAAGGACTTTGTTGATTTTGAATATTGAGTTGCTAGTTATGTGTTTCAGGCCTTATGTTTCGTCTGCACTCTACTTCAAGCACAACACAGCTTTGGGGCCGCCGTATCTTGTTTTAGTTGATACTAACTTTATCAATTTCTCTATTCAGAATAAGGTGAGTGATGACTTCTTTTTAATTTTGTTAATTAAAAGTTCATTAATGCTGTACAGGCCTGGTATTGTCTTTGCTAACTACTATATTATTCCATCCAGCATTAAGCCTTCAAAATTCCAACCAATAGTATATACACGTCCTTATTTCTTGTCTGTACCAAAATACTTGTTAGGAAAAACAGAGGATTCTTAAAAAGTCTCACATCAGAAAGATTTGAGTTAAGAAATTTCATGGATAAAGGGTTTGTGACATCCATGCTTATTAAGTTTCCGTGCACTCGCCCTGTGCACTCGCCTTATTCACCAGCTTATGCTTGGCAGCCAGAAATCAACTCAGTATCATATAAATCTGGATATTTAAACTATATAGGTGATAAAAGTTCTTGCTTAGCTTTATGCAGTGCTAGGAAGAACAATATTCCAACTCCTCTCAAATGATTGAGAGCAGCAAACATTTTCTTTTCTCGAGTTCACTGCCTTTGTTGAGAAGTTCTATGGATAAAGGGGTTGTGATATCCATTATGGTTCTAAAGTTCTGCGCACTAAGGATTAAGCACATTTTATCAGCAATTTATGCTTGTCAGCCAGAAATCAACTGAGTATTATATAACTATATATAATTAATAAACTATATAGGTGAGAGAAATTCTTGCTAGCTTTATGCAGTGCTAGGATTAACTATATTCCAACTCTGCCTAAAATGATTAAGAGCAGCACACATTTTCTTCTCTTGGTTTCATTGCATTTCCATTCCGTTACTTTCCAATCAGTAGATAGTGGTTGCATTCATTTGAAAAAAGTTAGAAGATAGTGGTTGCCACAGAACAATGTGGATTATACAAAAAATTTGTTCGCTCTGTCTAATGATATTCTTTACCTTGATATATGTTGTTTCTGATTTATGTGAGTTAGCTGATTGAGCTTAACTCTTCTGTTTCAGTTGGATTTGGAGAAAGGGATGATGGATTGCTTGTATGCCAAATGTAAGTTCCCTCTCTCCCTAGGTGGTTGGTTTATCACCTTCCCCTCCCCCGCTTCTTTTATCACAATCTTCTCTTGGTAGAATACTTATGTGGTTAAACTAATGAGATACATAATGTGCGTTTCAAAGTCATTATCAAAAACGGAATGAAATAACTGTTTAATGGTGCATGGTGTGGTGGAATGAAATAACTGTTTCATGGTGCATGGTGTGGTAGTTTTTTTTTTTTTTAATCTAAAAATTCATGGAGCAAGTGATTGCTACTGTGACCTATTTGAAGTCGTCACTGAAAAATCCCTAAAGAGTACTGGCTTTGTATTTACAGAGAAGTTACAGTTTTGTGCTGAATATGTTATCCTTCCACAGGTACTCCTTGCATTACAGACTGTGTCATGGCTGAGCTTGAGAAGCTGGGTCAGAAATATCGTGTTGCTCTTAGGTACATTCTTATTTTAAAATTAATCTTTTAATCCTCTGTCAGTCGTTAAAATGGATTAAACTAAGTGCTGTTTAATTTAGTCCCCTTTTTCTCAATTTAGCTAGTGCTGCGGTTTCTGTAGTGAAACTTCCCCCTTATTTGTATTTAGTGATTCAAGGGTATTGTTAATTGGTTTTTATGGTTCAATTTTGTTTAATTAACATCGATATAATAAAAGAACTATATTGTCAAGTTCCTTTCGTGAGTCTGTCTGTGATTACTAAGAGGACCTTATGTAACCTCTCAGTAATCGAAGATCTTCTGCTAGTTGACGGGTGATATTCTAATCAATACATCAAACGACCAGTCCATCATATGAGTGTTAATTCTACCCAAGGGACTATTTCGCCATGATGCAACTTGGTTAAACCAAACGCACTCAGTAATGGATTGAAGTCCACAACCTACAGTCACTCCAAGAGGATGGATTTATCCTCAGTTTTCCACATCAATGGAGAGTTGTCTGATTAGCTAGTACTATATTTGATCTTTCACCAAGCTCGGTATGACTTACTCGATAAAAGGTATTGCTAGTCTCATTAGCCATTCCCTTATCATCTGGATACTTCTAAGGTGTAATCATTTCTTAATCCTTCCTTGAATGCGAATGGCGAAGGAAAAAAGAGTAACACTTTGCCCAAAAATAAAAAATAAAAATGAAATATACTATCTATCGTAGAAGCGTTATCCCTTCACTTAGATTGTTATGAATTGACGAAATGATTAGTAGATAAACAAGAATCAATTCTGACCCCCACGTGATGAAAAAGGTAAAATGCCCTGAGACGATGATAGACAATTTGACCACTAGGAGATGGAAGTTAATATGTGCATCATGGGTGAACGGGACAGGGAATAACTTAAATAGGAAACCTTGTGGGTGACCTGCATATACTGTAAATAATTATAATATCTTCTAGACTGTTCTGTCTCAGTTTTTTCTTTAACCAAAACAATTTCAAGACTCAAGAGTGCTAAGAATACTACCTCACATAGGCTATTTTTCAGAGGAATAGGATGGTAGCTTGTAGCATTGCCTTAAATTATGTTTAGATTGAGCAAACTGCAAGTCATGTTGATGCTTTTTCAGCTTCTAGCGATGACACCAGCATGGGTTAACTTTGTATAGTACTAATGGATTTAAGTTTCTATAATCTTTTGGAAGTTCTCTGCAAAGAATAAATCTGTTCATTCATCGTCATTTCCTTTAGATTATAATGTGAACTTCTCCCCCTTTCAACAACAGTGAAATTGGTGGCAAAAATATTTGACTTATTGTTTTTGTCCCCATGATAACGGATGTTCTTATTCCCTAAATATTTGTTGTAAATAGAATTGCAAAAGATCCTCGATTTGAAAGACTTCCCTGTACTCACAAAGGAACATATGCTGATGATTGTATTGTTGAGAGAGTTACACAGGTATGACCTTAATCTATTGTGGATAATATTCTCTGAATTCATTAGTTTTGTAAACCAATTTGTAATCCTACCGACTGTGTGGATGATTTTATTTGTGGATGATTTTATTCCTCTACAGCACAAGTGCTATATTGTTGCAACATGCGATCGAGATTTGAAGCGTAGAATACGCAAGGTATGACATATTAGCTTGCATCCCTTTTTTCTCCCTCTCTTCTCCTGGTTGACTATTGATTTTTGTTCCTCATATCTTATATGTAAGAAAAACTATCTTATATCAACTGTTGAATGGTCAGGTCCCTGGTGTGCCGATCATGTACATCACTCAACATAAGTATTCTATTGAAAGGTTGCCTGAAGCAACTATTGGTGGAGGTAAAGGCTACTCTTGTCTATATTCTCTTTTCTTATAGCTGCAAAAAAAAATTTTACTCGGAATTTTACAAAAATCTAAATCACAAAGCACTTATGGGAATTGGAGGGTTAGTTTGAGGTAGATGAATCAAACCCCAACAGTAGTGTAACCCCCACCCAAACGTAATAAAAAGGGAACACACTTGCCCTTTTCGCACTATTGATTCTCAGTTTCTCATCTAATCTCTTCTTGCTTGTATTTCTGCAGCTCCAAGATTTTGAGGTTATGGCAGCTACAAACGAATACCTAAGGCGCTGGATGGTGGTTCCAATTGCCAACGTTCTCCCACCACAACAAGACTTTCCATCTCTCTCTGCAGTGTTGAGTGATAAATGCTGAAGTATCACTATCAATTTTGTACCTTAGGAATTTCTGTATCCCAATGATGTGTATCTTGGATTATTTTGGTAGTTTCCGAAGAAAAAAAATCTGCATTCGGGATCTTATTGCGTCCGAGTGTATATTGGTGTTGCTGGAACGCATACTTTACTAGAACTATCATCCATGCTTATCAGCCACAATATCTCACAGCGATCGAATACACAAAGTTTTGAATATTTAGCCATTGGAATTTTGATTTTATACATTGAAAAAATCCGTTTGTTATTACTATAGGAAGGGATCAGTTATTCATTAAAGTTTCATTTGTCAATGACAAGAACTATATGGGATATATAGCTTGGAGATGTAGAACAAAAATTCGTTTATTGTATCATGCTTTCGAGGGGCTCAGTCAAACTGAGGTTAAAATTTTAATTTGCCATGTTTACCTCAGAGTATTTGAGAAAAGGGCTTTCGAGGAGTAGAAGTGTCTCCGTTATGAAAATTTTTTATCGTAATTATAAATTTTTAAGCCTAATACATAAACATGAACTTATAAAATGCAATGATAATTTTGAATTTAGATTTGTCTCCTATTTTTTCGCGCATGTAAATAATTAGAGCACATAAATATGGAAATATCAACAACAAAATATAGTAAGAGCAATAAAGTTCCATTTAGGATAATTAACCGACATAATTATCGTAACACCATTATCGTTTTCTAACTTTATCATCCTGGAGAAGTGATTTCCCCTTCCTTGTTTTGAATAATATCCTTTGCATATCCTTTTTATCCCTGTTTTATGTCGTTAGGGGTATTTAGATGAGGCGGAGGAGGAGGAAGAGGATAACTCGAATCCATGATGATGTTTGTGAGAGAAATTGATAATGGTGAGAGATAATAGGAACATAATAATAAGGCCTGTCATCCTCAAAGTTGGCCTTGTTTTGGCTGTATCTCTTGGTGGAATTATCTATACCATTTTCAGAACCAAAATAATCAAGCCATCCAATTCCAATTCCAATTCATCTGCCTCTCCAAATGCAAACGCCACAGGTTAATTTTGTATTTAATTTCATGGGGCTTTATTGATTTTTTTTCCTTAATATTTTGTTTGCTTTTGAATTTGTGAATCGAGTTACAGGAGGTGAAAATTTTGAGCTCACAAATGATGATCACGCCTCCCATGCAATTCTGTCACCTTCCTCCCGAAAATCGGTTTCTACCGCATCAGAGAAACTCGTAAGACTATACACTGTTCACCAGATGGGCTTTTTTATGTGCCTCTTTTGTATGTGTTTCCTTTTTAACTTTGAATTGCTTGAACAAAAGAACGTCAGTTTATTTCAAAAAATATCCCCCTCTGACTGTGCCTTTGAATTGCTGGTAGTGTGAATCTTTAATTTGCTCCTATAATATATATTGGTTGTCGCGAGATAATCTGTTTTTGGTTTCTCTTGCAGGAGGATCTACAGATCTCCAAACACATTATTGATAATTCTAAAGGTGTTCCATCTAGTAGTGGTATATTCAGGGCAGAGAGAGAGGGATTTTTCCTGCCAGAGTTCAATGAAGTTGCAAGGGAACTTACTTTATCTACCTCACAGAGAGACATTGAAACATTAATGCAGCATGAAGATTCACCCAGAGAATATAGAATTGTTGAAATGGTTAACCATGAGCAAGAGATTAAGAGCCTGAAAAATATTGTTAAAACTCTTGAAGAGAGGGAGAGGGTTCTAGAATTCAAATTGCTTGAGTATTATGGTCTCAAGGAGCAGGAAACTTCTATCATGGAACTTCAAAATCAACTAAAAATAAACAATGTGGAGGCCAAGATATTTGGTCTAAAGATTGAGTCGCTGATAGCTGATAAAATGAGGTTAGAGGCAAAAGTAGCTGATTATGCAAGAGTTGTTTCCGAGCTCGAAGCTGCAAAAGTCAAGATAAAGCATCTAAAAAAGAAAGTGAGATCAGAAGCTGAACACAGTAAAGAACATATTTTGGCCCTTCAAGAAAAAGTTATGAAGTTACATGATCAGGAAAAGAAGACCATTGAAGCTGAACCGGATGTCCAGTTAAAGCTCCGAAAACTCAAGGATTTGGAGATTCAGGCTGATGAGTTGAAAAAGTCTAACCAAAGTTTAAGAAAGGAAAATTCAGATCTTGCTCATAGATTAGAATCTGTTCAGATCATTGCTGCTTCGGTCATGGAGAATGAAGAAGTAATTCTTTTTGTTCATGTTACGTTTCATTCTCGCATTGTTAAGTGTTGTGTATTTATTGAACATTTCTTGTTTCAGACAGAAGCACTGAAGGAGGAAACTCTGAAGCTGACAAAGCAAAATGAGGATTTGGCAAAGGATGTTGAACGGCTTCAAGCAGACCGCTGTGCTGATGCTGAGGAACTGGTCTATCTCCGATGGATAAATGCTTGCTTGCGGCATGAGCTGAGGAACTATCAGCCAGAAGGAGGTAAGACAACTGCAAGAGACCTCAGCAAAACATTGAGCCCCAAGTCAGAGGAGAAAGCCAAACAACTAATTCTTGAATATGCAAATAAAGAAGAAAGTCAGGGGGAAAGGGATATTAATGCAAGTGATCTTGATTCTGAATGGTCCTCCTCCCGAACATCCTTTCTTACGGACTCTGTGGAATTTGACGACACTTCTACTGATAACTCATCACCCCGTAAGACTCAGTCTTCGAGCAAAAAGAAGGTATTTAGTAAGCTTATGAAACTAGTGAGGGGAAAGGACCGCCAACTTAGTAGGAGTTCTTCTACGGAAATGGTGCAATCATTGGAAGATAATGCAGCAGGACATTCTAGTTATTCTCCAGGGTACAGTAGTTCTGGATTAGATTCCGGAGCTAATGGGATCAACATCCGGTCAAGAACGTCCTCACAAGGTTCATCCAAACAATATCTGGACTTACATTCTGTGTCTCAAGGTTCAAGGAGCGGCAAATTAGGAGAAAACAACAACTATCAGATGAATAGCAGGCAAAACAGTGATGGGGGTTCGTCATCAAGTTCAAGAAGATTGGATTCACCTCAAGAAAACAGAACTAAAGTTGAGCCTGAGAAAACAGAATTGCAGAAGTATGCAAAAGTTTTAAAAGGTTCCCGTCCTAAAATGGGATTTGGCAGGAGATCATCATCTGTTAGTTCCTTCTAACATCTGAATAAATAAAGATTGCTCAAACAGTCACATTTCTCCTTCTATGTTTCCCGGCATTGTTAACTCTGAGGTAGGACAAGATTCCAGACAGAGGCGGAATTATGATTTATAACTTATGAGTTATGAAATATGGTCATTTTATGTTACTGAATTTTGAACTTATAATCTAGGCAAAGCACTAACGATATAAGAAATTTCTACATCACAACTACAAGCATCACAATGAAATTTGACATGTTGATCATCTTCATCGTCACTGTCAAGAGGCCAGCCATTCATATGAACACGTTGTTGATGTTGAATAGTGCAATGAGTGGGTCTTTCTCTCAAAATTAAAGGATTCTTCACCCAAATAGTAGTCAAGATCTCTACTAAACTCTTTCGACACTGCCTTGTTATTTTCCTTAGTATTTTTGTTTCTTTCATGTTGCCAATCAACATTACTCCTTTCTGCTTGAATTCGCCGCCCAAAAAGACTCTAATTATGCCAATCACATACAATGCTCCAATGTGGCCTCCTTTTGCTGCTTGCTTCAAAAATTCCACAGCAAGTTTTGGCCTATCGTTTTTGAAAAAGTCCATCTGTGTATACATATTAGCACCAATCAGCCTTAATGAGTGTTTCAGAACACATGCAAAAAGAATTCAAAATTTTGAGTCATAAACAAAGTTAAAGAGTAAAGTTTAAAATTAATTATTACCACTCCTTTTCTGTACAAGGCTTCTGTATTCCCACATTTTCTGCATATCTCCAGGAAAGAGGTAACTTTATTTATCTTCTCTTGGTTTTGCTTTATTTATCTTTCGGAAAGTCTACCAATGTTGTCTTTTGATATACATATCGCTCATTTGTTATTTCATTAAAAACCTTGCAACTAAAATATCAATTGGTTAGAAAGAAAAAAATTATTCGTTATAAATAAGATAAACATACCTTAATCTGACATTGATTAAATCCTTGAAAGAAAAAGAAGCAACCCTTGCAACGATATCAGTAAGTAAACTCATTGGGAAGAGATACAATGGAAGAAGAAAAAATTTCTTTCATGACTTTATTATTATTTCGTCTTCTTGCAATGCTCTTCATATTTTTTCTTGATGGAGGATTATTGACCATTTTTTTTATTACAAACAACTAAAGCAATTGATATTATCTTGGCATAGGCAGATGGATAAATTAGAAATATTATTACCCATTTATTCATATATAATTTAAACCCAATTAATTAACTTGATGATATTGATATTAAATCGAATTGAGTGCAACGCATGTGTCGTAGGACTAGTATATATTATATATAAAAAAAATAAAAAGTTTAAAAAACAGTAGCTCATATTTTATTTACGTAAAAAACAACTCAAAATCAGCGAAACTATACATGGCTATACAATATATATTACTTATACATAAGCTATAGATACACTAAATATATATTATGATACAAAAATATATACGGACTATATATGTCTATATAACAAGAACTATATATATATTTTTTAATTATTTTATGTGAAGTGACTTTTTGGTGTAATTTGTCTATTAAATTAAGGTCCAAAATTAATGAAACGGAAGGCAGACGTATGAGTAAAATGAAATTGGTATGTGATATGTGTATCTCACTTAAAATTTAAAATTGGCCAAATACATAACACCTAAACTTGTCCTCATTTTTCACTTAGACGCCCAAGTTCCTAATGCATTTGATCCCATTAAACACTTTTATCCTACTTGGCACTCTCCGATACTGTTTTTTAAATTTTTCAGCCAAAAATAAATAGTTGCGGTCTAAAAAAATTTTTTTTCACAAAAGTAGATTCTCAAAATTCTCAGTTAACCATGTGCAAAAAAAATTTTGAGAACCTACTTTTATGAAGAAAAAATAAATTTGGACCGCAACTATTTATTTTTGGCTGAAAAATTAAAAAAACAGTATTGGAGAGTGCCAAGTAGGATAAAAGTGTTTAATGGGATCAAATCTGAGCAGGTGTCTATTAGGAACTTGTCTTAGTTTAGGTGTCTAAGTGAAAAATAAGGACAAGTTTAGATGTCTCTTTATGAGTTAAGCCTTTAAAATTTTATTCAAATTTCTTATGTATGAGAACTGTATAAAATTGATATGTAATTGTATATTTATCGCTTTAGCCTTAGGATTTCTATTACAATTTCGTGCATAAATGATGTCCTAATAGGAGGGACACTAGTATTTACCTTTTATACATTCATACTCTTTCTTTCTTTTTTTTTGTTAAATTAGTTAAAAATAAATCCATCTTCCTGGTACATAAAAAATTATTAAATTAATTTTTTGTTTATAACAATTAATTAGTTGAGATGTACATGTTAAATATTTGTGTGGATATACACAACATCACTTTTTATAACAAGCTATGAAATTTTTAGATAAACACTGCCTTTATATATAACACAGTTTGATTTGATTGTATATATAACCGCATTAATTTATTTCTTGTCATTTTGATAAACATGTTTAAAACATTCTCTCTCCACTTATTCATTTTAGATTTTCGATGGCTTTTAAGAAATAATAATTAATATGAAATATTGTACCATAATATTCATATTAATTAATACATAATTTTTAGATATGGATAAATGATTTAGAGAATAAGAGATTAATGTGTTAATGACAAAACATGAAGAATATTTTTTTTCTCTTGAATTAGTAAAAATTAAAATATATTTTTAATATACTCCTTTATTTTCTTTTTTGTCACTATATTTTATTTGATAGTCAAACGATATAAATTTTGACTAATATTTTAAGATTTATTTTTTTAATCATACTGATATAAATTATTTTGTAATTTATTGCACTTTTTATATAATTTTTAAATATCTAACTAAATTTTTGTTTTAAAAAATCAAATTAATATATTCAATCTAACTTTAAATCGACTCAAAAGAAATATATTTCCTCCGTCCATCTTTACTTGTCCCTTATGCTATTTTGAATTGTCCAACAATACTTGTCCACTTTATGAAATCAAGAGATAATTTTACCCTTAGTTCCTAATTTACTCTTATCATTGATTATAGTCATTTCTTCATTATATTTTTCAAGACATTATATTTATTATATTCAAAGAGTGATTTAGTAAAATTATTCTTATCACTTACTACTCTTTAATCCCGTGTCAAGTCAACATAGGACAATTAAAGATGCGCCGACAGCGGGAGTAGTAAGTAACATGCGAGTAAAACAGAAGGAGAAGAGATGTCGTTATAACGCATTTAATAAGTGGGAGATACACACGCGACCTGGTACATTCATTAATAACACAAATAACTAATGACAACTACAAACATCATTTAATGAGAATGACAGAGCAAAAAAGTTTCAAATAATGAGTCAATTGAGTTATTAAGAAAGGCATAACAATAACACGAGTAATTTTGTTGGATGAATTATCCAATTAGGTTTACGCCTTGGATAATGAGCGCATCAGCTAGGACTTGGTAAGCAGCTTCAGATAAATGTATGCCATCCCAAAACACATACTCTGTTGCATTGCTGCAACTCCTTGCTAACTCTGGGTTGCAAAATAGTGATGTTGTCTCCGTTTTTCCTGTCCCACAGCACCCTCTATTCGCTACCGCGAATCCTAATAATCACCAAGTTGTTAGGATATATTACAGCAATACCTTGTTCATATCGAAGAACAATTGAAGAATCAAGAAGATTTTAGAGAGTAAAGAGATTTTGGGAAACCTAGAGAGAGAGTTGTCAAATTCGTGGTAACACCTTGTGGTAACCCAGCAACCTCATCGTCAAGGTTAAACGACGAGATCGTTAATATATAAAAAAGAACATTTACATATTATAAGCGGTGTAGAATAGTAGACTTTGTATGGAAAAGTTACCGTGGTCTGATGGAGATTTGACGAGGTCATATATGGGTTGGTAAACGTCAAATATAGCAATCTTAAGGTCAGGAAGTTGCTTTTGCAATAGTGTTGCAGTTGAATTCATATTTTTGTTGAATTGTTTGGCATCTGTATTGATCTTTGAGAGACAACCAGTCTTATGAAATCCAAACATTGCTTTAGCAGCAGGGAGACAGCCCAATGGTGGCAATGAAGTCACCCCAATTCTTCTTGCTCCTTGCCCATACAAATCCTGAAACAACAGACGCCGCAAAATCAATTCATCAGAGTATACATTGGATCATGATCCGTTTGTCAATTTTACGCAAAGGTTAAATTCCTATAATGGATCCATCTAAATAAACAAGTGTTGGTTCATGAATCAAAATGCAACATAAATCCCACCGTAGATACTCCTTCCGTCCCTTTTTAGTTGACATATTGAGCAAAGTTCATTTAACTAATTTTCAAAACTAAAATAAATTTAACTTAATTTTATATATTAAAATAAAAATTTAGATATTCAAAGGTTATACGAAAAAGTATTATTGATTCGAATTTTTTTCATATCAATATGATGAAAAAATACATCTTAAAATATAAGTCAAAGTTTATGTAATTTGATTCTAAAAATAAAAATTATGACAACTAAAAAAGAACGAAGAGAGTAATTAAATTTGGAGACGGAGAATTATGTAATTTTGGAAGAACTAACTATCAAACTTGGTGGAACTTTCAGAGTGAAAAACTAACTTTCATTGCTAAGCGCCTGTTTGAATTGGCTTTTGACTTATCATTCAAAAGCTATAAATTAGAAATTCTAACTTTTTTGATTTATTTTTATTATTCTAACTTTAAAAACTAGGGTTTATAATATTTTTTTATCTCACCAAAACTACTTTAAAGCTATACGGGTTTAAAAAACCAAAAATTAATCTATCCAAAGTAAGCTCTAAAATTTACTCCTTCTGTTTCATACGAATGAGCTACTTTCTTTTTTGTTTTGTTTCAAAAGGAATAACTCGTTTTCTTTTTTGACAAAATTTTATTTTCAACTTTCCATGTGGCATATTTCGGACCATAAAATTAAAGTAAATTTTGGTATGTTTAACGTAACTTTAATTGAGGACTACAAGATTTAAAAACCTTTTTTGTTTTCTTAAACTCTGATACGTCATTATTTTTAAAACAAAGATAGTATAATTTAAGAAAAAGACAAGTACTAGCTTTCACTCTTTTTTTTTCTTCTTCATCTAAAAAAGCAAAATTAAGGAGGAGAGGTTATCATGCTGGGCCAGTTGGTTACAAACCAAAATTAGTTACAAACTTGATTGCTAATTTATCGCTAAATAGCTCATATTTAATATTAATTACCTTGACAAAGCTAGTGAATATGCGGAGAAGATGAGAACTATACTGCTGTGGAGTAGAAATTCTGTTAAGGTAAGGATTGAAGTAATAATTCTGTAAGAAATCAGCAGTTCCAGCACTTAATATGTACAGCGCATCTTTTAAGACGGATGCCGCTTTCTGACTCCCTGCAACTTTTGCTAGCTTGGATCTGTACTCTCTGTAATATTGCATCTGTTTTGACAATGGAATTGCATGCTGCATCAACAAAAAATGGTCAAAACAGTTGGCTCAAATTCCAAAAAACCAAAGATACATTACAACAAAAACGTTTCTTCAGCAACAAGTCATTACGGATCTGATCTGTTGTGTGCTGATGAAGATATCAAATATATTTAGCGATAATTATTTAACGATAATTACAACAAAAACGTTTCTTCAGCAACAAGTCATTATGGATTTGATCTGTTGTGTGCTGATGAAGATATCAAATATACTTAGCGATAATTATTTAACGATAATTACAACAAAACTTACGTTGAGGATGGATGTCTCGTCATCGTATCCAGCAGCGGCAGAAGCGAAACTTGCACCAATAAGTAAATTTTTTCCCGATGCTTGAGGGCTCAAATATGCGGCCGGGTAAGTAGTGAAGCCAAGTGTATCAGCTACAACATTCAGTTTTAAAATAAACCACAACTGTTACGTTAATATGCTGTACTAACTAAAAATTAAGTAACAGGATTTTGTAAATAATCAGAGGCAAATTTAGAGATTTTATTTTATGAACTCTAAAATTATAATTCTTCTTTTACATAATTGAGTTCTAAATAAATTATCAATGAATATTTAAATATAAATACAAACTTTAAACTGAAGTTAACGAGTTTCGCCAAAATTGGTTGAGTGAAACTAAAGTAGTGTTTCTCAACTTGAAAATATTTAGACGTTAGTAATTAATGTCTATAGAAGATATCGTCTAATTAGTTAAGTGACTTTTTTCGTTAAAAAAATAAAGTTAAGTGACATTTTAGGTAAAAAAGTGTTACATAGTTGAGTGACTATCGAAAAAGTGTTACGTAGTTGGAATTACTATAGTTGGGTGACTTGATACGTGAAATGACAATAGTTGAATGACTTTTATGTTACAAAACAAAGTTGAATGACTTCTTTTGAGAAAATTACATTAATTGAGTGTGTTTTATATTATACAAAATTAACTTATAAAAAGTCTCAATTCTAAACACTCTTAAGAGTAGGAATTAGTAAATAAACATACTGATGACTTTGAGCTAACGTTAATTAGTAAAGCCAAATTTATATTCTGAAGTATGATCTAAATTGGTTGAAAGACTTAAAAGTGAAATTACACTAATTGTGTGATTTTTCTATTAAAATAAATTTGAGCGACTTTTTAACGTAAAAATTATTAGTTGAGTAATACCGAGCGAAATGAACTAATTAAAAATTCTCAATACTCTTTACTTACCAGTGATATCAGTGACTAATTTTCCATTGCAAAATCTACCAGTAGGTTGATGAGTAACAAAATCCTTTCCATAAGGTGGATAATTGGCCTTAAAAAGAGTAAAAATGTAGTCATTATTTCCTACGTCCACAGTAGAGTCGCCAAATGTAATAATTGCCGAAACAAGCATTGTTGAATTTTGAGCACTATTCAGAGGGATCAAAAAGCCCAATAACGCCATCAACAACAACCTAGTACTACTTTGGATGCCCATTTTCCAAAGACGTAATATTCTTGATTAGTTAGCTAGACACTCGAAAACTATATAAAGATGAATATGAATAATTGAGCATTCAATACAAAGGGAGCAGATTGGTCCAGGTGCTCAGCAATTTCATCATTATTCTATATATATCAGCATTAAATTTTTCTTCCAACTTTTGAACTTTGTTACGTATTATAAAGTATCAAAGTAAAGCAAATGTTGAGTAGATCAATTTTAAAAATGGTAGGGAAGGTTGAGCTATGTATAACCCCCTTCTTGTCGGTTGCTATATTGCTATTAATAATGTAGGAGTGAGTAGTGTTCCACTAAAAATTATATACTCGTATTATTTGCTTTACTTTAAATTTTTTTTATTTTTAGAAAAGTAAGTTTGTATTTTTAGCTTAGGCACACCTTATTGAGTATTGAAGAAGTACGTTATTAAATTATAATTTTTTTAAACTATAATGATATAATATAAATACATGTCATATGTTTGCTTAGTTACGTAATTTACCCTTTTAACGATGCATTAAACTTCAAGGTGTTCCTTTCCACTTTGTTTGGTCATCAAGATGATTGTTATGTATTGTTTTATATATTGAATCTAAGGAAATATGGATACGACTACTTTGATATAAAATATTGTGCTTCCTATGATTAAACTTCTGAAAAAAGAAAAATAATCAATGGTTCTTGATTAGGTAAAATAAGATAATTTTGAAAGAATTGAAAGAGAAGAAATAATCTTTTAATCATCTTTTAAATATTAATGATATTACTTTTGTGCTTAATATTATATTTTTGATATATAAAACTTAAAGTAAAGTGGTGTGAAGATCAAAAAAGTTGAAGAAAAAAATTCTAAAAAAGATAAAACAAATTACTAAGTAATAAAATAAAAAGGGACGCCAACCCAATCATTTTACGAAGACAAAGTAAAAGTGAGCAAAGAGAGGCAGCAAAGCAGCGAAAGTGCGGCGATCCTATTTTTTCGCAGATTTTTTCGTTATTCATATCAACATTCTCACTTCTCATATTTTTAAGTCTTGTCATCAAAGAACGATGTGACGAGTCGACATCGAGGTGCCAAACGAATCTGTTGATAAAAGCTCTCGGGAGTCATCAGCCTGTTATTCCCAGCATATCTTTGATCCGTTGAGTGAGAGCCCTTTCACGCAGGACTCTCGGATCACTATGGCCACCCTCGCTTTTGTTTGACATTTATTTTAGACTTAATTATTTTATTTAAAAAATTTCATACTATTATAAATAATTTATTAATACATTTTGAAACAAGATGAGAGCTAGAATCTGTGAAGGATAGAATCATTGGATTTTATCATTTCTTTTACATCTTATATATATATATATATATATATATATATATATATATATATATATATATATAATTTTTTTATAAAGTTTGTTTTTTTTCTTTTGGTGCATGAAATCTAAACTTCATAATTCAGGTGCAGGCACTGGCATGAAAGTTGATGTGTGAAGATAGTTGCTATTAATATTTATTGATTTTACATCATTGAGTTAAGTCATAATTGTTAGATTGTTCGACGAAATAATTGACACTACATGTGACTCATTAACCATGCTTGCATGATTGAATTGCGAGTGCAATAAGAAAATGAGAAAAAATTACATGGATAAACAAACATATACTAGTAAATTTATCAACATAGTTATAGTTTGAATTAGTTAAGGCTCGCGGCAAACACGTAGCTATAATTACAGTTTGAGTTTTGTATAATTTGCCCGATTTAAACAAACATTATGCGTGATCAAATCGTATAGTGAAATGCACAAACTTGTGAATTAGAATGTGAATTATACAAACGTTGTGCACGAATTGTATCGCGAAATATACAAACAGTATATAAAAATTGCAATTATACAAATATATACAAATGTTACGCGAATTATATAAGTAATTACCCAAACTATAGCTATGAAACATAATTAAGGTACTTTTGAGTGGCTATATGCGAAAATTATTCAAAGAAGAATAAGTAGAAGGCAAAATTACCTAACTATACATATTTTTTTACCTTATTTACTATTCTTCCCTACCGTATCAAAATATTTCAGAAATTCATATTTTTCCTCCTAAGAATCTCCCACCCGGATACATAATTTATTACCCAAATTCTTCCAAATTCAAAACAGATTAACTTCTAGATTTCACTCCCCCAATTTCTCGCCTAAAATCACAAAGATTGTTGTCAAATTTGAATTTCAGATTTACCATATCTCCTTTTCCGTCTATGCTTTTCGACTTTGCAGTGTATGTTCATATTTTTTTTTCTATTTTTGATAACTCATGGATAGTGCTCCTTCATTCAGTACTGGGATTACCCAATTACCAAAATTTGATCGTACATATGACTATGAAAATCCTGATTGAGTAGAGAATAGGTCAAATAAGATTTACGATCAAGTATACATGAAGAAATTGAAGAAAATTGCAACATCTATTCCAACTGTCAAAGTGCAGGATCCCCCCCCCCCCCAAAAAAAAAAGGAGGTAGCTGATTACCCAAGATTTTATTGTTTTTATACAAATTTTGGGATTATTTTCTTGTATCAAATACAACAATTGCAATATTGCACTTTGATATATGTAAAATTTGTATCATCTACATCAGTTCATGATACAATATTGTGAATCTGTTTATTTTTTTAATCAAATGATATAAAATCAGGTTATGTGTCCCTTTTTGTATCAAGTACAACAAAAAGGATACACAATTATTTGAAGTATTTTTATTTTGTATCTAATACATTGATGTAATACAATAATTATGTGTTCCTGTTTATTTTGTCTAAATACAATTATTCATGATACAAAAATTAAATATTGTGCACTTTTTTTGTAAAAGTTGAATGAGCTATGCTTATTTTGTATCCAATACACAATTCTTGAATGCAGTATATGTGTTTATGTTTGTTTTGTTTCAAGTACAATCACTCACTAATACAAAAATAAGTTATGTGCAATTGTTGTATCAAGTATAACAGATGAATCTGATTTTATATCTTATTTTCAATTCTTTTGTATTGTTGGTAACTAACTTCACTTTCCCAAATTCCTAAATGTCGCAACAATATAGACACATTTGTTATTCATCAATTGCAAGACAACATTGATATCAATTTTCTATATTCATCTGCAAGTTTTTTTTTTTTTGAATCGTGTAAAGAAGTTGCAAACCTGTCCTTTGTTGAATTTTGAAAGGTTGTTATAAATGGAAAAGTTTCACATAAATTAGATTTACAATCACGGTTCACTTCCCCTTTTTACTAAACTAAAATTGTTAATTAATGAATTGTAATTTTTGTATCAATTTGAAATTTAATGTATTTGCGCTTCTCATAAATTAAGAAATTTTTAATAAAATTTTTAAAATAGAGATAGATAATAATTATTATTTTACTGTATATGATTTATAAAATTAAGTGATTTTTCTTTTGTCAAATCTCTTAATAATATAAAGATACAATTTAAACTTCTGATGCTACTTTCAATGTAAATTATGCATGATCACACGATGAATATATCATTTAATGGAAAGAATATAAATTTTTTATCATTAATTCATTCATATTTATGGTCTGGATTCGATATCAATTTTTTTTATTCACAATCGAAATTTAGTTCATTTAATAATTTTACACATCATGTTGAATATCTTAATTATGATGCCTTTAATCTTCAATATAGGTTTTTAGTTGTACCAATATTTTTTTTTAAAAAAGGAAAAATTCAAATCTTACATCTTAAAATTATTTTGTAAAGCTACAAACTTCAATTAATTTATACTCCGTTAAACTTCAACATATAATATCCTAGATTGACGTGTAATATTTTGAACTAAATTTATTTATTATACACGTGTTAAGGAAAAATCATGAAAAATAAGCATCAACTGAGTCTCAAATGAAAAATTCTTTACTTCTATAAGGTAAAATATAACTTCTTATTCATATATATCTTCTATTTAAAGTTAATTTTAATTTAGAAATACCTTATTAAATATATGTAAATAAAAAATAATAATACCCATAAGCTAGCGATTTCAAGTTAAATTCTTACTTTTTTTAATTCGACTCGTATAATTTATAGAATATATGATTATTTTTGTTATATTTATTTCTCGGAGTAAATAAATCATTTGTTCTGTTCTTACAAAATGGAGCGTATAACAGGGTCGACTTTCCGTTCCCGCCGTTTATCAGTCAGTGAGAGCTCTGTAAGCTCCCGGAATCCTCCATTTTCTTCTCTCTAATAAATGCAAATACCAAATATGCAAGCACTGAGAGCTCTCCATTTCCAAAAACACTTGCTCAATCTCCCTCAAACAAATCCCTTCTCATCTCTCCGTTTCAGCAATATATGCAATTCTCGTCGGTTCCACTTCACTCGCCGGCAACACTTTCCTAATGAGTCCACAGCTCTCAGCGACGACGTCGTACAAGGCTGGACCGCTCCTTCACCAGCTCGAGAAAACCCTAGTGGTGAAAATGTCCCGCAAAGGGAGTCTAAATCGGGTGTAAATTACTCCAACGTTTTGGGCTCAAAGGGTAGGGTTTATGAGGTTACAGGGAATGGGAACAAGAAGAAGGGGAAAGGGAAGAGCAAAACAGTGTGGGTGTGTTCTGATTGTGGGTATGATGATGGGCAGTGGTGGGGGATATGTAAGCAGTGTAATGGGGTTAATACTATGAAGCGGTTTTCTGAAGGGGTAGAGCACCTCACGAGTGGGTTTGAGGTTATGGAGAGGGTAACAAGGTCGTGGCTGCCTCATCAGTCCGTTAGAGCTATGCCCACGAAATTGACGGATGTGAATAAGGGGATCAATCAGTCAAATTGGCGAATCCCGCTGTAAGTGAAGTGATAGTTGTACCCACTTGAATTTGAGTTTGTCTATGTATTATGCATGTTATGTCAAGATTTTGGCTTTCTACTTTCTTGATATTCTAATCATTAAATTTATTAATGCGAAAAATAAATGCTCTTACATCTTTCTAAATTCATATCCTTCTATGAGTTCTTTTGGCCATTTAAGTTTGATATATAATATACGAAGATCCTTGGTAAATGTCAATGAGCACTTTGAATTAATGGTCTTGTTGTAGGTCTGGCCTTTTTGGAGCTGAAGTGGGAAGAGTACTTGGTGGTGGTCTTGTGCCAGGTACTGCCATGTTCAGACCCTGCTTTTACATACGAAGTTCATTTTGTCTTGCAATTTTGTTAATGAGACATGTACTTATGGAACCAAGTATCTATACTATTCTGTAAAGAGTTCCAGTTATAACTAAAATAATGTAGCCAGCTTGCTACTCTGTTATTAATGAAATTGGGTTACTACAGTGTTCGCTTTAACCTTGCAATTTTGCAAGAAGGCCGAGTATATTCTATATAGAAAACTTAGTTATCCACCTGCAAATTGAAAAAGAAAGCTTCCACAAGTTGTTGCATTCTGTAATTTTATTTTACCTGCATTTGTTGTGGTGAGCACTTTAAAAGGCTACACTTTGAACTGTTCCACAGATAGAATAGGAGCATCAACCAACATTAAATCTATGCCTGCACATAAATGGTTGCTGCTAAATGTACAGTCACTCTGTAGGTTGCCTTTAGTCTCTGTTTTTCACTATTTAAATGTTCCCATTGCTTTCGTGGAGCACTTTGGCTTTGGTCTCTATCCTTTTTTTAATAGGTAGTTAGGTCACCACCTTCTCAAAATGGTCAAATTCTTTTTTTTTTCTTTCTATCTTGCAGGTTGCTTAGTTTTAGTTGGTGGTGATCCGGGTGTTGGTAAGAGCACGTTACTGTTACAGGTATGATGCTGTGTGTGACATAATTTTTTTGTTTTAGGTCATATTATCTGGAGTTATCTATTATTCTCCAATCACTTTAACTATCTTATTCTCTATTGCAAGATTGCAGCCATAGTTGCTGAGGGGTGTGATATGGGGGGACCAGCACCAGTTCTGTATGTGTCTGGTGAAGAGGTGGGTGTTTATCATTCCTCATTGGGCAGTGCCATTATTCTTCTTTAAGCTTTTGATATGTTGCATCTGCTAAACTGAAATCCAAACAAGGCCAAGAATACAGAAGTACTCCAATAGAGAACCTTTTCCTATTCCCGACCTTGGAAAAACGTAAACCAATGTAAAAATTACTGTATAGTAACGGATTCTCTTTTTGATAAGTGACATATTAATCGTGTGTCTTAATGTATAGACAAAGATGACAGGATATAAAGGCTTGGGTGCTAATCTGTAGCTACCATAGTGGTTACAATTGTCAATTTAGCTTTGATTTGCTAATATCTTCCACAGATACATAAATCACTTCGGTACCTTTTCCATGTTCACCTTTTCAGTATCACTGTATGGATAGCTAATTCACTCATGCAAGTTGAGCATATGGCTACTTGACTTGACAGAGAAACATACGTCTATGAAGGAGAAGGGATTGGTTTATCTGGATAAGGGAATGAGAATACAATTAGTATTTACAAGAAAAACAACTATATGGTTTCAAGTTTAGCAAATTTGAGTGCAGATATACTTGTGTTATGGCCTTGTAATGCACAAAACAAAATGTTGGGAAAATGTTGATGGCTTGTAAATTTTCCAAATTTATGTCCTAACTTTCTTGTTTAACTAAGTCCTTTTCCTTGTATGCAATTTTATGCTCATGAAAAATGTTGGTATCTTACTGTCTTGAGTTATTTCATGGCAGAGTGTTGAGCAAATTGGGAACAGAGCTGATCGGATGAGAATCGGGACGGATGAACTATTTTTGTATGCAAGTACAGATATTGAGGTTAACCCTTTGATATCATTCAACAATTATGATTTTTCTTTTTGGTATGATAGACCTTTTTAAGTAGTTGTTCATATTGATTGTTGACTAATAATCTTAAATTGGCTTGTAAAGGCTAGGCCCTTTGCATATTGTTCAACAAATAATCTGGATTACTTGAAGGTTGCTGGATGAGATAAATGTTTAGCAGATGCTTTGAGTAAATAAATCTGATGTGTTTATGTTTTATTCAATGTTGCTTTCATTCTTAAGGATATTCTGGAAAAGACCCAAACACTCTCATTGCGAGCTTTGGTAATTGATTCCATCCAAACAGTTTATCTGAAAGGAGTAACTGGAAGTGCAGGAGGTCTATCACAGGTTCACTGTTTTGTACTACTTTTTGTATTATCACAGGTTCACTGTTTTGTGCTATATTTTGTAATAGTAGGAGGTTTACTGAGAGTTCATCCAAGCTTTTTATCCATTTGAATGGAAAGGGTGGCTCTAGATTCATTTGTTATTGAAAGCTATCATGTGATGGAGCTTCCTAAAAAAATCCTTTGTCTCAAGGCAGCTATGCTAACAGAGTTTTCAGAAAAGAATCAGCCTCTTGAGGATGTCTTGATAAAGCTTTGCTTACCTTCTTTTTAAATAATTAGATAGACAACCATTAAGTTGCTTCTCACTATGGTGTTGAGTCATCTTACAATACTGATTCATTCACAACAGGTAAAAGAATGCACAGAAGCATTACTGCGGTTTGCCAAGAAGACCAATATCCCTGTGTTTCTGGTGAGGGCGGACAACAAGCACTGTGCTTTTAACTTAAAACATCTGATTGATGATATTTATTGTTGTAACTTAATTTAAGGTTTTTTTTCACGTTAGGTGGCTTTCTTTAATTAGCTTCTCGTCCTCTCCTCCTTCGCAAAAAGTAAATTAAATTATCTCAATATTTCTATATAGTATATTTTATGATAGATGTAAAAATAATAAGAGGAGTTTCACCTTTCTTTGAGAGGCATCATTTTGATTATCTTATCAGAGGATATACTCTTTTTTCTCTTTGATGGATAGATTTTCATTGTGTTATGAATCTATGCTCAACTTGAATGTGTTTTCTGACTTGATGATATGCTGCCAGCAGCCAGAATCTTTTCCTGGTTTTAGAGAAATTTTCTTCCCTTCTCTTTGCCAGTTATTTACCTGTTGATCTGATATTAAACTTCGGAAATTTCAGATTGGACATGTGACTAAATCTGGAGAAATAGCTGGTCCTCGCGTCTTGGAACACATAGTTGATGTTGTTCTTTACATGGAAGTTGGTACCTTCTGAATTTCAGATTTGAGCAGTATCTTCTCCTACTTTAATGTTATTTGCAGTATACACATGTTTTTTACTTAGTTTGGATTTTATCTTTTAAAGAGAAAAAAGAGGGTTTTGATATGGGTTTTGAGTTTTGACACTGAAGGTGAAACCATGTGCTCATGCTAGCCATGCTGTATGGTAAAATGCATGTTTTTTTTAGTGATCAAGTGTAGAATGCTTGGTTAATTTATTCAGAGTCGATGGATATTTGGGTGTATCCTTTATAATTTGTGCCCTCTTTTACTTGTAGAGATAACAAGTTATCACGTTTGTGCATATTTTCTTTTGGTTGCATTTCGAATCTAATGTGTCTGGAGTCCATTCTAGCAAGACCGAGCACTATGCATCCTCTGTAGAACGATTTTATCTAGGGATTGTTCCTTCCATTAGGTGGTTCTTATTTTTTGGTTTTGACTATGCCATATCCGTTTCTCATCAATGCTCGAATCACACATTAAAAATTGCAGGGAGAGAAGTATTCATCGCATCGTTTACTTCGTTCAGTGAAGAATCGATTTGGATCCACAGATGAGGTATTCAGATCTTCTGCTCATTTTTCTTGTTCTTACTTTTTGTTGAAATGCTCTATATGATTTTAGATGTCATGGGACTTGAGATGAAGCTTCTCTTTTATTGTTTGACGAGAAGCTAAGGGGCAACCTAAAGGAAGATCGACGCATTGCATGAATCAGTTAGTTTCAAGTTTAGTAGAATGTTGTTTTTTGGAATTTTCAGGCTTCTCTGCTAGTAGCAGCGAATATTGTTTGGTTATGGGGTTCCATATTTACTGCCGAGTTTGGAGTATGCGGTTGGGGGTGGTATAAACAGAAGGAAGAGTTGTATAACTATTAAGTCAGTGTTCATTTTTCTGAACAACTATTATTCCACCAGGGCTTTGGTCAAGCGGTTGAAGTGCAACATGTGAGTGTACATTAGAAGCATGTCATGGTCCAAACTGTTCTGGAAAACACTTCATTTTTAAGTGAATATTTGTTTTTCTAAAATCAAGTTAGTTTTTAAACCAAACAACTAGTATTGCCCCAGGGCTTTGGTCCAGTGGTTAATGCAACACGTGAGTGTAGATTAGATGCATGTCGTGGTCCAAATAGTTCACAGGCAAATGCTTGGTTTTTAAGTGGAGAAGAGTAGATGGATGGGCCCATATCCACAGAGTCTAGAACTCAGCGCTAGTCTCCCTACGGGATCTCAATTATAGTATAAAAAAACAAAAACACCTAACAACTATTTATTCTGTTATGTTCTTCCTAGAGGTAATATGGAGAACTTTGAAAAACAAGTAGACTTTGTAGCGTAAGTTATCCTGCTTCACTAAAGCTGCATCTTGCATCCAGCTCATTAGCTTTTGCTCGTCGGGTATAATGTACCCAGTTTCTTTGAACTGATGGAAGACATAATGTGATTCATATTCCGTGATGCAGGAGAGTAGCTGTGAGTGGTATGTTCTGCTGTTGTCAGAAAAAGCTTGTTTGTCACTTGCAGTAAATTTTTTGTTTCATTTCACGATGTTGGACTAGTGGTAACTAAGAATCCTTCTTTCTGGTTGGGATTTCCTGATTGAGAAAGGTTTCACTTTCTTAGGTTGGTTAAATATTTTCCAAAAGTTAATATAAGGACGAAATGAGACATGACTTAAGATAGGATAAAATTGTCAAAGGATGTTTCAAATGCTTTTAGTCTGGATTATGCTATTTTCTTAGTAGGAATCTCATCTCAGGACTAGTTATGATTATCTACAGAACATCATACTGAAATATTTGGACCATCCCTGGTGACTTCCTAAATCTTTTTTTCTTATTTATGTATTTTTTGCCTATTGTATGCTCTGACATGTCTTCTTGCAGCTTGGAGTGTTTGAAATGTCGCAATCAGGCTTGCAAGCTGTTTCAAGCCCAAGTGAAATGTTTCTAAGTGAGCAGCAGTCCGATTCTGAGTTTCTGGCTGGATTAGCTGTTACTGTAATTATGGATGGATCTCGGGCCTTTCTTATTGAAATTCAGGTATGTCTTTGTGCAATAATTTTTTTTTTGGGTATCTCTTATGCAAGCTGCCAAGCACTAAGCTAGTTCTGGTACAGAATAGAAGGTTTCCTTGTGAAAAAACAGAAAGGAGGGCTCTCCCCTATTGGAGACCACTCCAATAATTAGCTGATAAAGTCTGTCATGCTATTTTTTCCATTATACATCCTGCATATTCACCAGAGTAATGATAATCACATTTATAGTTATTGTTCTTGTATTATTCATTTTTGTATATATCTGTTGAGTGCAGAGTGCCAACCTAGACTAGCAATTAACATGTGACTGAGTCTCTTCTCAATTCTCAAGTCTTCAAATTTATGCTGAAGTGGAACCAAGATTTTTTAAGAAGGTTCATCATAGACAAATGTGGAACCCAAGGACGGTGAACGGCTGATTAAATTACCATGCCTTAGGGGGTAGGACTACGGAGGGGTATAACAAAGATATGGGGGCAATTGGAGGGGTGTAACGAAGATATGGGGGGAATTGGAGGGGTATAACAAAGATATGGGGGGAACTGGAGGGGTATGACAAAGATATTGGGGTGATGGTTGGTTGGAATTTCTATGGCAAGCATCAGAGTCAAGTGAGCAATGGGGCTAGAATCAGGTCCTGGAAACAAAAATGTAGTGATAGTACCTTGTGCAACATCTTCTCTACATTTTTCTCCAAAAGCTATGACAACTGCAAAGGTGTACCAATGAGGGAGAGGAAGAGCTTGTGATTTAAGCAGCTTTATTTTTTTTTAGCAACCCAAGTATCACTGTAGTTATGTCCACATGAATCTGTGCTTCTAATGTAATATTTTCTCATACGTTCTTTTATCATTTGATGAAAGTTTATATCCATGTAGGCATTGTGTATCGCTGGTTCATCCATTTCAAGACAAGTAAATGGTGTTCAAGCTGGCAGAGCTGAGATGATAATTTCAGTGAGTGATTAATTCAAAGTTTACATGAACTCCTCAAGAAATTTTGTAAGGAAATTACATTCTGAAACTTGTGGCTTACATGCCAATTCTTGAAAATAGCTGTTATTCCCTTTTCCTTTTCCTGAAACTGGATGATTCAGAATTCCATGGGCTAGTTTTTTGGGATCAGATATGCTGAAGATTTTGCAAACTAACTGGTTCTTTATTACGTACAGAAACCAGTTAATATTCTAAGAAATTATTGATTTGTCCTTTTCATTTCCTCAAACTGAATAATTCAGATGCCACGGTCTAGCATTTTTGGATCAGATATGCTGATGTTTGCAAATTAACTGTTTTCTTTACTACTGTATTCAGGTTCTTATAAAGCAAGCTGGTCTCAAGCTACAAGAGAATGTAATGATCTAATGAACCTTCTTCCCAATGCTTTCTTTCTTTTCTGTCTCCTTCTCTACGTGCTTAATATGACTCTTAGATTGCGTGGATTACAGTAACCCTATAAAGTCTTCTATGGTGAATGACTTAATCACTCTTATTCTTAGTTTGTTCTTGTTTTACCTTCATTGTGATCCCTTTGATAATTGGAATCTAAAGGCTTTGTGTTTATTTCCATCAACTGGCTTTCACATGACTCTGGAGCTTTCTTGGCAACATAATGGCCTGGTTTTCATAATAGAGGAGAGATCATTAATAAAATGAATTGGTATTACGATCTATCTGATTTCGAAAAACCTTAACTTAAAAAGACAAGGCTATTATGATTACCATTAACTTATACTTAGCATTTGGCAATGTTTCATGTAATGTATTCTCTTATACATAGACAGATTTCTGTGCTTGATGTTTTATCTGGTATTCCTTAATTTGGTCCTCCTTTATATATATTTGGTTTCTCAGTGTATACTTTCTGTTTTCTGTTACAATCCGATTTATTATTTAGATCTTTGATTTAGTTCCTGTTAATTTGATTATAGGGTGTTTTTCTCAATGTCGTCAGTGGTGTTAGCCTGTCTGAGACTGCTGGTGATCTTGCAGTAGCAGCAGCAATTTGCAGCAGGTATTCTTTTCATAGATACTAGTTATCTGTCTGCTCAGGTGGACCAGCAACATAGTTTTCTGTCTCAATTCATCTTATTATTTTACACAACTTTCACAGTTTTTACAAAGTTAAATTCTTCCAATTAATTACTTTTTGTAAAACATAGAAGTCTATCACAAAAAAAAAAAAAAAAAAACATAGAAGTTAAATAGACAGCGCAAACTCCATGCTGAGATAAATGGTGTCACATTAATTGCGAAGGAGTACTTGATAACAGTGGATGTTTTCTGTACATTAATTTCTAACTATGGGAAAGACAAAGGAGGGAGTGAACAAACAAAAGAAAGGAACAGAAAAGGAAAATAAGAAAAAATCATGCAGTTTTTCTGGACGACATGAAATTGCTTGTCTTGCAATGGAGGATACATTTGCTTAGCTTTAAGCAAACAGATTTGTGCATGGTTTTGCTGAAGTTGCTAATAATGCTAATTCAGTGTAAACAGTCAAGTTTAAGTTATCCTTCCTTTTAACACGAATTGGAACATTCTTTTATGCGACAAGGTTGATGTCTATCTTGAGAATGAAATAAGCGAGTGGATTTCTGCATTTGTTTTACTTCTTGTAATTGCTTTTGTATTTCAGTTTTTTGGAATTCCCTCTTCCTGTGGGCATTGCATTCATTGGGGAAATTGGCCTTGGCGGTGAAATTCGTACGGTACGTATACTTACCCAACCCCCCTTTTCCAACTTTCTGTACACTTGTTAAAGTTTTTTTGTTTTTGTAAATTTTGTGGACTTTGCATCCTGCATCAATGGTATTCTTGGAAAAAGACAGAAATATTTGATGGTCTCCCGTTTCAAAAAATTTAGGTACCAAGAATGGAGAAAAGGATAAATACAGTTGCAAAGCTGGGGTACAAGAAATGTATAATTCCGAAATCAGCAGAAACATCATTGTCAGCTTTAGATCTTGGAGACACTGAGATTGTGGCCTGCAGGAATTTGAAAGAGATGATAAACAGTGTGTTCAGAAAACGCTGACATGTTGTAGTGACTTTTTTGTGTGTAAATGGTGATGCAATCTATAAAGATATCAGTACTGTATATTATGTAGGTTTTTTTCATTTTTCAGTCAGTACTGTATATTAACATAGACCAACTGTTTAAACTTTATTTTCTAATTTGGGCATCTATTAATTGGAAGCGTTTGAAAATCATGCTTTACTAGTTTCATCCAAAGAAAAAAAAATATTGGTTGAGGATATAATTTAATGTCATTCAATAATAAAACAAACGAATAAAATAAAAAATATTAATTTTAACAAAATGTGTAATGCAATAACTTTGTAAATATATTTTGATGCAAATAATTAATAAATATGAAGATATTTCATAATAATTTTTAAAATGATTTTCTATTTATATTGCAAATTAAATTTTAAATTATAAGTAAATATAGACATAATTACATATACATGACCTTTCAACTAGATTTCAACTGTCTTCTATACGCTCAAATTTTGCATGTGCATGAATAAATATTTAAATTTTTATAAAGTTAAACAAGTAAACACGCGTTTTACATGACAATTCGTGCGAAATACACTTGAATTGATTATATTATGACGTGTAGAAAATATGTCACGTTATCTGTAGGATGTGTGTTTATTTGTTCAACTTTGTACAGATTAAATGTTTCGTTGTGCTCACCCATAAGTTCGAGCAAATAGATGTCAACTGATGCCAAGTTAAATGGTGCGTTAATGTATTACATCTAAGAGATAAATAAATCTTAAATACACACATTCATAAATAAATTTTAAATGCGCACGCATGATACATTCATATACACATCAATGTGTGTAATATTAAAATAATAATCATAACAACAGATTTTTAACTTGTAAATAAACTTAAATAAAATCTATAAACAGCAATGTTAAAAAATAAAAAAATTTATATATAACATAAAATATTATATAGATGGATAAAAAAGACTTCGCATAGAATAAAGGACGGAAATATTAATTCTCAAAGTTGAAAAAAGAGTTTGATTTTTAAACCACTATTTCGATATAAATGATTTTCACCTGTTTTATTATATGAGTAAAAAAACATATTATGCATTTAACTTGACCTAAATTTAACGGGTTATGCTCAAAAATGTCCCCAAATAAGAGGTGGTCTTAATATTTTGACCCTCATAAAAAATATAATTCAATTTAAAATTAAAATAAAAAAATATTTTTATAAGATCAGAGAAAAAAAAATCACCGTTACATTTGGTGGATATTCTACTTGAAATTTAGTTATTAAGAGCGTCGGCCCAATGGCCCGTTAAGTAGAATAGCCCATGCACTGGTGGTGGGTTCCTATACTCTTCCTCCTCCGTGTGCCCAATTGAACATAACAGAAGAGTTCATGCAGCTTCGGCATCCCTGTCACCTGCTCCGGCAGCAGCTCCGAGGCTTCGGCACCAAGTACAGCGGCAGAGTGGTGGTGGAAGCTGAAAATGGCCGTTCATTCGCCATCGAAGTCGATGCTCCTACACTTCAAACCGACTCCAGAGGCTATGCTCTCCCCCGCCGTGACTTAATCTGTAAGGTCTCCCAGATTCTGAAGTCACCTCCTTCCCCTTCTTCTGATCCTTTCCTTGACCTAGCTGACTATATCGATACATTGACAATAACCCTAACTCCCTCCGAAGTTTCTGAAATCCTCAAATCCCTCAAGTCTCCAAACCTCGCTCTTCGCTTCTTCCGATTTTGCCCCTCCGAAATCCCTAAATTCCTCCATGACTGCTTCACTTACAACCGTATCCTTCTCATCCTCTCTAAATCTTCTCTTCCGAACCGGCTCGATTACATCCGCGAGATTGTTGATGAAATGGAACGGTCTGGTATTCGGGGAAACATATCTACTATTAATCTTCTCATTGGAACATTTGGAGACGGCCAAGGGAATGATGTTGATGAGCTAACGAGGTGTTTGGGGTTGGTTGAAAAGTGGGATTTGAGGTTGAATTGCTATAGTTATAAGTGTCTTTTACAAGCCTATATCAGATTGTGCAATCTGAACAAGGCTTTGGAAGTTTACCAAGAGATGAGGAGACGTGGGTACAAATTGGATATATTTGCATACAACATGCTTCTTGATGCTCTTGCTAGGGACCAAAAGGTTTGATCTTTGGATTCTTTCTTCTCTCATATTATTCAGCTTTTTGGAATCTGTGGTATCTAAGTTGCAGTATGAGATTGTCTGTGGCATTGTGGTGTAAAAGATGTCGTCACTAACTTCAATTTCTGAAATTGATGAATACAATAACTCTTAAGATTGGGACAGATGGTTCATCTCAAGTTTCTTCATCTGAATGTTAATCTATACTGACTTTGTGGGACTAGGTATACCAAGTCAATAGAAACAAGCTGTCTTAGTTATTTGAAATAGAGAAGGAATAGTTATGCAAAATGAAGTGCATAGCCAGTCGAAAAACTAGAGTCACAATTTTGGATATGAAAGTTCATACTCCGACAAAGGTGGAACTTGGTGAATGTTTTCTAGTATTCTAAACCTTAGTGTATGCACACTTATTGGCTCTTTATTAAATAAAAGAAGCGTCTTACCCTAAGGTGGATAGGAAGGGTTCAAATTTATGAGAAGGGTTTTTCACTTTACCACGGACAAGGACATACTTGTGCAAAACTAGAAGCCATTTTTAGAATGCTTTAAAGATGTTTTATTAGTCATTAGTGCAAAAAGAATAAGTAAAAGCATCTTAAGGCCAAATCTTGGGGAAAGGCCTCTACTTTGCGAACCAGTTTTTTTGGCGAGGCACAAGCTTTCTTTTTTCGGAAAAGGGCCAAATATACCCCTGTACTATTGAAAATAGTTTAAATATACCCTTCGTTAATATACTTTTGGGCTAAATATACCCCTCCCGTTAATGTGCCCTTATAACTAATGGACGACACGTGGACGGCCAGGATTAAATGAACCCATGTGATTTAAAATATATCCAATTTGGATATAATCAGCCCCGCCCCAATAATATGACCCGACCTAATGACCCACCCAATTCACTCTTCAAACGCAGAAAACCTCACGAACCTGTCCGAACTCAATTCCCATTTCATGGCCTGGCAATGGATTTGCTCGCCGCTCTTTAAATCCAATGCAGACCCACATGCCTTAAGAACCAAGGGGATTATATAGTTATCAGGAAAAATGAAATCCTTAATCATTTGAAAATAAGTTGTAATTCCATCAGAGCAAGCCCCTGAAGACACAATCACTTCAATAAAAGCAGTGTAGAGAACTACATTCGGGTCAGGGGTTTGCCGGAAAATCTTGGAAGCATATTTGATGGAGCAGCATCTGGAACAAATGCGAAGAAGCTCGAATAGAATAAAAGGATCATTGGGGTTGCTGTTCTTTATTATATGAGCATGAATTGGAGCGGCGTGTTGAATGCTTTTGCATTAGGTTTGCTGCGTTTGAAGAGTGAATTGGGTGGGTGATTAGGTAGGGTCATATTATTGGGCGGGCTGATTATATCCGAATTGGATATATTTTAAATCACATGGGTTGATTTAATCCTAGCCATCCACGTGTCCCTCCGTTAGTTATAAGGGTAAATCTATGCCAAAGTATAACAGGAGGGGTATATTTAGCCCAAAAGTATAACGAAGAGTATATTTAAACTATTTTCAATAGTACAGGGGTATATTTGGCCCTTTTCCGTTCTTTTTTAATTCACAAAGTAGCATTTTCTTTCACCAAGGAATGGGCGAGTGGTTTAACATGTCGTTCTTTGAGAAATAGGAGGGTTGGCAAAACTCTTGATTTCAATTGGAAAAAGTTGAAAGAATGCATTTGATTCATCTATCTTCAAATAAATTGGTCTCTACTCACTGGTGCCATCATTATTTCTTGCTATTGGAACAATACTAGTATGGTCAGATCTCTTGGTATTGAGTTTGCAATCTGATAAATGTAATTATTGTCTGACATTAAATAGTTAATAAACTGTATACATGCATTTGGAAATGCTGTAGAGGTGTTTTGACTTCACTTCATGAGCAAGTCTTGAAATATATGATGAATATGGTTCTTCTTGGCTAATGATTCTAATGTGCAGCACCTTGCCAGGTTGATCAGGTCCACAAGGTTTTCGAAGACATGAAGAAGTGGCATTGCGAACCTGATGAATATACATATACCATTCTGATTAGAATGACAGGGAAATTAGGGAAGCCCGGTGAATCACTTTCTTTCTTTCAGGAAATGCTGTCTAAGGGTATTTCTCCAAATTTAATTGCTTATAATACTATGATCGAAGCTCTTGCCAAAGGCCGCATGGTTGATAAGAGTATCTTCGTCTTCTCTAATATGGTGGAGAATAGTTGCCGGCCAAATGAATTTACTTACAGTGTTATTTTAAATGTATTGGCTGCTGAAGGGCAACTTGGAAGACTTGATGAAGTTGTGGAAATATCCAAGAGATACATGAACAAATCAATATATGCATATCTTATTAGAACATTGAGTAAACTAGGCCATGCAAGCGAAGCTCATAGGCTGTTTTGCAATATGTGGAGCTTCCACGATAGAGGAGATCGTGATGCCTACTTATCCATGTTAGAGAGCTTGTGCAACTCTAAGAAAGTAACTGAGGCTATTGATTTGCTGAATAACATGAATGAAAAGGGAGTAAAAGCAGATAGCTTCATGTATAACATTGTCTTCTCTGCTCTCGGGAAATTAAAGCAGATTCCTCATCTTCATGATCTCTATGAAAAGATGAAACAGGATGGCCCCTCACCAGACATATTTACTTATAACATTTTGATCTCGAGCTTTGGTAGAGCGGGAGAGGTTGAGGAAGCTCTCAAGATTTTTGAAGAACTTGAGAATAGCAATTGTAAACCTGATATTGTCTCCTACAACTCCTTAATAAATTGTCTGGGGAAGAATGGAGACATTGATGAAGCACACATGAAATTCATCGAGATGCAGGAAAAGGGCTTGAACCCTGATGTTGTTACATACAGCACTCTCATTGAGTGCTTTGGGAAGACCGAAAAAGTTGAGATGGCACGTCGGTTATTTGATGAAATGCTTGCAGCTGGCTGTTATCCTAACATAGTGACATACAATATCCTACTTGACTGTCTCGAGAGAAGTGGGAGAACTTCAGAAGCTGTTAGTTTATATGCGAAATTGAAGGAACAAGGTTTGACAGCTGATTCAATCACATACGCCATCCTTGAACGTTTACAAAGTGGTTCTCATAGAACATCGAGAGTTCGCAGAAAAAATCCAATCACTGGTTGGGTGGTTAGCCCATTAAGGTGACAGGGAAACAAGGATTAGATTAAGCTGCCCATGATTACACACTTAAAGGATCTTGCTTGGTGCTTTCGCTTGAGCCAGCATGGTGCTAAAGCGACATGACATTGAGTTTATACTGAGAACTCCAATGATTAAGAAATAAGCTGTCTTGAAACCTGCTGTAGACGACATGAATTGTTTCTTATGTGAAAGTAGTTACACGATCTGATCTCTTCACCATAGAGGGAGCTGTATGTTGGTGCTTATTTACAAAAATCCAACTTGGTGAAATGTTTTACTTGTGTGGTTATTTAATTGTTCAAAGTCCTCTTTGGCCATAGTAACCACTGTAATAGATGAAACATGCAAGTACCTTTCGTTAGATATTCGAGCCTGGAAGCATGAAATTGCACTAATCACCCATGTCACCAGAGTTTAGGTGAAAAGTGAAATAGTAGACGCTTAGAAGTTGGGCCAAGTGTGAAGCTACTTACTTCCCGAATTAATAATTTACATCAAGTTTAAAAATATTTTTAATACTTTCGTCAGAAAAATGACCTTATCTTTCTTAACATAGGGGTGACATATAAATATGCAAAATGATTGGCATAAATCATGATAGAGTGTTGGGACTTTCTTATTTTTTATTAAAGATTTTTGAATTCAAATTCTATAAATAAAAAGATTATTCAAAACGGTTTTTTAGAAAAATTACAACACACAAATTTAAATTAATTGAAGTTTAACATAAGCATCAAAATATAAAAATTGCGGGAAATGAGGGAGTTATCATTATGTTTGACCATATGCGTGAGGTCTCACGTGAATTCACATAAAATAAAGTAAAGAATTGGACTGCCCGCAATTGAAGGATTACTATAGTCTTGAATTTTAAGAGGTTATTAAATTAAAAAAATAATTAAAATTTTTTAACTTGTCATGATGTTTAAAAAAAAAAATTATAGTTAAAAATAATCTTTAAATACTTGTGTAATTTTAAATTATTTTATTAAAAATAATTTAAAAAATTACATAACTCAACAGATTCTTTCTCTCGCGACTCTCCTCCCCCTCGCTCAATCTTTTTCGAGCTCTCTCGCCCTCTACACTAAAGCTAATCCAATCCACCTTTTCTGCCTTTATTTTTAGGCAGAGTTTTTTCAGAAAAAGCTCTTTAGCCCTTTATACTAAAGCTAATTCAAACCACCCTCCCCCTCCCCCCTTTTATTTTTAGGGAGCTTTTTCTTTTCCCTTTTTTTAAAAAAAATAAATAAATAATGTAGTGTGAACATAATTTAATGACATGTAAATATAATAAAATAAAACTTTGGATAGATAAAAAATTTATCTATATAAGATATTCACATCAGGCCAATATATATATATATATTATTTTTTTAAGCATTTAACCCTAATTAATCGATTTATATTTTCATTTCAATAACTCATTTAATGACGGAAAGTTGAATCCCTCTGAATTTACAAAAATATTTTAAAGAATCGAACTGGCAAATACTTGAAGTTTGAGAAAATTACCATAGTCTTGAATTTCAAAAAAATTAGGACCATCAGATAGAAAAGAAACAACAATTGTAAGATGGTGTTTTTGGTCTTTAGGCAAGTAAATGGATTGCTATTTTTAGTTTTGGGATTGATGTGAGCTGTTGAAATACATTATTTCGATTCTCTCTAATTAAAATCACAAAGTTGATATATTTTGAATCTGAGCTTAGAAAATAATAAAACAATTAATAAAGAGAATTTTATCCTTTTTAGTGGAAAATTTCATAGTGAGTTTGGATCTCCTGATGAGTAAAGTAACGGTTTGGAATTTATAATCAAGATTAAAATCATATAAATTATTGTCTTCTTTACTTAAACACTGAGTCATATAAAATGAGACGAATGGAGTATATATTTATGAAACAAAGGAGATAATACTATGAGTGGACGAAAATTTCGAGGGACCATATATAATTCTTCCTTTTGTATTTATTCGATGAAAATACAAAAACATAAATTTAAAAAAAAAATCATGAAATCACCCTCATTATGTTTTATTTTATTAAATTATATAATTAAGATGATGTTGAGATAACAAAAAAAAAAGGGCAGTAGGTACAATTGGGTACGTTAAATCCAAAATATCACGTTGTCGAGGGACAAAGGGCAGTCTCTATCAGTAAAATCAGAGAGAGAGAAAAAAAGATCTTGTCGATTCTAACATACTTTTTATAGTTATATCGTGAAATAATTAATCTAGACAATCTTACCTGAAATAAAATAAAATTTAATTGGCTTCTATAATAAGCAAATAAGAAAAGATCATATTCTTTTTCAGATTGCTTAATATAAAAGTATTTCATATAAATTGAGACAAAGAAAGTACAATAATTATTGGACAGTATTAAATAATATTTGTATAAAGATATGTATTCTCTCCGTCTAATTTTATGTGGCATCAAAAAGACTTTTAAAGTTTGTTGTATAAAATCATTCTTAAATATTTGTATGGCTGATAATACTTTATAAGTAATTTTAAAAATAAATTGTTTTCATTTAGAGTAAAGTGACATTCTCTTTGAAATGGATCAAAAAGGGATAGAGGGGAGTAATTCTTTTCCTTATTTGAGAAAAATTGTAAATCTAGAATATTGTGTTATTTAATATGCTAAAAGTTAAAATATTAAATAATACTAAATATGAATAAAAATATGTGTATTAAAATAAAAAAAAATTAATAAGCTATTTAAAGACAAAAATATTCATTTCTAGAGAAGTAATTAAATTCTATAACAATCAACTCATTATTAAGCACAACATAGCAAATTCCTTCATTATTGGTTCAAGTGTTATAATCCCTCATAATCATTACGCATACAAAGGGTCCCTTCTACTTTTTTTAGTAAGATATATTGTTGGACGAGATAAGAAAAACAAGAATATTTCATGTAGTTGTTTTACGATATCATATTTTAAAAATTATAACAATAATAATAATAATACATTCAGTAAACTCCCACAAGTGAAGTTTGGAGAGGATAGAATATACGCAGACTTTACCATTACTACTTACGAAATTAGTCGTATCCATGACATGTAAAAGTAGTGTTACCACTTACCAATTCACTAACTTGTCATGATTATGAAAGGAGCGTCAGTTCAAACTTTATATAAAGAAGGAATTCACACATGAAATGTTATTACAGTAACATACCAACAACATGAGGTTCATTTTCTACTTCCTCCTCCTTTCCATTGCTGCAAAATCATCCCATGCAGATTTTATTCCCAACCAAATCCATCCTCTGAACCCGAAAAGCGGGTCCTCCGGCAGCCACGTGCCTCAAATCAACTGCCTGAGCTGGCGTCTGGCGGTGGAAACCAACAACATCCAAGACTGGAAATTGGTGCCCCAACAATGCGAAGATTACGTGGGGCACTACATGCTTGGCAAGCAATATCGCGACGACTGCTACAATGTAGCCGCCGCGGCTATTCAGTTTGCCAAGACCCTCAAAATTGCCAAAGACGGCAAGGATGTTTGGGTTTTTGATATTGATGAAACCACTCTCTCTAACCTTCCTTATTACGCTCGTTCTGATGTCGCATTTGGGTAAGTTTTAGATTAATTTTGACAAAACCAACAAACAAGAAAGATATCGAGTACTACTTGACTAATAAATTAATCGTGACCAGGGCAACGAAATACAACGGGACGAAATTTGACGAGTGGACGAGAGAAGGAAAAGCACCAGCAGTACCAGGCGCTCTGTTTCTGTATAATACGTTGTTATCTATGGGAATTAAACCAGTATTTATTACCGGAACAAAGGAAGAGTTCAGACAAATAAGGATTGACAATCTAAATAAAGTTGGCTACAAGTCATGGATTAAGCTCATTTTGAAGTAAGCAATGTGTTTCATGACTCGAACCTGAAATCTTATTTTAATTGATTCTAATATAATTATGTTGCGGGTGCAGGGGAGTAAATGATACAGGATCATCAGTGATGTACAAATCGGCGAAAAGGGCGGAGTTGGTGAAAGCTGGATACAGAATAGTTGGGAACATAGGAGATCAGTGGAGTGATCTACTTGGTGAATTTGTTGGTTTGCGCACTTTCAAATTGCCAGATCCAATGTACTACATTGCTTGAAACTTGAAATGGGTCTCTGTTTCTCTAATGTCCAAGTAATTTCTGTTTGGATTTGGATATTGAAAAAATGTTTAGCACTAGTTTGAGTTTTTGTGTAATGAATGACAAGTGCAATTAATTCATAATGATTGTGCTTACGCTTCGCTCTATGCTATACACAAAATTGTTAAGTCGGACCGGCTGTCCATTTTGTTTTGACATAGCAATAACATAGAAAACGCATCATACAAACGGACAATCATTCGATAAATTTGTCGGAAAAATGAAAAAAGTCTCACATTCGAAGTTAGGTTCAAATATCTAATCATATTTTTAGGTTGAATTGTTTATATCACCAAAATTTTCTAAATGCATAGAGCTTTATTGAGTCCAGAAATGTTCCTAACATGTTCTTTTACATATATTTAAAAACAAATTTTTATTTTAAAGTTCTTATTTTACTTTGAATGACATCAATATTTGGTCATAAAAATATTTTGACATATTTTATGAGCAGAAATTCTATAAAGGTGCTTGCCAAAGCAAGTGGGATATATAATACTCCATCCGTTCTCTTAGAGACACTATAGTTTGCAATATTACGAATCTTATCAGATTTTATTGTGTCGAAATATATGTATTTCGAAACAGATGAAGTCAAAGTTAGATGTAATTTGTTCTAGATATATTGTATCCAAGTGGATTCACACAAATACACATATTTAGTGAGTATCTAATGTGATTCACATGTATATGATATACATGATTATGATTCACGCCTCTCGCTCCATCTCGCTTGCATCTTTCTATTTTTAGTGTATCTGGTAGCAAACATATATGTATCTCCCTTAATCTATGATTAAAAAAACTCTTAATTATTGGTAAGATACATAATTATTTGAAAAATATTGATAGAATTAATATTTATAATATAGATGTATGTCTAATAAGATAGTTTCTCCAAAGTAAGAAGACGAGAAAAAACGAGAATGTATAAATGGATCAAGTCCCAAAAGGCAACATAGTATCCGGAAGGAGAAGAGCAATCTGAGCCCAAGCCCAAGCCCATCAGGACAGGCCGGTCCTTTTAAAATCACAATTTCCCCAATTCACAAATCTTCTTTTCCTTGTTTTCTTTTTTTTTTTTTTTGCCCATCCATTATTAAGCTTTTAAGCATGACTAATTTGATTTTGCATAAAACAATCTAAATTTGGATAATGGAACACTTCATACCAAAATATATTTTGTTCGTAGGCTAAGATCTATGATTTATAGTTCATTCGTAGGATAAAATCTAAGATTTCTATTTAAAAATAAAAAAAATATTTATCACGTCATAATAACCTTTCGTGGTCATTATTTCTTCTCCGAATCAATGTTGACACTATAATTATTCAAAATAGAGGATTATAATTAATACTCATGTTCAATTCATATGAAATATAGTTTTATTGAGCAAGAACTTTATAGAATAATAAAAGAATTACTTATAAGTTTAACGTGTTTAAAATTTTATACTTATAAAAGCATGATATAAAGATAAAATAAGAAGTTTAAAATAAAATTATATTGATACATATAAAGCAGAAAAAATTACTTGAACGAATACTTTTAAAAAAATAATTATTGATTTTAACAATTTTTTTTATTATTTATAACAATAGATAACAATATTATGATCAATGCGATACATTAAAATTGTATAAGTTTTTAGGGAAAAGAATATTATTTATAAGTGTTCAGCGAAAACGTTATTATTTGTTCGAATGTTTGAGACCAAAAATAGTCATGTGCGTTGAACGTGATTAAATTGAGGGCCTTCACGTTCTATGTTGTTTCTTTCGTATCATTAATTGCTGCAAATCATGTGGTGTTAACAATATACAATATTCATTGGTTCCATCCTTTTCGTTTTGATTAGACAAAAAGTTTTGTGGTGTATAACAACTTTATACCTTTAACACCTCATCTTTCTTAAGGATAATATTTTTAATCTTTATCTTTTCATATACAGGAAACCATTAATAATAGGCTTCATTAAGGCTGTCGATGGACCAATTCGGTGGATTATTTTTAAAAAATATAATCTTTTAAATATTTTATAATGTATATTAATCTTTCTACAATCATTCCAAGTGTGTTGATTTTTTTCAATATCGATATAGTTTGATTAATTTTTTATTTTTAAAATATATTGTTGTTAAAATATTTTTTTTAAATATATTCTTGAAAAAGTATTTTTATTCTTCAATGAGAATCTAAAAGTGCAAAATATTTGATGAAATATTTATTATAGTATTTTTTAATTTTAGGATAACAGTAGTCGTCCAGTTACCAGAAGCCTGGGATCTAGGTTATATCTATGTTTAGAAAATATCATAAAATATATTTTATATATTAAATTTAATATATAAATATATTTTCATACACGTAAGATTATTCGATTTGGTTCGAAAATATTTCTATTTTCTTTTTAAATTCAATTAATCATCAAATTATTCAAAATGATTATATGCTTAAACAAAAATTCGTAATTTTATTTAAAAAATAATATAAATTAATTTTTAATATTCTTTTCAGACCTCTAAACTTCATACAACATTTTGAAAGTATTATATGATGGATAGAAAAGTTTAATGTGTAGAAAAGTAAGATACCATGTTGACACAAGCCAAACAAAGTTGACCTTTCAATTTAAAAACGAGTGATTTGTAGCTTATCTTCTTCCATTTGATTTGATCAAATATTTCTAGAAAGATTTCTAATAACTAATATTTAATCACTTTTCAACAAGTCCAATTATTCATATTTTAAATCATATATTAGACATATTCAATTTTAATTATAAGCTATTCTATTCTTTTCCTTATAGTAAATTAAACGCGCAAGGCATATTATTATTACTACCTCTAATTTTTTGATTAATGAGAATGAAGATGTTATATATAGTTATTTTTCTTTTTATTTGCATTATGTAGCTATATCATATCAAAAATTTTAATCTAAGATTATTTCAAGGTCTTATAAAATAAAAATTGAAGCGGTCCAAATTTTAGAAAAGTAACTTGATATTGATCTCTCATTAAAAAAGATGACTCTTTTTTACTTACAGTTATCACTTCTAAAAGTTCAATTCATCACTCGTTGTAAAATTAGTTGAATTTTTTTTGAAAGATACGTAATTAGGAATTGAGTGGAAAGAAGAAGCATACTTTTGATATATAGAAAAGGTTGCAAAGACGTGTTGAATACTCATCTATCTTATCTCTATGTACTTTTACATGAATGTCTACTTCAATCGATTTGGTTTGGATTGATTTTTATTAAATTAATTATTTTTTATTGGTTTTTTATCATTTTTATTTATTATTATCTGTATATTATTTCAATCTTGTTTGTTTGAGTTGTAAATTAAGTTTTGATGAATCAAATGTAGAAATAATAGTTGATAAAATGATGAATATATAATCTATTAAGCACATAATCATCATTTAAAAATATAATCTATAAATTGATGCATTTCAATAAAACTTGATTGAAAAAATAATGCACATTAAATTAAGTAATTCTTTTGTCAATCTTTACTTGTTCACAATATTATTTTAGAATATTCAATAATAATTATCAAATTTATAAAATCAATGAAGATAATATTATTTTATCTTTATTATTAAATAATATTCATTTTTTAACATTTAAATGACTTACCTAGACAGTATTTCTTTTTTGTTGTTGTTGTTAGTTTGGTCTGAACAACCTAAGTCTTTTATAATATGTACAGTCTTTTCTATTTATTTTCTGTGGTATACAAAATTTTAGATTTCAAAACCAGAAAAAAAAAAAAAAAGGAGAAAAAGAGTTGTTAAAGAAAAATGGTTGAAACATCATAGGATTCGATTCTTAAACAAAGCCCAAAATATTGACCTTTTCAAATTCCAGTAATGTTCCATATAAGGAAACTAACACTTTTATTGTTGACTCCCCATACCCTCACCCTTTTATTTTTTTTAAAAAATTATGCTATTGATAATTTCATAAATTATCTGTATTTTCGATATTTCATAAGTTTATAATTATATTTTTTGATTTAATAGTATTAGGATCGCCTCGCATGGTTATCTATTTAATTACATCACATGCTTATATGATTATTAGTTCAGCTTTGCACGTATTTGTCATGTCAATTTAAAAATTATATATAAATAGTATTTGTTAAAATAAAAATAATATTTATGTAAATGAAATTAAATAAATATCATTAGTTTGATGAAATAATTAATCTGTTGTGAATAAGCACAGATGAGAAAATCAATTCAATTAGTTATCATATAGATATATTAACTAGTTTATGAATGCATAAAATTATAATTTGGAGATAAATAGTTAGAAGTTAAATAATTGATTGATAAAAGAAATTTAAAATATAAAAGGAGTAGCTTAATAAATATTTTGTTAATAAAAGGATGTACTATAACAAATTTCAAAAGAAAAAAATATTTGTTATTCAAAATTTTATTAAATTCAAAGTATTAAATATTAGAACAATAATAATTTTTTTTTCTTTCCTTCCTAGACAATTATTTATGTAGAATAATCCTAAATCAAAAATGAATTCTAAATATAAAGAAATTCTAATTCTAATTCAAAAGTGAATTTTGAAACTAAATAAATAAAAGATAAAATAATAAATTCTAAAAAATAGTGAAAAAATAATTTTATCTAAAACAGATTATTTTAATAAAAGATAAAAAGTTCAAACAACATTTCTAAGGTCATTCACGCTTTTAATATAGTACTAATCTTGTTGTACGCGCTTTGCACATAACTAAAGCGAGAAAAATTAAATTTAATTATGAAATTCACTTGCCAAAAGTAATTTTGAAAAATTATTTATTTATAAAGGTCATATATATAGATTCTATCACTAATTAAATTTCACACTAAAATAAAATTTTCTTTAGTAAGATATTTTCTTAATTCAAATAAGGAATAAGTAGGAATCAGAAGATTTAGGAGTCTTTCCATTCACTTCTTTTCATATATTTTAAAAGTCAATATTATAAATATAATTAAATAATAATTTTAAAAAAATAATGAAAAGCTAATTTTATCTAAAGTAAAATATTTTAAATCGAGATAAAAAGTTTCAACAATATTTTTAAAAGTCTTTAGGATTTTAATATAATATTAATATAGATTATTTATGTTTTATTTTATAAAATTTATTTTTGTTTTCTACAAAATTGAAAAGGATAAAGTAGGTAGCAAAAGTGGCATGCAAGAATGACCCCCATGTCTCCCAGTCAATGATTTTATCTACAATTTGCTTCTTATCATAAAGCACAACCCAAAATAAAAAGAATAATGCTTTTTTTTATTTGTGGACTTAGCGCTGCTGACTCAGATCCTGCTGGCTAATATATATCTCTTAATAATAATTTCATAGTCATACACCTTATCCTCTTTCTAACTTTCTGCAATTTTAAAGTCAAATACATTTATTTCAAACCATACGACAAGATAATCTCGAATCTCTGGATAAGCCCTACTTATATTTTATCAATCAATTCTAAATTTATTATCTATTATCACACCATTCACTTTTTGACACGTATTCAACGAACTCAATAATTTTTATTTATGTAAAAGTAATTATCAAAATACGTTACATGTTTGGAGTTCATAAATTTCAAATTCTAATTTCGTGTCTAACAATTTGTGTGGGTGACATTTGTTGTTTGACAAGTGTCGGTAATTAGTTGGGGGTGTGACGCAAGTATCTGTGTTCTTATCTGTCATAATGTCTTAAAAAGTAAATATTAACATTAATTTATATCCACACATTATCTTCTTCTACATTCCCACAATATATAAATGGCTTCCTAGAAATCACCAACAATCCCATTGTGTTCTATTGCATGTGCCTATAACATAAAAACTGAAGCTTTTTGCTAAGTTACATATTGTTATTCAATTTCAAGAAAATCTGATCATATGGAGAAGAATCGAGATCTTGAGCATCAATTATGGATGATAGATGAAGGACATGAATTAGATCATCATGATGAGATTTGTGATGACATGAGGCATTCATCTTCATCATCAATTTCATCATCCATTGGTGAAGGGTCATCAAACATCTCTAATGGATCTTGTTGTTCATCTTCACTAGACACAACAGATGATGCATCTTCTTCACCCTCTTCTTCTGATGGAGCTTTGTATGACTTATCATCTCTCATGTCACAATTACCAATCAAGTAAGTACTCCTCTCTCCTTTCGATGTTTGACTGGACACCAAGTTTAAAAAAGAATGAAAAGCTTATACCTTTATTCATAACAGGAGGGGATTATCCAAGTTTTATCAAGGCAAATCACAGTCTTTCACATCTTTATCAAGAGTGACAAGTTTAGAAGATCTTGCTAAGAAAGAATCACCTTATAGAAGAAGAATGAAGTCTTGCAAGAGCTATGGTGCTGGATTGGATTCTTATAAATCATACACTCTTCCTAAGGCAACTATATTGAAGAAAGCCTCAAGGAGCTCACCATTTCTAGCATCTTCTACTAATGGAAAGGCAAGTTTTATCAGCAGGAGCAGGCCCCCTCTAATTCCTGTGCAAGAACATAGGATGTAGTATGAAGTAGAGAGAAAAAGAAAAATAAGGAGAATAGTGGTATTATTTATTTAACAGGAAGAGATCTGGGAGTGAGAGAGAGTTCTGTATATACTTCAATTTTGGATATGTTATTGCAATTTTGGGTATGTGACAGTTGCAAAGTTAAATTGAAACTGAAAAAGTTAAACAGTGTTAACTGTTAAATTTTGTTTAATTGCTCTGCAGATATTGGGATGCATTGATCTTTATTCTCTCTTAGTCTGCAAAAATATTCATATAAGATAAGTGAATTCTCCATTGAAAGTTAATCATTTCCTACAAGTTACAATTCTAGTGCTTTTGCACTTTGATACACTACTTGACATAATAATTCCTAGAATTTGATCTGAAAGAAGACCAAAGAATATGAAACAACAGAGATGCTGTTTCCACTAAACAAACAGAAACTCCTACAGTAGATTGAACCATTCAAGGGGACATGCCAATACGATCTCGAATTCGACTTGATCTCCTAACTGGGGTTGTCAACACCGCCTTTTTGATCTCTTCTCCATCTTTCTGCACCTGCTTTTACAAGTAAAATAGTTTAAGATTGCAGCTTTTACCCAAATACAAGAATTTGAGAAATCGACTTAATTTTGCAGCATACCTTTTTCTTCAAGATCTTCTTTTCTGCTGTAAAGCTTCCATATGATGGAGAATCTGCTATGGATTGTTCCGCTACAGATGGCTGAGTAGGAGGTAAAAGACCTTTAGATAAATTAGTGTTGCTCTCTTCTGCTTCAATCATGCTGTTGTTCCCAACACAGCTTCTAAGGGAGCTGCTGACTTCTCCAACTATCATTTCACCTAATAGTTCAATCTTTGGTGCACTGATATGGCTGATCTGTTTTGATGCTTCTTTTGTTGGTTCACACAAAGAGGAAGCTTGTACAATGGATACAATGGCAGGAGTTCTCTCAAGGTGAGAGTTCCTGCTATTTTTGGAGGGATCATCCAATGGTTCTTGCAAAGATGAAACCTTTGCAGTAGTTTCAGTTTTCTTCTCTAAGAGGTCTCCTTCAATACTTGCAATGACACTAGAAGTTTTGGGTATTTCAGCTTGAGGAGTTCCAATAGAAGCTTTTGGTTTCCTTGTAACATAGATGATAACCAAACAGGCCACCGAAAGCACTGAAGCTGCTCCAACTCCAATGATAATAACAGCGTTACTCGGTTCAATTTCTTTTTCAGCATTCGCAGACTCTATTTCAGTATCCAGATTGCTGATTTCAATTACTTCAGCTCCTGATACTGTCTCCGATATTTCTGCTTCTTCAGCTTGTTCCACTGAGGCATTTTCCACCTCCTCAACCTTGTTGTCAGCTTCTGCTAGCTCAAATTTGGGCTCATTTACATTATTACTTGAAATGTCATCAAGCAATACTTCAAGGTTCTCTTGCTCAGGATCATTCTTCTCAAGAGCTTGATCCCTCTGTAGCTGCTCATCAACACTTTGAACTTCTTCCTCATTGATTTCGTTGGAACTAGTAACTTCACCAGCAGCTTTTGACATGGTTTGCCCCTCATCATCACCATGTACACTCTGAGCAACTTCAACCTCTCTGCTGTCCTTATCCATATCTGCACTCAGGCCTTCCTGTGGCTCAGTTGTTACCTCCGTTTCCATACTTCCCACTTCCAACAACTCCGCGATATCTTCAACTAATTCGATTGCTTGAACATCATAACTAACCTCTCTTTGACTCAATTCCAGAAAACTACTCAGAGAATACTCTGGATGATCCATATACACACTTTCACTGCCGTATATTTCATGGAAAACAGCTTCAAAGATGTTCTTGCGAATCATATCACCATAACCTGAACTCACGACGGAATCCATGGATGATAAATTTGAGCCTGACAGAAAGAAAACAGCCAATAAAAGCAGAATCTTGAAGAGCCCTTTCAGACTCCATTCACGGTCCACATCCTCTTCCATTTCTTCTTCATCATCCTCAACACTATCCACCAAATCTTCATCATTTTCCGGCTCCAGGTCACATTTTTCTGCCAGTTTTGAGGGATCCTGAGTTTGCTGCAATGACCCTTGATTATCATCAGATTTCTGAAGATCAAGAAAGGTCCCCCAACGCCTATTTGGCTGGTAGCGGAGATACTTAGGCCTAGGGGCGAGGTCATTAGTAAGAGGGTCATATGGCTTGTATGAGGAATCAACAACAGAGTTGTTCTCTTGATCATTGTCAGATTCAGAGGCATAACTGTAGGAAGAAATAGGTAATTTTCCAGAACGATGAGAGGTCGAATTTAGGGAACTGGTTTTAGATCCAAGATTTGAGGCTTTGTGAGGAGGAAAGCTTTCACATGAGCTGGAAAGTTCGTTTCTTTCTGCCAAAATTTTCTTCCTAATTGAAACTTTGGAAGCTGCAGATATGGTAGGTGACATGAAATTCTTAGTCATGGGTTTCTTGTTAAGTGGCTGCTCATTTTCATTCGTTTCTCTTGACCCTGTTAGTAGAAAAAAGAAACCTCCCATCAACAAAATAGGACAATTTGTGCTGAGAATACAACTATATCCTTCCACTCTGAACATATGACATTGTAGACAGTTGGGGGTTGATATTTTCTCTAAATATGAGAAATATAAACAGGACAAAGACAAAAAGTACACGATCCAGAGAAATTTGAAAAGAAGTTCAAGAACCCAATTTATCGTAAAAAATATTCATGATTAAGGAAATAACAACATACCAGAAAGCGCAGAAGACTTGGGAGAGCTCAATGGTGGAGTAGTACCGATTTCCATGGCGGAGTCGCACAAATATGAATTTCTTCAGAAATCGCTCTCCTCTTTCTTCGAAAAGTTTTGGTTTATATGAACAGTGAGGGGGGTAACAAATGCTGAGGAAGGGGAAGAAATGATGAAGAAGATGACCGTTAAGAGTAGGTAGCGTAACAATTTTTAAATCTGGAATTTCAGAAATATGACCGTTGGGGCATGTGGGCTGTCACAGAGATTCCGTATTAACCAACGAAAAATCCAAATTCACTGGGCCGCCTATGGCCCAGAGTCCTTGTGGATATGCCAACCGAATTGGACTATTGTGTAGATTATAAGTTTGGGCCAATAATCACTTTTGGGCTTCATGAAAATCTTTTGGGATAATTACACTATTCCGTCAAAATATTTACCAGAAAAATAGTCATTCGAATGTATAGAAATATATAGTTAAGCTATATTCATAATGTATATTCAGTGTATAACGTGTGTATAAATAATTTACATTATATAGTTGATGCATGCTTTCTATGACTTTCGGAAAGTTATATCGTACAGTCATATATATATATATTTTACAATTTTTGGCTATTTTTATATAAATAAAAGAAGAGTATATTTGTTGTAAATTAATTAGTTTATTGTTTATGTTTGAAATAATCTCAAATTCTTTTGCCTTAGCCTGTGTCTGGTGGGATGAAAGCGACTAAAATAAAGATGATAATCGTGAGATCTCAAGTTAAATTCTAGCAAAATAAAAAACATAATGAGTGATTTATCTTCATGTGTCTTAAAATTTGACGAACAAAGTTAATTCATAAAGGTGGGAGGTAGTAATCTTGGGGAATCAATTTCAGTAAACGCAAAAACAAATGTACAATAGAGACATGTTATCAATTGAATCGAATTCAATAAGTTTTGCTTCAAAATTAGTATTTATCTCAAGAAATACATTAAGAATATTTATGTTTTATTAATTTAAAATTTATATAATCTTAAATCTAGAATCTAGCATGATGATATCCGTGAAAAATGTCAATTCAAGGGTCAACGATTGTATTCATTCAAGTTTGTGTGTGGTCAAAGTAAAAGATTCAAAATAGTTGAGAGGCTCTTTCCTTTTTTGTTTTTTAAATAATACTTAAAAGTAAAGTCAAAGAAAATGAGAATTTAATATTATTAGGATTTATGCACCTAATTTCCACTTTGATCAACCTAAGAAAAGGTCTCAAATTTGGTGCTGTATTACACAACGTTCTTTAAACCAAAAAAATACAAAAAAATTAGTAATAAATGAGAGATAAAAATATTTTTGTATGATTTTTTTTATAATAAAAAATATTTATAAAATCTTAAGGGTATAATTCGAAACTTGATGGCTTACTAATGATTACTTCGCTATCTTTATACAATATGAATTTGTGATGTTTGTTTAACCTTCACATTATGTATTGTTATATTCTTATTATGGGATTAGAATTCGATCATTACTTTATTAAAAATACAGAAAATTATAACTATCATATATACATTTAGTTTATAAATATTTACACAATATACGAGTAATGAATAGTTTATAATAAATAAATATATAATATACTTTTCTATACACTATATATATATACATTTAGTGTATAATTAGTAATATTTGACTATATCAATAAACTGAATCATCGAACACTATATTTACTTAAGTTTTCCATATATTAATTATGTACAAAACTCAACAAAATAAATATCTAAAATATCAAAAATTAAAAAGACATTTGATGTGTGATATTTCTTACATTGCCCTACTCCCAACAAACAGGAGGAAAAGGACCTTTTCGGCTGTCTGCTCTTACATCTACATCCCACAAACTATAACTTCTTGGAAAAATAGAATTTGATGACAACTTGGTTCAAATTTGTTGTAAATCTAAAATAATCTCTTTTACTTAAAGGTTAAGTTTGAAATAATCTCATCAAATATTTTTAGTTATTCATTTGTGTTTATAATAATGAGAAAACTATTTAAAACACTCTTGAACTTGACGCAAGTTATTAGTTTCGTCCACGAACTATTGACAGTCTTAAAAATACCTCCCTACTTGATTAATTAAACTAAAATACACCCCAAAACTATCACAAGTGTTAAAAACACCCCTTAACTTGACAAGAATGTAGGGGTATATGTTACTCTTGTTACAAGATCAGGGGTGTATTTAAGTTCAGTTAGTCAAGAATATAAGTGTTTTTAACACTATCAATATTTTAAGGATGGAACTAATACTTTATACTAATACTTTATACCAAATTTAGGAGTGAATTGAGACTTTTAGAATTTGAAATATTTAAAATGACACATTATTATATTTTATGAAATCATTGTAAGAAGCATGCGAGTACTACTTAAACTATATAAGCTACTGAAATCATCATTAAAATTTCTCTTGATTCATTTTCCTTAATTGGTACCTAAATCAAATCAAATCTACATAAAAAAATCTAACAGTAGGAATAGACACAAAAAAAGATAAAAATATGTACACAATGTGATTATTATAAACCAACTATAATAAAAGTATTAATGTAATCTTATAAACTAATAGTATATTTGACTCTTTGAAAATAAAAAGATTATTTCTCAAAATTTTGCAATTCAATAAATATAACAAGACTTTTTTTCTGTTTTCATCATACCAACTACCAAAATATGACTTTATTTTTGTCATTTTGTGTTTTATCATTAACTCAGATTAAAAGTAAAATTATGAAAATCCATATTGGTAATAAATGTAATAAATATATCCTCATCCATTTGTGAAAATTAACCTTAAATTTCCCCCTTTTTTTTCTCGTTGAATTACTGAACTCTCCTTTGATTCGATCTCCTTCATAACGAATTATATTATTTGTCTGAGAAAAGCACAAATCTTTTCTTTTCATTTTTTTCTCAGTGGACCAACTTTTCGCCAACCTCAAATTCCGGCCAAATAAAATGAAGAAAGCGACGGTGGGAGCCGCCGTGATCGGCGCAGCTGCGGTGTGTGCTGTGGCAGCGTTAATAGTGAACCACCGGATGCGCAAATCTAGCAAATGGGGTCGTGCTATGGCTATTCTCCGTGAATTTGAGGAAAAGTGTGGAACCCAAGATGCAAAGCTTAAGCAAGTCGCTGATGCTATGACCGTCGAGATGCACGCCGGACTTGCCTCCGAAGGCGGCAGCAAGCTCAAGATGCTTATCACATACGTCGATAATCTACCAACTGGGTTCGTGCTACTTTTAACGCATTGCTTCTATACATTGAAATCTAGCGGTGATGATTTGTCGTTAATGATGGGTGTCTTCAATTCATTGGTAGAAAGTAAAAAAGTAATCTTTTTTCAAGTAGAAATCTGAATCTTTATTTGCTTTGATTTCTTAAATGGTCATGTTTCTTTCTTGTTTTTAATTTTTTTTTAACAAAAGAAGTGATTTTGTAATTAATGGTTAGTTGAGTGAGCATCGGAGAAATCTCAAAATCGAAGCTTAGATGTTCTTCCAGTTCAGCTCTTATAGATTTTGTGACCCTATTGATTTGACTATGAGATGGTGGGGAGTCTTGGGGATGCTAGCTGTGTTGAACCTGATTTGTTAAATGTACTGTTCCATAGCATTTTGAATTAAAAATGCACAAATTATTTAATTGAAGGTTAAATGTGCTTGGTCGAATACTACAAGGATGATTACTAAAATCTAGGATGACCTCAGATTAAGCTGTAGACATATATTCATAATCTCTAGTCAATTGGGACAAGCTGAGGAGAGTAGGAATGTACTAAAGAAAGAGTCCTTCAAGTGGGACAAGCTGAAGAGAGTATAGATGTACTAAAGAAACAGTCTTTCTCAATGTTGTTCTGTTTTTTATGAAATTATTGAGGTGATATCATTTGTGTGAAGTTGAGAAATTGGGAATTCTACGTGATACTTGTATTTTTCTTGTTTTCTACTGCTTTGCATGTCTGCTGTGTTCTAGTTGCTATATACTGATGTACTTAGGCTGTTGAGGGAGCTGTAATCCAGCTCAGAGAAACTTTATTAGCAGTAACTGAATTTCACTCCTCAATGTAAAGTTAATCCTCAAATTCCCCTGACATCCCCAGGACATATCCTGAGTTGAAATTGACGTGCTGAGCATTGTCATTCCGATATGCGATTGACATAAATTTCCTTGCACTTCTTACGATGTGTGATTTTGCAGCAATGTTTCTGTCCAGAATGTCAGTATTACGATGCTCTTTTGAACTGCCAAAAGAGCGTACAGCAAAGTCGTGTTATCAATCATATTTATTCAAGTGATTTGAAGTATTCTGTATGGTGGCTGGTCTAAGCCCATTACGAACTGAGTATATGCTAAATGTTTGTTCCATCAATACCCTTTTAATTTAGTGATGAAGCTGGCGTCTTTTATGCGTTGGATCTTGGTGGAACAAATTTTCGAGTATTGCGAGTGCAATTGGGTGGAAAAGATGGTGGTATTATTCATCAAGAATTTGTTGAGGCATCAATTCCTCCAAGTTTGATGGTTGGGACTTCAGATGTAAGTACTTGACCTGTTGAGATGTTGTAGCATGCTGTATTGTTTACTTCGCTTCTTTTGAACTCTAAAGTTGACATGATTTCAGGAACTTTTTGATTATATTGCGGCTGAGCTTGCAAAATTTGTTGCTGCGGAAGAGGAAAAGTTTCATCAACCTCTTGGGAAGCAGAGAGAACTAGGTTTCACCTTCTCATTCCCAGTAATGCAGACTTCAATCAACTCTGGGACTATTATGCGGTGGACAAAAGGCTTCTCTATTGATGATGCGGTATGCATTGTCCATGCTACTTTGTGTTTCCTGTTTATTGTAGTTCCTTGTAATTCTTGGCATCCACTTAAAAACCATATGTTTTTTCTCATTTCATATTTGACTTAACTGAAATTTTTCCAGTACCATAACAGTATCTTTTGTGTGTATAGTCATTTATATTGTATTACTTACACGCACGCACACTGGTACTGTTTATTTAATCGCCTGCACCTTTCTTTGCTAAAATGGGCCCTTGAAATGTCCTTCCCATAAAAGTCCAATGGATCTAAGTTTGTGCTAGTTGTTTGGACATAGGTTGGCCAAGATGTTGTTGGAGAACTCACAAAAGCTATGAAAAGAAAAGGCGTTGATATGCGGGTCTCAGCTCTGGTGAGTTTATCTGGTGCCACAGAATATTATTCCATTTAAGAGTGTGTGATGAGAAAAAGGATACTGATAGAAGTACTTATCAGAAAAGCAAATGTTAGTACTGTTTAGTTGGAAATTGATTAACGTTTTAATGAAAGGTAAATGATACCGTTGGAACATTGGCTGGTGGTAAATATACACACAAGGATGTAGCTGTTGCTGTTATCTTAGGTACAGGAACCAATGCAGCTTATGTGGAACGGGTGCAGGCAATTCCAAAGTGGCATGGTCCTGTGCCAAAATCCGGTGAAATGGTTGGGATCTTTTCAGTAGCTATTGATCTGCTTTTCTCTCGCTCTCTGATACTGTTGCAGAAATAGTTGCTAAATGCATCCCGTGTTTCTTTCTAGGTTATCAATATGGAATGGGGTAATTTTAGGTCATCCCATCTTCCCTTGACAGAGTATGATCATGCGTTGGATAATGAGAGTTTGAATCCTGGAGAACAGGTGCTTGTTAATCTATTTTTATAACTTCTTGTTGTAAGGTTGCTTTATGTTGTGTGCACCTGAGGAATATTTTCATTCATCCTAACAGATATTTGAGAAGATGACTTCTGGCATGTACTTGGGAGAAATTTTACGCAGAGTTCTACTCAGAGTGGCAGAAGAAGCTGGCATTTTTGGTGATGAGGTCCCTCCAAAGCTCAAGGAGCCATTTGTGTTAAGGTACTTCTTTCGTAACTTCAGAATTGCTGATGAATAATCTTATGCAAATTGCTTTATTAAACACCTAAAAAAACCCATCCAAGGGTGGCCTAGTGGTCAATGAAGTAGGTTGAGAACCATGAAGTTTTAGGTTCAAATCCCAGCGGAGTGAAAACATTAGGTGATTTCTTCCATCTGTCCAAGCCTTTGTGAAATGCAGGTGGGAGGTAGCAAGTATCTTGTGGAATCAGCTGAGGTGCACATAATCTAGCCTGGATACCTCAATTATAAACTAAAAAGAAAGCCTGAAAACAGATTGTCATTAATTCTAGTGGTAAGCTATAACATCCCCGTATGTCGCAGTGTTCATTTCCATCTTGGTTAAGGAAATTATAAAAAAAAATCGCTTTCCTAAGTACCTTAGAGGCTATATGCACATAGCTGAAGGCCTCATATGATCAACAAGCTTGGCAAATCCTTTTTCCCCTGTCTAGTGGGCCGTTGGATTAAGTGCTGAACTTGTATATTGATTTTCTCTTTGTAATTAGATGAAAATCTCGCAAGTCAATATCACTTTCTGTCTGCAACATGTCTGGATATAGTAAGTAAAGGGTCGAACATGGGCAGATTTAAGATTCGAGGAAGTATATTTATTTACGGATGTTTCTGGATGATTAATCTGTAGTAAATAACGAGATGGTATTGGCATTTAAAATTCCTTCCATGTAATTGAATTTTAGTTTCTAAGTGACTTGCATCACATGCCCTTGTTTCCTTGGTCCCTGAATATGTCTGTCCCGTTTGTCCATTTATTTACGTTCAAGCAGCTCCTCTGACAGAAATGTTAAACAATATGCAGGACACCTGAAATGTCTGCTATGCATCATGACACATCCTCCGATCTGAGAGTGGTTGGCGAGAAGCTGAAGGATATTTTAGAGGTAAATAGTGGTGCCTTTCAACAGTTACCGGAATAAGTAATTTTACCTTCATTTGTGTCTTCACAAAGTAGTAAATAACAAATGCAGCTTTTTAGTTCCTCCATTTTTGAAACGGAAAAAGTTAGAACAACAACATACCCAGTATACCCCACAGCAAGTGGAGTCGGGGGAGGGTGGTGTTTACGCAGCCTTGTCCTATCGGGACAAAAGAAAGATTTTGTTGTTTCTTCAACAATTTCTGATCTCTAGTGGACCTCTCTGTAGGATCCAAACCCAGATGATTTTCTGATCATCTATCAGAGGAAAAAAATGAATTGATATTGCAGGATTCCCAATAAATTCTTTCTCCCGATAACAGATGATCAATCATCTTCTGTCACATTCCGTGAATAGCCGGGACATTAAGGAACCCATTGATCCAAAACCTGGATAAATTTTCTCTTGCTGTGTGCAAAAACTGAAGAAGTATCCCTTATCAGATAATGATGAATGAAATGGAAACTACTGCTGGCAGTAAATTGCAAGGTTTTAGACCCTAAGATGGCAAAAAACAATAAATCGATATATGTATACAGCAAAATTATTCGACAAAAGTGCCTTAATGATAAATCAAATAGAATAACTGCAGGAAAAAGAGATTGAAGTTATTGATATATTTTTCTCCATAAACAATAACTCTGTAACTTTACTTATAATATATATACACATCACCAAACATGAAGTCACTCGAATTTTTCTTCTGCCATTTAGATATCTAATACCTCCTTGAAGACAAGGAGATTAGTAGTTGAGCTGAGCAACATCATTGCAACGCGTGGGGCAAGACTTGCAGCTGCAGGAGTATTGGGCATCTTGAAAAAGATGGGAAAAGATACGCCCAGACAAGGTGGTTCAGAAAGGACCGTTATAGCCATGGATGGCGGGTTGTATGAGCACTATACAGAGTATAGGATGTGCTTAGAGAACTCTTTGAAGGAACTGCTCGGAGAGGAACTGGCAGCAAACATTGTTTTTGTGCACTCCAATGATGGTTCTGGCATTGGTGCTGCTCTTCTGGCTGCTTCTAACTCATTGTACCTTGAAGATCAGTCTTAGGAGTGACCAAATACATATGCTGCTAGAGGAAACTACCTTTAGCCTTAACATTTTGCTCTCTAGGGGTTCGTTTGTTTTCTCTCCTTTGTTGTATCACCAAATGAAATTAATAATTTTCCCCAGCAGCTACTTTTAACTTTTATCTCTAGGAGAGTTTTCCTAGAAGTGCCTCCATAAGAACAGTTATTTCAATGATAAAGGTCCTTTTACTACCTGGCTGAATGATGTTCAATCATTTACTGCAGCGTACAGATTTTTCATTGGCTAATTTTAATTTTATCATTACCCTTCCTTCGTTCTATGATTCTCCTTTCTTGCCTTGTTTTCCTATTGTCTCTTGTCTCATTTGATTGGCTTTGATTTTTCTTTATCCTTTAAGTTATATGTCTACTTCGACTAATTCATCTAGTATGCATATACGGGCATCACTTTACCCACAAGAACTCCAAATTTTGTTATTATTGTCTATGTTGGAATTTGAACCTTGGTGTTTGAGACTTGTTACTCTTATAAGCATTGACACCAACCTTTCTTCAATGTTAGTCCTCTGCTGTGTTCAGAATTTTGGAGAAGTCTAATATATTTTGCATCAATTTGGAAATTCTTTTTATCATTATGAAAAGAAATTATGTATATATATAGTTAGAAAACTGTACACAACCATTTATACTGTGAATGTACACTGGATTTGTTGTTATGAATTATAATACACGAAGTTCACAGTGTCTCACCCTGGGATAATTGAGATGTTTTTGCAAAGTTTTGGAACTGTGATTCTGCTGAACTGCTAATCCTCATGAGGGAACAGTTTAGGTTTAAAATTGTTACACCATTAGAAACTGTAGCACAAACAATCACAAGAAAGCAATAATTCTTTTGCTTTCCAAAAACACAAATATTAGCAGCAACATTCATAATTTACATCAATATTTTTTTGCTTCTGCAACTACTTCAACAATTAAAAACATCAAATTCCATACAAAACAAGTCACTCTCTTCTCAGATATGCCGTTTCTAAATCTCGTTAGCTCGCTCAGATTATTGGGTTAGCTATGGCTGCTGCTTAGTTGCACCTGAAACGAGCAAATTACAGGCACTAAATTTAGTTCCCATGTTCAATTTTGGAGCAAAAGAATTCAAGTATAAACAAATCAAATGAGCAACAATTTGGGACTCACGAGTAAGTGTAGAGAGGTCGGAGCTTTTCAACACACGCAGCCTTTTCACAGTAGACACAAACATGCTGAAAATGTCATATGTTAAACAATTAGAGCAAATCTATTACAAGAATAAACAGATATCTTGCAGGCCATTCATCTTCAAAATCAATATTAAGTTTTACTTAGAATTCAAAAATGGAGTTTCCCATAATTGGTGCGACTCGTCCTTCATATACATCTACAACTATGTCACAGTTCAAACAAGTTGGAATCGGCTATACTATGATCATGTCTCTCAAACTACCATTACACTGAGACGGCAATACATAATAAAAAGATTCATTTTTCTGTCCTATATATGTACTATAGTTAAGGGACTAGAGATTCTTTCACAGATTAAGATAAAAAGATTTCAGACAGAAAAATGTTATCCTAATATAAAGAGTATTAAGATATGCTAATGTCAGAATATTAAAAGAGAGATTAATAACTTAATTGGGAGCATCAGATCCATAGATAGAGAGAGATCTAAGATGCTTACTGCCAAGGGACATCCCCAACAAGCATCCTGTCACCTTCGTTATCCTCATATACAAGAGTATATTCCCCACTTCCATCCAATAAACCACTTATCGCTTTTTCTCCGTCTTCATTATTCTCATTCCCACCAGCAGATGGATCATTTTGAGCTAATTAACAGAATAGACAAAAAAAGTTAATAGTTTTAACTTCAAGAATCCTTCTTAAAATCAAGATTTTAAATGATTAGGCATAAGTCACATGTTGAAACAATTTCAAACTTCAACAATCTTTCTTAAAATCAAGATTTTAAATGGTTAAGCTCTAGTCACATGTTCGAACGTTTTCAAGTTCAATAATTCTTCTCAAAATCAAGATTTTAAATGATTTAAGCTTTAGTCACACGTTCAAAAGTTTTTAAGTTGAATAATCCTTCTTAAAATCAAGATTTCAAACGGTTTCCCTCAAGTCACATGTTCAAACATCACCGCGGACTAAAGCTTAGTATTTAAGTGGGGAAAGGTAAAAGGACGAGCCAATTATCCATAGAGTGCCGGTCAAAAATTAACACTTTAAGTTGGGAAGAGTAGATAAGTATGTAAACCTGCAAGAAGGCCTTTAAAAAGTTGATCAACAGCAGAAGAGAGTTTATCATAGCTGTCATAAGCTTTGAGATCTACTTTCCTTCCAATAGGAATACCATCCATGTTGATCTTAACAAATAATCCTTTCTGACAAATTTCCATTGGTTTTTTGTTGGCACTCTTACTTGGGACCACATTTTGTACCTCAGCTGCAGGTTTCACAGAGCTGCTGCTAGCAAGATTCTTCCTAAATGAACGAATTGGAGGCCAACCCACAACTGGTGCTGGTGCTTGTGCAGTCCTTTTTTTTTTGAAAGAAGCAAACACAAGTTAGTCGAGAAAACAATATACAATTAGCCCCCACCAACTTTATATTATAGCCGAAAGCAAAATTTAACCCACCACTATGACAGGGCATCACAAGTCATAATTGTGTGTAAACAAAATTAGACTTTAAGATGCCGTTTACTGTGTTCTTGTCTCTGCTGGAACTAGCTAATAGTGCAAATCATAAATTTAATAGCTTTTCGTGCTATCAAAGTATATAACTTAAATTCATGAAAATATGCTAAAAAAAAAAGATAAGACTTTTCCTGAATTTCTGGTTAATCAAAAGTTGTGCACACGTAATGATGTATGTTATAACACGAAAAGGATATTGTAACAAATAAATAGAAACACGGCTCTATTATGATTCAACAAATTTGCACATCACCAAAATAGCTAGGCATGGAACAGTTAAAAAAATAATTTGCTTGTCTAATACAACAAAACAAAATGGCAATACTGTAAATATTACCAATAATGAGCTTAAAATATAGTAAGATAAAATTAAATTTTGTATTTTTTTGGTTCAAAAGCAGATGCAAAATCATATAGAATAGAGAATATTATTACAAAGGTGAAAGAAAGCATTTGTTGCATGGACCACAGCAGTGAATATCCTCTGTCAAAATAAAAATAAAAAAAGCAAAATAAGGGGCAGAAAGCTGAGTTACCTTTTCTGAGCGCTGTTATGTACAGTAGCTGTTTGTGAAAATGCTTTTTTCTTCTCTGTGCTCTGCAAATCTGCTGTTTTGGTGCAACCTGTCTGTGATGATTCCTGTACCTTCAGGCTCTGGTTCTGTGCCGTTGATTGAAGCTGAAGAAATGAAGAAAAATTCTGAGCATGGTTACACTTTGAGATGTAACTAAATGGGAAAAGGCTTTCATCTTTTTCATTACAAGACCAGTCTCCGTTTGGAGGACCAAGTCTTAACTCAAGCTTTTTCTCTTCAGAATTTCCATGGTTTGTTTCTTCTCCTCTTTGCATAAGCCATTTTCTTGAATAACCTTCCATTTTCTACAACAACAAAAATACAGACCAACTCTCTTTGATACTTCCACCTTAAAAATCTCCCTACATAAAAAACAAAAATAGTTCTGGTCACATGAAAACTTCACATTGAATAACTTCAGTAACACAATAAGCAATGGAAAGATGAGGATACTACTTGTTATACCTTGATTAACCTCAACCAAAGCTCACAAATACCCACATATTGATGGAAGCAAGAAAAAACAAACTCTTTATATAAATACTCTTAAAACTCAGAAACCAGATTGTCTTGAACAACCCACAAATGGTTAACTAATACTTAAACCCCAAAGAAAAGAAACCCCACAAAGACAAAAGAAAATTAAGAGAACTACTTATAGCATTTGTATCTTCTTGATAAGAGAGGGTGTGTTTAATAAACCTTGTGAGTTTCAAGAGTAAAGATTCTAATAGGAGAAAATGTAAATAGACAAAAAGATAGAGAGGATGTATATGTATATAGGGCTAAGGGTAGAGGAGATTCTCTTCAGTCCCTTAAAACAGCAAAACAGAATTGGAGCATAACGCACGCAACCACTAACATATTTATTTTGTTGTCTTTTTTTTGGTTCCATAAGCAAAGCGTGCTGTGCTGACCACCCTTTTTCACCTTTTTCCCACTTTTCTGACTCAACTATACAGTAAACCTATAACATTATAGACTAATTAACACATTTCCCTAAACATCTTTTTTTACTTAATACATAACTAATGTATTTAACGAGTAAAAGAATTTTGTGAACATGCATAAAGTCAAGCCTCATCACTAAAGAGAAATGTGAATAGTGGTTGCTTCTAACAATGAAAATGAATGGCTTCTAGGATTTTTAAGTAAAGTAAATTAAGATTAGAAAGTGACTTCATCCTTAATTTAGGGAGGGTTAAGCCTAATTGTTACCAAACCCCGTTTAAAAATGGATTATTGGTGGTATTAGTTTATGAATTTCACTTATATAAGCAGTGGCGGAGTCAGGATTTTCACAAAGAGAGGTTCAAAATCTAAAGAAGTAAACACACGAACAAGTCGAATGAGGTTCAACATATATATAAAAAACTATTTTAATCGTGTATAAGTAGCATATTTTTTTATCGAAGGAGGTTCGAATGAACCCCTCAAAATATAGTGTAGCTCCGATGAACTATCAATCGAAAATAGGAATCCCATCTTTCTCCGATGAACTATTACTATAGTTTTAATTTTGTAGTAACAAATTATAGAGGATTGCCTTATTCTCAAATAAGCTGATTCTCCTGTATGAATTTTATTGTTCATGTGTATCTATTTAAACAGGAAACAATCTCTCTATCGCTACGAGGTAGTGGTAAGATCTGCATACGTTTTATCCTCTTCAGATCCCACTGAGTATGTTATTGTGGTATGTGTATCTATTTAAGCTCAATCCATGTTCATCATTATCTATACAAAAATACAAGTCAGATAACAGGTTAAACAATAATATTAATAACAATATATTAGCAATAACAAAAAAAAAATTTACTAACATATAAGTTTAGATAATGTTAAAATGATCCTAAAATTGCAGTAGATTTAAAGTCAACGTAGTAACAAAATTGATAGGTAAATGCATGATAAGTAGATAAGTTTTAGTAATGTATGGGAACGCTCCTCCTTTATTCATATATATATTATTTTAGGATGTAATTCCAATAATGTTTCATAGAACTTGAATGTGTAAATCAATGAAATTCCTCGTATATTTTAGTACTATTGGACATGAAATAGAGACAGAAACAGAGGAGGATTTGCATGATCCGTGTCTTGGGAGTGTAATAAAAACATGCAGATCCCATGATTTTGTCTCCTTCCTAATTTGATTCTATTTTTTCTCTACTGCACACACGCTACCTACTCTAAATAACATAATTTTCGACGACGAATAATAAATTTAAGGCTTAACATAAACACATACCTAAATTTGTCCTCATTTTTCACTTAGACACCTAAACTAAGACAAGTTCCTAATAGACATTAAAATTTGACCGCAACTATTAAGAAAAAAATTTTGGACCGCAACTATTTATTTTTGGCTGAAAAATAAAAAAAACAGTACAATTAACATGAAAAAGGACTGCGGAGAGTGCCAAGTAGGATGAAAGTGTTTAATGGGATCAAATCTTAATGTCTATTAGGAACTTGTCTTAGTTTAGGTGTCTAAGTGAAAAATGAGGACAAGTTTAGATGTCTGTTTATGAGTTAAGCCTAAATTTAATATAATTTTATTAATTGAAAAATAAAATATACATATAGTGATAGATTTTTATTTCAATTAGCAATGTGAATGAACTTACCTAGGTGAAATTCTAAATAAACGTAATTTCCATCACCATTAATTAATATAAACCCATTTTTTCGTTTTTAGTTTTGACTATTTACCGTATTTTGTGTAACGGAACAGCAAATTGTTTCTCAAAACTGTTGTTAGTCCAATTAGTAGGTACTTGGTAATTGTTTTTGTCTCCTTAAAAGTCAAGAACTTGTGTGTCCGTGTGTCAAATACATGTTTACTTTCTTTAATTAATTTTAATTTCAGTTTAAATTTGACATTAGTAGTAATTAAATAAGGTGAGAATAAAGTTCCACGTCACACCTTTGAATTTAGACTCATTTTAGGTACCTCACGTGTGGGTGTTGCTTGGCTTCTTAGTTCAATGGCAAGAAGCCTACCTTCTTTGGTCTAAATATTTGAAAATGATATGTATGTACGCAAAAATGAATTCAGAATTTTAATTTTATGAGTTTTGAATTTTATGACAATGACATAAAGTGAAAATGATTGAATTCTAAACTTAATATGTTTATATATATAATGAATCTCTCAACAAAAATATATCGTTTGAGAAAAATCAACTGAAGTCAACTGAATTCGCATGTAGACTATTAACTTTGCCACTTGTGTGTATGTCTCAATATATATTGATTAAATATATTGGTCAAGCAAGGAATTATAGGCTTGTATCAATTGTTGGTGACATTTTGGTCGTATTTTTCTTCATGAGCCTACATTTAATATGTCTCGTCATATCACCCCCTAAAGTCGATTGGTAAGTATACCAAATTGACATGACCAATTTTATAGCATTATGAAATTAGGATCACAAAATAAATTCATAAAGATGTTAATAGGGAAGAACAAATAATTTGGGATTAATTAATCATAGCACGAACCTTTTCTTGTTTGAAACTTCAAAGTAATTATTATGGACAATCACTGTAAGTATGAAAATGCACTAGTTTAAACCACTTGTTAAGGTAAAAAGATTAGATTTGATAAGTGGATATATAAGAATGACGGATCGTTTGATTGGGAACATATTATCTCGTGATAAGTAATTAATCAAAGGATAAATTATCTCGGAATAAGTTATTCCATCATGTATATAGATGGAATAACTTATTCCATCACTAAGACAAACATGGTGGGATAAATAATTCAAGAACTATCTTATGTCTCCGATCAAACATGGAATAAAATAATCTTATATTTTATCTTGGGATTACTATACCTTATAACTTACTTAAGTGCTCTTGATCCTTCTAAATTTATTGGCAAAGGTAAAAACTTCACTTAAATCTATGAAATTTAATTTAATTATTGCTTCTATCGTTAGTGAATGACTCTCTATTTTTGGAATTTCACGGGATATGTTGTTATTTTATTAGTGAATGACTCAAATTTAATTACTGTTGGTCGTGCTAATAAATTTTTAGCATGCATGTGAAGGGGTACAAGTGTCAAAACGAAACAAGAGTGGTTAGTGAGAAGGTTAGGAAAGTGGACACGGATGTTTTAATGGACAAATATTGTTAACATGTGAAGAGAGTAGATTTATTTTTTTAGTTTTTGGGGATTTGGATTGTATGTGTCTGTCGACTGCGCAGCTCAACTGTTGTCTGTGGTGTTTGGATACTGAACAACGCCATCTCTAACTTTCTCTCACAGACATCCTATCTTTATTCCTTAACACCTTATTTTTATTCCATCTCTTCAATAAGAATTATTTATTATTCTATTAAATTGACTCATATTTTAAAAATATAATAAATGATAGAAATGATATTACTATATTGTTCTTTGAATATATTAAATTTAATAGTTTAAAGATACATTAAATATTAAGGAGTATATAATAGCAAAGGTTATAAGGTATACAAATGAAGAAATAATTCAGGTAAATACTAGAGAAAATAATGCTTGTAGACCCCGAAGGAAACAATTCACAAGTGGCTATTCTCATACTTACATGCCCTTGTTGTTAACTATTTTTCAGCAATTGATGTCATAAGAGTATATATCTATGATAATATTAAAAAGGAATGAGCAATGCGTCAATTAAATTACTTAATTTCATTAGGGTATATAGCAATGTTTCAGTAAATTTTGATGGCATCAAAGAGGAACATGCATTGTTTCAAAGAAAAGACTAAATTGCGACTTGATACTATCAGAAGATATACATATTCTCGTGATATCAAGGATGAAGAAGTAGTGGTTCAATTTAGGGGTGGGTCCGTAAAACCAAAAACCGAAAACCGAACCGAAACCGATCGAAAAATACCAAAAAAAAAACCGCACCGTAAAAAACCGAAACCGAACACAAAAAACCGAACCGAACCGATTTTGTGCGGTTTTGGTTTCGGTTTTGGTCTTCTAAAACCGAACCGAACCGTCAAAAATCGATTTGTTTTGCTTTACTTAAATTCTACTACATCATATCATTTAAAGTTATCATTAAGTAAGACGAAAAGATATATTTTGTTCAACAATCTATTTGGTGTGATTGCATCGTTGCTTTTAATGTTTTTTCTTATTTTGTCTTTACTTATTACTATTTAATAATTTTGTGTTATTATTTATCCTACCTTTTCATAATAGCTCCATCCCATATCCAACAATTTCTTATATATTTATCATTCAAATTATGAATATGCCCACATTATATAACAACAACGAATGATATAATCCATCAAAGTATTATATTCATTGAAATAATACAAAATAACACATAATAATCATCCAAACAAAGAATAAGTTGCAATATCAAAATGAAAAATAGAGACAAACTTTGATGTCTATGGAATTCTACCAAGAGAAAATGCATAAAATCGCCTTTTAATTTCTCGGTATAACTTAATTTAGCACTGTAATTTTATGGTATTTATTTACCTCTTCATTCTAGTAAAATTAATATATGAATGTGATTTATAGGTAAATGAATATATCAACATTCTGTAAAATTTGCAAGAAAATTTTATTTAGATAATGGTTGAATCATAATTTGCTCCAATAGACCATCCGAACAAATGATAAAATATTATTTTAATCTTTTTATATATTTTGACTGATATTTAAAAAATATATTATGTGTGTATGCTCATAAATATTTATTAGGTAGACAAGTTAATTATATAAATTATGTCTTTTCTTTTAACTATATACTTCAACATCAATTGACTTGAATCTTCCAAGGAGTATTTGATATTTGTTTTTCTAGAACATATGTTTGCAATTTTCTTGGTGATAATTGTAGTTCTTATAAGATTATTGTACTAATCCAAACTTTACTCTTTATCAATTGTTTAGCATATCTATACGATGATACGTCTCTACCCAACATATTATTTTACTTTAAAAAATTATTTTTAAAAACCGAAAAACCGAAAAAAAATCGAAAACCGAACCGAAAAAAACCGAACCGAAAAACCAATGGTTTACCTTTTTTTGGGGCAAAACCGAACCGAACCGAACCGCCAAATCACCTTCCGTTCGGTCTTTGATTTTAGGTAAAAACCGAACCGCAAAAACCGAACCCACCCCTAGTTCAATTACTGTTTAATACCATCAGAATTTAGAGTTTAATAAATAAGATTGTCAATAAGTAAGACTACGATTTTAATAATTTTCTCTTAATTATTTTCTTTTAAAAAAAATAGGAAATAAATGGATAAGTGAGACGAGTGGATAAATGGTTTGATCTGAGTCCATTTTTGATAAATAATTCACAATTGAATTCACTTGATATAGTTCTCTCTGTATTAAATATCTATTTTTTTATATATAATAAGCAAATAATGTTCGAATACAATAGATGGAGTCCATGGACTGTTGCATAACAATTTCGACGCTAGCTTTTGTTGCTTCCGACCATGAAATACGCTCTAAAACTTTTAATGCCTCCACCCTATCGTATCGCCCAGGTCGGCGGTCTATAAATTATCAACATGTTAAAAATGAAGAAATCTAGTTATTCATTACACCTTTTAATGATATCCATAACTCTATTCAAACTTTATTACGTATTTTGTAAAACTTGTGAGGCCTCGTTTTATTTTACAAATAAGTGAACTCAAATATTACATTTTCAAGTATACCAATTTATGAAATAAATAAATTAAAATGGGATTTGGGAGAGGGAAAGTGTGAATGATTGAATGAAATGGGGGCAAGGCGTGATCCTAAGGTCAAATCAGAGAAAGCATAAGAGGCCCCTGGAAAAGGTCGACCAACCCCTTTTTAGTCCTACATGTAATCATACTTATGCTTTCCAGTTTTTATTGAAACTTAGAAATGGCGCACTACCCCCAATTATCTTTTTTAAATTACACTAATATTCTAAATTAGTACTAAATTTTATTTTGTTAATAAGTAGCAACTTAGTTATTTCCTTGGATTATTAATTATTCTTTATTAAAAAACATACATAATTAATAAAAAAAAAAGTCCACTCTTTAATGAGCCTGTTACCTAAATTTTTCTTGCATTTTTCAACAATACATTAAATTATTTTCTGTAGGATATTATATTCTGATTTAACCAAGTACATATAACCCCATCCACTAGTAACCATGATTGGCTTCATTTTTTTTTTCGAAAAGACTTTGATTCAATGTATCATGACAATTACTTAATACTAACTTTATTTTATATTGTGACCTTCCCAAAAACAATAGAACCAAATAATTCTTTCGTGCTTGATATTTTTTTTTTCTACTTTAAGTGAGTCATATTCGGTATGATTATACTTTAGGCAAAATATAGAAACCCTGACTTCATTTATCCACAAATTCAGCTGTCATAGTAAAAGAAGATTGTTCTTTTTGCTAAATTCAAATTATTTTATATACTTTTTATTTTTCTTGTCGATAAGTTTGAATGAATAATTAGAAAGAACGGAAAACGTCATTATGAGGAATAATATTTAATTAATTAGAAAATTGTTACACGTCAACATACCAAAGTAACAACTTTTATCCCTTAATTATAATTTAAAGTGGGTGGCCAATCATATTATATGCTTTCATGCTTAAAAAAAGAATTAACTAATTATAAAATATTTTCCTTACAAGGTTAAATTAAATATATTAGTAGTGAGAAACATAATTAAGTCGTAAGATGACACAATCAACCTAAGATCTTGTTTTATAACTAATTTTAATTAGTGTACTTGAGTTAATAAAAAAATAAAAAATTTCATAGATAACTATATTTCCTCCTCATACTTCATATATGTCTCAATTTTTTTTTAATCAGTTTAAAAAAAAGACATGTCTAATATATCTACAGAAATATTTATGACTTGTTTTATAATCATAAAGTTCAAAATTATTTCTTTCTTTCTTAGAATCTATCATAAGTCAAACAACATCACATAAATTTGAACATTAAAAGTATCATAAAAATCAATTTGATTTCTCTATTTCATACTGATTGTAGTATTTTATTTTTCAAAAATCAATTTAATTAAGTAAATTTTAAATTAATTTAAACTATAAAATCTTAATATTAAAAAAGTATTATAAATTATACAGTAAATTTTTTTCATGTTGATTAAATAAAAATATACTTTTCAAAATATTAATTAAATTTATATAGTTTTAACTCTTAAAAATGAAAAATAGAGAGGTGGTGAGTGGGGATTGCTGTTTCTTTTGTAGAAGCAACAATATTTTTAGCCACGTTTTCCAAATAATTAATGAGATTTGAATATATTTTTGGAGAATATGAAAAGAGGACCCCATACCTTTTGTAGCACTTAATTCATAGTAATATAGTTGGTGTGGGGAACAAATTTGGCCCTTAAATCTTCACCTCACTTATTCATAAAATTAAAAAGTTTTGTGGTAGACCCCATATATTCTTGATGATAACATATGTGGATCTATCCGTTTCACACTCATCCGTGTCCATATTACAGTTCAATTAATTTGAATTTATATTGCATAGGATTTATTTTCGAAGGAGCAGTTTCGTCCACTGCACCGCATCCTTTGGTGGAATGGTGGTACACTTGCAATATTATTCACTACTATTTTGGATTAAATGCTTGTATATATTTTTCACTCATTTGAATCATGTGAAGAAGTCAAATATGGTGCAATATTCATTTTAATTAGAGATCTCAAATTTAATTTTTAATACAAAAATTTATACTTTAAGTCTCTTAAATGTTTAAACTGATGATTTTGATTTGTATAGTTTCTAGTTGAGCACACTTACTTTTTAATTGATTAATTAATTAATATGCACATTTTTTATTTCTATAACCATAAATCTTCAAAAATTTAACAAATTATTATGTGTTAAGTTATTTATGTGTATAGAAATATTTTTGCTCCATTAATAATTTAAATGTCACATATTTTCTTTATAAAGAATTAAAGATAACAAAAAAATTATATTTTATTAATAAAATATTAGACGTGTTTAGCTAAATATTATAAGAATCAAATCAAAATTTATCAATAATTAAAAGACTCAAAATGCAAGTATCTCCTACGATAATGATATATTTTGTTTCAATAGAAAGGATTAGCACCTTAGCTATCAACGATTACGTGAATCAAATTAATTGAATCCATGAGTTAACCAAAAATAACGTCATTCAGGGCGGAATCAAGGGGCTTTCTTTAATAAAAAAATATATTATATATATATAAATATAAAATTAAAATAATTTTTTAGCCATATATAATAAACGTTGAATCTTCTTAATTTTTTCAATATGTTTACTGTTTTATATTTTAAATTTTTTTAAAACGAAAATTTGATTTGGCGAATGATGTGATTGATTCACTCAACTAAAGCCATAAGCATCGGATGAACACCTAATTGCTTTTTTCTTCAATTCACCTATTGGCCTCCAAACACTCCATCACTATCCCTAAAAGATTACACTAAAGAAAAGAGATGTAAAATTATTAATAATATTCCATATGTCCTTTCCTTTTCTTTCTTCTTTTTTCACGTTTTTATGTCATATGCTGCTCTCCATTTTGTATATCTAAAATAAAAATCTACACCACTTTCCCACCACAAGCCTTCTCCTTTCCCCTCTCCTTTTTTTTTTTTTATAATAACATGGAAAATCTGCGGTTGCTATTCTTTAGTTGCACATAGGATAAATCTTCGCTCCAATGCAATAAGAGAGTTAATCTGCACTAGGCAAGCTCGATGCGACAAGCTCGACCTAGAAGACAAATCAATTTATATTTTATATTATGTGTGCACTGTTCAGTTAAATTAAGAAACTTAAATTGAGACGGAGAACGTGTGAGATTAGGTATGAATTTATTTGTTGATATATATGGTTACCTTATAAATGCATCATTATCAATTATAGCTGTAGCTTTGTGTTGACCCGGCCCACATTATATACCTTTCTATCAACAATGGTCGGAACTCGAAAGTGTAGTCTTGTTCAATTGACACTTTCAAAACCAGCACACTATTTATATTTATATTTATATGGCAGCCACCTTTTCTCTTTTATTCTTTTTCATAATCATAATTCATTTTGTGTAATTATTTCATGCTTATCTGGACGGAAAGCACAGAACAGCCTCATACTATCATATTCCAACAAGTCTTAAATTGAGTTGCATATATTCTTTTATTTTAAATTGATTCTCTAGTTTTACTACAAGTTTAAGAAAAGTTAAAATCTTTCGCTAAAGATATATAAAATGTATTTTTAATTTTATCTTGCTATTAAAACTAAAGAGTTATTAAAAAAATATGTATATTCAAAGAGATTAAAAAGAAAAATAGGAGAAACAAATTTTGTAATGTGTAGTGAAGTAAGCAATAGTGAAAGAAAGAGTTGAGACAAAGAAAATATTCTGAGTCTTTAACTATATTCACTATATACAAAAGAGAGTAATTGTATGTTAAAGGAAGATGTTATTTTTGTGGAACTTTGGACTCTTTAACTAATCAAAAGTTGTTTGAGTCATACAATATTGTTGGGCCGTTGTATCCTGGAGGGGACAAGTCAAGAGTATTACTACTGGATCGGTGTAGATTATGTCGCAGTGGGCTTGAATCTCCTTAAAGAGAGCGAGATATACGCGCCTCAGCCTGAATGAATTTTTATTCAATTTTGTCATTTTATTTTCAACTGTAGTTTATTGTATTTGTGGTATATTACACCAACAAGGAATATATAGTCTTAATATTTTCTCTTATATAATAAGAGGGAGCTTGGGACAAATCAGTAATGTCTTTGTCAACGTGTCTGCTTTAGTATAAATTGATGTATACGACGAATCATCCATCTTTGTTTTACTTTAATTAAATTGATGTATAATTTTCTTTAAAAAAAAATTATGGGACTCATTTTAACTATAACATTTAGTTTTCGGTTCATATTCTTTTATTATAGCTTTTTTGATTTAAGTATCAATAATATTTGTGTATATTTTATAACTATTTTAAGTAAAAAAAAATCAGCAATCAATGATAAAAAATGCATTAATTAAGGACATCCAATTGATTTTTTTACATTAGATTTTGAAAAAAAAAAAGACGATTTATCACTACACAAATATATATTACAATTTATTTTGGAGTAAAAATTTAAAATTATTTAATCATTGACACTTTAAATTTATCGACATAAATAATATTTATATTACACTTAATAAAAAATTTAATATTATTAAATTATATCACTTAAAAAAATAAATTTACAAATAAATATTGAGTTCGTGCATTACATCAGATCCTCCTAACTACTAGTATATTTGTAAAAAAGACGTGTCATTTGTTGTTTTACTTAATTTAGAGCGTTACATATAGCAATGATAAAGGAAAAGATTATAAGCAAATTCTTAGAGAAAATAAACAAACAAATGTTTTGTTTTTTTGGGTAAATTACAACTCTATCAATTTATGAAAGCAACTTATTTAACCCATTCGGATTTAGCACAAATCACCTATTTAACACCCATAATCATATCTTTGAATGGAGGGGCCAGAAAATTTATTTACTAATTTATTCATTATATTATTATTAGGAAAAGAAGCTTGATGACACCCATTTTGATGATTAGAAGCATGCATGGGAATTTTTGGGGTTATGTTAGTCAGAATTATTTGATTAATTAATTACTGTTAATTTGTTTTAAAAAAAAGATTCATTGCATATGACAACGTCGGCTTAAAAGGATAATCTTAAGCCGAAGCATGAATTAATCAAATCTAATTAATATTACACCTTGTTCAAGTGATTACTATTATAATTATAATGGTGTTCTTGGTTATGATTAGCAGAACTAATGACGCGTCTCTTCCTTTTATTCTGATGATGACTTGTGCCTTAGTGGCCCTTAATTAACATATTTAAATCAAGATTACACTTAATTACGCCGTATCTAGCTTTTTAAACACCTCATGGCCCTAAAAAGAACTCTTTCTACAAGTAGCACTTTCCACATCTCCATAATTTTGAGAATTATTCCATATTATATTGCTAAGCTACATATACTAATAAAATTTCACTCGAATAATTGAGATACGTGCCAAGATGATCTGAACATTATTATTTTATAATTATTAAAAAGAAGATTGAAATTAATGACAAACAAGTTTTGTATCTAAGCAGTAAAATTTATTATTAATCCTATTTAAAGATAAACAAAAAAATTAAATTAGCTACGAACAATTTAGTCAACATATTAGCAATGAAGGTCGTAATTATTTTAATATTTTTTTTTTTTTGCAGTGTATTGATTGCTAAGTTGTAATGTTGCACTCGTCTCGAATTCTCCTAAATACACTACTTTTGGAGAATTCAACATACACCCGCTGACACTTTTGAAAAGTCAGAGCAACACAGATTGATTAGGTAAATAAGTGTATTGTTATGGTACAGTAATTGATTATAACAAGTCCCTCACCACTTATTCTAAGAAAGAACAAAATCGTCTAAAATTCGAATACTAGCTAGACAAGTAGCCATTATGAAATTATTCGATTTTAAAAGATAAATATTTGTCGTTTAGTTCATTTAAGTTGGAATAAATATGGTGGATTTGTTAATTAGAGTATGAATAACACGAGTGGCAGGACCACAATTGATTCTTCCCTATCTAATTAGAGGATTAGTTATAATTAGAGATCTCAATTTTCAGTCTATTTTTAATAAAGAATATTTTTCTTAAATAAATTTTATATAATATAAATTTAAATTAATCAAACTTCAATGGATGGGTAAAGAATAGAATAGTGGTAGTTTTCATTGAAATTTCCTATTACTCTTTATGGCAAAGAAAACATAAAATGAAAAAGTTAAAAAGATCTCTAAGAAAAAGATGTGATACATCAAGTCTAAAGAGAATGGATAAAGTCTAATATGTTAGGATTCAAAATTTATGAATTTCTAATTTATTATTGAAATTGTTACTCATTTCAGTTAATAAATGTGTAATTAAGTATTTTTATATATTTAAATGATTTAATATAAATATAAAAGCTATTGAATTCGTTAAATATCACTATTGCATATTTTGATTTATTTGAGATGAACAGACAAATTGGGTTTCTATCAACTTCAGAGTAGGCCTCCCCACACCCACCCACCACCAAAGAGAAAATTCCCAAGTCTTTCTTTTGCGTGCATATTCGAATTTTAAAAAATTATTATGAGCAAATTACATCGAGAGATACTAAACTTCAAAAATTACAAAAAAGAAAAAGAAAATCTCGTTGTGTAGACATGTATAGTCAGTGTATATTTATTTATCATAAAGTATATTTAGTGTATAGCTCATGCATAAGTAATATATGTTGTATAGTAGTGTATACTTTTGATAAGGGAAAAGGCATAGATTCTCTCTGAAGTTGTCCCGAAAAGTCATTTCCACACTTTAACTATTTAAGTTACCTATTACACCCTATACTATGATAAAGTGAATTTATTTGGCCTTTCCTACACCAAACCCAGATATTATGTAGAGAGTGAGACACGATAATATTAAAGATTTCCTATTAAAGATGTAGGAAACGATAATATTATTAACCATTACAGAATACTTCTTCAATCAACTCACAATTTGAAAAGAAAAAGAATTTTTTTACGAAAAAAGAGCAAGAAATCAAAATGAAAAAGAGAGGATTATGAAAAAGAGAGAAAGGAATAAGAAGTTACCTTTGATTCTCCTTCAATTTAGGGCTTGGATCTCCAGAATTTCCTTGAAGAATTAGGGTTCTTTTGGTTGAAAATTTGGGTTGGGTGGTGGGTTCTATTTGTTAGACTTAAAAAAGGATAATTTGAATTAAAAAAATAAAAAATTGGTTCTATTAGAGGCACGATGCGCTAACAAAGATTGGCTGAAATGCACTTGGGATTTGGGCTAAGATCGGTTAAAAAAATACACTTTAGCATAATATAGGTGTGTAAAAGGTCACTTAAATAATTAATGACTTTTCAGGACAATTTCACGGGGGAACTTATGCCTTTTCCTCTTGACAAACTATATTGCATAGTCATGTATAATTTCGCTGATTTTGGGCTATTTTTTATGTAAATAAAAGATGGATTACTTTTTTTTTTAACGTTCTACCTTTTTGTATATATATGTAATTTCCCCAATTATTATTATATTTTAAAAAAAATAATTTAGAATGAATATACTTATATTTGTCAAAACTTTAGCGGCTATTCACGAGGCACGTGTTGGTCCCAAAAAATATTGAGTCCAGTCGAATCAATTGTTCAAGGTATAACTCCATCTTTGAGTAATAGTCATGCATTGATTTTCTCACACCATAGGGTTAAGTGATTTAATGAAGTGACAAATCACAATTGAGTGATAAAATAATTTGTACGTGATATATATCAAGTATTTGTAAATTTTAACCTCCGTCTCTCTTTAAGGCATGCAAATTTCTATTAGAGACCCTCAACTACCCATTTTCTCACAACTTGCATCAAATATCTTCGAGTTGGTTTCCCACATTCCCACCCAATTATGATGGTTTGATTTTTAATTTTTGTATACATCTTCTAAAGTCATAAAAGACCATATTGCTGTTTTTTCCAGCAAAAAGTGTAAAATTTCAATGTTTTTTCTCTTTGTGGCACATAGTTTCAAACCAAGCCCACTTGATAGAATGCTTAAAATGTTGGCTTTTAATTCTCTAATGCTAGAATTTGGAGAAAACGGAAAATTAGACACCAAGAATTTGATATGTTTCAAAATGTCTACTTGTGTTGATTGATAAGTTGATTAGGTAGCCACGTTTTCAACCCTTAACTCTTCCATAATATTTTTCTGTTTCAATTTATTTATCTGATCTTATCTTGACACGAAATTTACAGAGAGAATAAATATGACTTTTGAATCTTGTTAGAATTAAAAACTCGTAAGACAAATAAATTGAAACGGACTAGACTTTACATATATTATTTATTTATTATTATACATGCATGTATACTATATAGTATCAATTTTAACTTGCACGACTCTTCTAATAAGGTCCCACTATATTCCCCTTAGAAAATTAAATTCAAAGTCACTTCATTTTTTGCACATGAAGAAGTTTACACAAATTATCACAATAAAAAAATAATAATTATCATTCAACACATGCGGCGGCCGGCGGCGGTGGTTGAGCGTCAACCGGACATCATGCTCAGGTCATTGTAACTTCTAAAAACAGACTGACCCGGCCCAATGTTGGTTTCCCCAAAAGCCCATATTATGGCCCAATTGGAAAGTTGAATGTGGGATTTGACCAGCTTTAAAAAAACAATATTTTATTACTCAATATGCTATTTGTCTTTTCAAGGAAACTATTATGAATGATTTAATGGGTTTGGTATAAGCAAAGATATCTTATTATTATTTTTCTTTGTTTAAATGCTCAAGAATTTGGTTCTCCAGCAAAGTTATACTAAATTTTAAAAAATAAATGAAAAAAAAAACTCAAATCTACTTCAATGAGCTTCAAATTTTAACCAACAACTTAAAAATAATATTCCCTATCATTTTTCACAAAAAAAAAAAAGAGTTAACGAATCATAGATACTTAAATCGAGTTTTCAAGCTTTATAAAAATCCAACATTGGAGTTTTAAAATGTTTGAATTTGTGACGGTAAACATGAATTAATCACTCTTTGTCAATTTTTAAGCATAAAGAATAGAAATCATAATCACGAAAATTAAGAAATTATTTATCTGTCTATCTATACTATTAAAAGCGTGAAAACCCTTAGAAATGTTACCTTTCATTGAAAACTCTTAAATCTTCCTTATTTAATAGACTTATTCGTCTTTCTTATTTGAATCAAGAAAATACTCTACGTCAAGGAAAATTCTAATTATTTATCTTTACATAAGTTCTTAATTAAATTCAATTTTTTTGTGTAATGTTTATTATCGGATGGGATACATGTTTTGATCACGCACAAAGCGTGTACCACAAGACTAGTTTATAAAATAAGATGTAAAAATATAGGCTAATTTTTGTTATAAAATCTTGGGTAAGTGATTAGAGCATAATAATCTCAAACACTTTGCAAAACTATGCTCGATTTCATATGTGGCAATTCCGCCAAGATCTCTTCGTTAGTTAGGGGAAGAATCCGCCCTAATCGAATTTTTTGAGGAACATATCGAGAGAGAATTGGATTTGGTTAGACAATGTGTGGTTGGTAAACAATGATCGATTTTTTAGCAAGGTACAAAATGTATCGTCAAATATTCCATATGATCCAACAAGATGTAGTTTTGTTCAAGTAACGGATTCTAGCCAACTGAAAGGATCTTCTGATCAATCCAGAGATCATTTGGATTCTATTAGTAATGAGGCTTCGGAATATCACACATTGATTAATCAAAGAGAGATTCAACAACGAAAGAAAGATCGATTCTTTGGGATCCTTCCTTTTTTCAAACGGAACGAAACACACTCATAATTTACAGGTAATTAATTATTGGAAAAATTTATGAAATTTTGAAATTTGCTCTTAATAATTTCATGCCAAAAGTAAAATTGGATCAACAAAATTAGAGGAGTATAAAACAGAGAGCTTGCTGAGATAGCCATCCATTGGGCTCTTCATTCTTTTTGGGCCTTCTCTCTTAACAAAATGATGTAGTATTAGTGTTACTGTTACTCCCTCCATCTATTTTTACTTGTCTGTTATATTATTTTGAGATGTCCAATAATATTTGTCCATTTTATAAAATTAAGAGATACTTTAACACTTAGTTCGTAGTTTACCCTTATCATTAGTTATACTTATTTTCTTATTAGATTTCTCAAGATATTATATTTATTATATTCAAATGGTGATTTAGTAAAATTACCCTTATTATTTACTATTTTTTAATCCCTGTGTCAAGACAAATAAAGATGGATGGAGGGAATACCTATTATAAAAATATAATTTGTATTTAAATTTTAATATTTAAAATTTTTAAATGAACTTTGAGTTTGGACTCCTATTATTTTCAATATTCTATTTTATTTTTAATTAATTTTAATTCGACCCACGGACCGACCCAACCCATATTGCAAAAGCCCCTCAAATCAGCAGGCTTATTCAGGCGGGGCTAAAAAGCTCATTTTTTTTAAGTGGACTCTAAAAATCATAGTCTAATCCTACTAAATCACAGGTTAAACCAGACCGGCGCAACAAACCTAGCCTATATTAACGGCTTTATCTAAGATAAACAAAAAAAATATTTGGATAATATTAAAAAAGAGATATTTATGACAACTAATATCTTTAGATGAATACGTAAATAATAATAATTTTTTATATAAAAGAAATTCTGGCATTAAATCAAGAGCAAGGTGGGGGCCTAGTGCCCAAGGACACACCAATTTAAATCTGTAAACAAATGTGACTTTAAATTGTTTTTTCCCGTACGACAAATTGCATTGATTAGACTTGTGATTATTTAAATTAAAGTTGAATACCTTTATTAGACAAACTTTATTAATTCCTTCTGCATCTTAATTGTATTAGCAACATAAAGCTTACATCCCTGTCGAATAACCTTATAAAGGCAGGACTCATTAATTAATTACTAAATAGTACTTAATATTTATTTGGCTGTGCCCCACATGCGCGGAAATGGGCTTCCAGCAAATAATCACATGCACCCGACGTGGGCTTTATGTCCCACAATTTTAACCATTTTCCACGCTACTCGAGTAGTAATCAAGTCAGAATTTTTTTAAGAAATTTTAAAATTTTAAAAATTATATCAATAAATTAATCGAAAGAAGTTCGATAATAATAAAATATTTTATCAGAAGGGATTTGGATGACTCCGAAATTAATATATGGCTCCGCAACTGTATTCAAGTACTTGACAATTATTATATAATTAATTATTTAAGAATAGAAAAATAATGACATAAGAATTAGGAAATCTTGCTTAATTACCCTACCTATCTACCTACTCTTCTTTTATTTGCATGTACTCCTCTTAAGTAACTATATACGAAGCATGGACCATAGCCCTTTCTAGTTTCTGGCCAATCATTTTCTCAACGTTTGGGTCTGTTTGGAAAAGCCATCTGATTTAGAATAATTATACAGTTTAATAATTATTATGACTTATTTGTTTGTTATTGCAATTTCAATATAAATTTAAATGAGTTATTTGATTGTATAAGTGAAATTATAAGATTACATTAAAGAATTAATTTATATTTTTCGAATCAGTAGTATATTTTAACTAAAATAATCATAAAAATTAAAAATATAAGATTTATACTAATATTATGAAATGCATTGTCAAATTATCTTAAACCAAGCAAATCGTACAGATAATCCAAACATATATTGTATTGTATAGTATAGTACCATACATTATGAAATTACGGTAAACCACCGTACAAACATTAATGTCAAAAAAATAAAATTTACTAATAAATTTAATAAGAATTTGACATATGCATTAGGCCCATAAATTATACTAATGTATGTAATCCATGTTTAGTTACTTGTTATAGTAGCTTGTATTATTTTCAAGACTATAATTTTTCTAATTTAAATAAGTTTATTGATTTGAAATTCTATATTTTCCTTTGGTTGATTAGACCTGAAAATTTTCGACTCCAATAATATTTCGAGAAAAAAGCAATGATGTCAAAGTGGTTGAGATTTAATTAGTTTGAAGAGTAGTTAATGGCGATAATGAAGGAGGAATCCTAAGGTCTTGAATCTTTTAATTCATACCTACTCCCTCGTCCCATTTTAATTATCATTTTAGCTTTTAAAATTTATCAAAAAACAATTGTTACTTAAGAATTTAAGAATAAAATTGATAAATTGTTACCAATTATATTCTTAATACTAGATGCCGACGCCCGCGTTGGTTATTTTTATGTCTCAATTTAGATATATTTTAGAAAGTCAATTAAATTTTTATATAATTTTTCAATTATATATATTACTGTTGTTAATTAGGCAGATTTATGGTAATTTTTAGGTAGTTTCCTAATTAAATAATAGATGCTATTTCTTTTGTCCCCTTTTATAATTAATTTTTAAACTTTTCTGAAATCAATAGATCTATGATAATTTTTAAGTAGTTTCCTAATTAAATAATACATGTTACGTATTTTCCTAATAAAATAATACATATTATTTCTTTTTATGTATTTTGTTGATTCCTTGGATAGAAGTGTCAAAATGAAATATTAAAATAGAACAAGCTTGAGTTGAAATGTCAAAATAAAATTTTGGACAAAATTTAAGGAGCCACTCAACGTGCGGCCCTACCTTTTTTTTGAAACGCCTTCGATCACATTTTCTTTTACATAATTTTTTTCCTACACTTATCTCAATTTATTACGCAATATTATTTTTATTATAATTAATTTGAAAAATATTTTATGTTAATATTAATAATAATATAACTTTAAATCTTTATGATTATAAAAATACCTATTGTTTATTTTAAGTTATAATTTTTTTTTAAATAAATTAAGTTTCATGTTGAATTGGATACTTTTGTATAAATTAGAACGAATGAAGTGTCTATTTTTGCTTAGATAATTTTAATTTGTATTATATAAAATTTATTAAAACAGATAATTTTAATGGAGATTGTTAATTATAAGTCGTTCTACCTCAGGACTTATGATATATTTAGTCTCCAATAATATGTACTGTGTGTATGAAAAAAAATAAGAGTTTGAATTTTCAAAGTATATGTAGAAAATATAAATGACTATCTTCTTTGATAATCAATTGTTAATTTACTATATATATATATATATATATATATAATTGAGATTTGTAATACTCTAAATAATTTTTTAAATTCATAAATTATACTCCCTTAGTTCAAATTTAGTTATCAAATTTTGCCTTGGCATATTTATGCGGTACTAATAAAATTTTAAAAGTTAATTTTTTTTTATGTCTTTTACTTTTTAATTTTTTTTAATTATTATGATCTATATTATGTTTACGCCATATTTACATACATATGTTATCCATCTATCTTTATTTATGCAACACTAAAGCGAGTATTAATTGAACTTTTTGTATGTCTTTTAAATATTTGAAGTTGTTCATTCTTGTAATTTATAGTATTTTTTGTTTAATTTATTACTGTTGTCAATTATGCAAATTTATGGTAACTTTTACTCAGTTTCCTAATTAAATAATATATGTTATTTCTTTTGTCCCCTTTTATGTGACGTCGATAGATTAATTTCAATATTAATTAAATTTTGTATTTGTTTTTGAAAAAAATTGAAGTTGTCAAATGTCATAATTTATAGTATTTTTTATACTTATCTAGATACATGATATTTTTTTTTTCATAGTATCCTAATTAAATACTATGTTATTTCTTTTGTCCCCTTTTATGTGACGTTAATAGATTAATTTCAATAATCAATTGAATTATTTTTTTATTTTTAAATTTTTTTAAAATCAAGCAGCTAAAACAGGCACGTCAATGCGCAACTGCCTGCTCAAGCAAGCAGCTGAAGCAGACATGTCGTTCAACAGCTGCTTTTTAGCCGCTTATCTAAGATTTTTTTTAAATTTTCATACATAGATATATTATTATCGTTAATTATCTAGATTTATGGTAATTTTTATGCAGTTTTCTAATTAAATAACACATGCTATTTCTTTTATATCCTTTTATGTGACGTCGATATATTAATTTCAATAATCAATTAAAAAAATCAAAGTTATCAAATATCATTATACTTCTCTAAATTCATGATAATTCTTACGCAATTTTTTAATTAAATAATATATATTATTTCCTATATTTTTTTTATATGATATCGATAATTAATTTTAATAATTAATTATTCTTTTTAAAAATTAAATAAATAAAATAAATATATCAATAAATAATTACCGCAAGCAGCTGAAGCAAATCGATCGTCGATGCTTCGCCTCTTCTGTGTATTAAAAGTTTATACGACATTTTAAGGAGAGACTTTTGGCGGCAACGGAAGGCAACCATTGGGTGTACTAAAGGCAGTGGACCCCAAGTACAAATTGTGAAGCTCTCTCAACTTGTCCTCTTAGTTGCTAATCTCTGATGCTCAATTCTATTTGTGGCTCTGCCAATATCTATTTATTAATGTCAAAATTAGAAAAAAATAATTAAATCTCTAATTCATTATAATAGTCTAGAGGTTTGGACGTAGGATATGAAATTGGGTCATTTGTAATACAATAAAAAGGAACAATAAAGACTTATGTAGTCGATTCAAACTAGCAGTACTGCTAATTGATGTATCTTTAAAACAAGATTCTTGGTCATTTAAACGTGGGGTAACATGGACCATGTTGATTCCTATGGCTTTTCTTGAATGTTCATTATTTAATACTTATATTAGCTACTAACTCAAATAGTGGCAGTTTAGTCAGTGGAAAAATGATAATCCATTTCTCTGAAAAATCTCAGGGGTTATTGTCTCCCTCTCCATATTTTTCCTTTTTGGTTGTTTTTGCTGTCTCATTGAGTCGGTAATACGTTTCACTAAAACACCTTGTTTTCAGCCATTACAGGACAAACCCCCACCCCCCTCCCCTAAACCCCACAAAATGTTCTGTTCTTGGTTCCCTGCTATTTCCATTCCCCTTTCTTTCTCTTAAGATTCAATTCTTTTTCATGTTTAACTTCAAGTTTCCATCAGTTTCTATCGACCCATTTCACTAAATCTATCAAAGATTTAATCTTTAATACAATGGATCATATACAGTCAACATTTCTTGCAATAATTTGTCTGTCAGCAATTTTCAAGATTGTCCCTCTTTGTTCATCATACCCTACTCCATCAAACTGTACGGACATTGGTCGTGTATGCACTTCTTTTTTGGCTTTTAAACGCACCCCAGAACAGACCCTCCCAGTGATTCAAAGCATGTTTGATGTGTTACCTAATGACATAACTGTTGAAGGAAATGGTAAAGGTTATGTCTTTATCAGAAAGAACTGTTCTTGTGCTTCAGGGATGAAAAAGTACTTGACAAACACTACATTTACTGTCAGAAAGAACAATGGATCTGTGTATAATATGGTTATTGATGCCTATGATGGGTTGGCTTATTTTCCAACTAATTTTACAAGGGAGGCGAAGAAAGGGGCAGTGGTCTCATTGAAGCTCATGTGTGGATGCTCAAGTGGGCTGTGGAATTACCTCATGAGTTATGTGATGACAGATGATGATACTGTGGGGTCTTTGTCCAGTAGGTTTGGGGTTAGTATGGATAATATTGAGAATGTTAATGGAATTGCCAATCCTGATAATTTCACAGCAGGATCTTTATACTATGTGCCATTGAATTCAGGTATGAGTTGCCTTTCCTCTCTTATGACTTCTGTTTGTCTTTTTTCCAATTCCAAATGTGTATCAGTATTTTGATTTAGGAACCTATTGATTAATCAAATTGTGTTAGTTGTAGTAAGTCAGTGAGATTGAATGTTGGAACTTATAGTTGCTGAGGAAGAATAATTAGTTTTTTTTTTGTGTGTGTGTATGTTGGGGAAGGGGATCAACCTTTGTGCTAGAGGGGCACACAATCCTCTCTCATTTGTCTATGGCGGGTTAGGATACCAACTACTCCCTCCGTTTCAATATGTTTGGTTGGTTAGACTTGACATGAGATTTAAGAAAATAAGGTAGACTATTGAATCCCGTGGTCACAAACTAAAGATATGTAGAATGTACCAAAATGCCTTTTATATTCTTATAGTCTTAGACATTATAGGGGGAAACGAACTAAAAAGGAAAGTTAGACAAACTAATTGAAACGGAGAGACTACGTGGTAGTCAGGTTAGACAAACAAGAAAATCTAAAAAGCTCTACACTTTCTGCACTAAATAGCAAAAAGCATGTAATGGGAATTAGCTTGGCTTCGGACAAGGCCGAATCAGTTGCCTCCGATCAGTTAGAGAGTTGGATTGAATGTACCAAGGGAAATTCATTTATGGATAACATGTCCAATAGAATACATCACATAATGTATTACATTCCATCCAACTATATAGCACAATTATATCACACAATCTGTGAGTGTTAAAGAGGACCTGGCGTGAAGATGAGCATGTGGGTGTTATTATTATGCCGTTTTATCTGTACAAGAGATCTCATGTGTTCAACTACATTCAACTGCTCTGCAAGAAGATTGCTGAAGTATAGACCACAACTGTATTAGCCAATCTTCAAAAGGAAGTTCTCTTTCTGTGAATATAAACAGGAGGGTACTGAGATATGGTCTTTAAAATTTATGAAAGAGCATTTATTTATGTTTCCAGTTAACATAGATCACCTAGCAGAGCAGTACGAAAACCAGTGTTTTAAGTGAAAATTTTATGTGATTGTTGATAGTGAATCTTGATCCTTCCTGAATAGTTGGTGATTTCCTTTTCTTCGCTGGATGGCTTGAGAAGAAAACTGAGAGGATTATGCTCTTGACAGATTTATAAGTCTCAATTCTGCATCTTTCTACTTATGTTAGGTCCAATTTGTTCTTGATTGTAAGGCCTTTGCAAGATAATTACCAACTTTGCGAGGCTCAAAAATTATTTTCATTTACTCATGGTCAATAGCTTTCATAATAAGTAGCTTTCGTAATAATCCTCTTTTGGTTAAAAGTACTTTAACAACTTTGTTTCTGTCCAGTTCCTGGTGAGCCATATCCTGTAGAAAATCACACTGCTCCTGCTCCTGCTCCATCACCTTCTGTTGCTGATATTTCAGGTATCATTAATTCTTAATAGCTTATCTATGTTCTTACTTTCCTGTTGGTTGATATGTGCTTTTCTTTATAATATCACTCAAGGACAACCAATAAATTTAACTTTTAGTCATGGCTTTTTGTGCCCTTCTTTCTGTTATTAGTTCCTTGCGAGGAAGTGTCTGCATAAATCTCTGTCAGTGGAACGAGAGAACTTCCTTCGCAAGCTAATCCAATAGTTTGATTATCATTCTGCAAGATATTCTCTATTATTACAATGAAAAGTATAGACCTCTGTCTGAATATATGGTTTCGTCTTAGCAGTCAACTGGATTTAGCTTTATTCTATCACCAACTTTTGTCTGCATAAAAAATCTATTTGTCATTCAGTTCTATATATAACCCCCATGTTATATGGAAAGTGTCAAGCTTTTATATTTCTTTTACGAGAAAATTTGTCAAAAGAAAATGAACAATGTAAGGAGGACAGGCTTCCCCTTAACTGAGAGGTATTATCTCAACTGTTTCTTTGATTTCCTCTAATCTTAATTGATAGGTTGTTATTCTTTCATACACTGATGAGTTTATCCAACAATCCACAATAAATTCCTATATCCCTGATAGTTGTAGCCTCAATTCGTCTATGCAGTAACCTTGTAATTCATTTAGTAGCTCTCCTTGCAATGTTGGTTTGTTGTTGCTACTGCTCCTTTTCCCATTATTGTCTGATTTGATATGCGTTACTTGAGCCAAGGATCTATTGGGAATAGCCTCTCCATCTTTACAAGGTTGGGTTAAGGGCGAGTGCTCTCTACCCTCCCCACATCCTACTTGTGGTATTACATTGGCTATGTTATTGTTGTCCTTTCAATGCTCTATGTTTTTTATCGTATGGTTGTTTTCTTAATTAGAAAGAGAGTATCTATCAGAAGTATTATGGCTACCTTTCCATTGAGGAGTAAAAGACCTCCAATGTTCGACTGTGTCTGCAGGAGTTGAGGAGAATCATAAGAGTCATGCTATTTACTGGTGGATAATTGGGGGTTTGGGTGCTGGTCTTCTCCTGATTGCCATCATTCTTGCTTTTGTTTCCTGGAGGTCATCAAGTTGTGTCTCCAGCACTGCGAGAAGTCACACAGCAGGTTCCAATGAAAAGATTTCTCATAAATTCCAGGTACTTCGAAACACAAGTTTCTGTTGTGCATCAGGAAGGTACATTTGCGGTAACTCAGGGGACAGGCAAGAACCGAATGGAGAATCTACTGATCAACAGATGAATATTCCAAAAGGTCAGAACATAGACATGCATGCTTTTTATTGATGTTATTGAAGGTCCTTCCTGTAAAATTCCTTCAAACTATTACACATGAGACCCAAGTCATTTGCTTATACATATTAAAATGAGTCGGCACATGATCTAAAGTCCGTCAAAGCAAATCATAAGCCTCTCCTATTATAGACTTATAGTTTCTCCTGATTGAGAAGGGATGGGAAGTTGGAAAAGTGAAAGGGATGTGGTTAGACTGAAGGACATAAGGAATGAGATTTAATTTCTAATAAGATTTAGAGATAAATTTGCAGCTAGGATAGGAATATACCTGGATCGCCTCATTTGGTGCAAATACAGGAAGATAGTGTAATGCTTCATAATTGATTAAATATATTTTCGCTCAACGATATAGTTAGGTTTTTAAGTTTGGAAGATGATTAAAGGCTCAGAAGACCATGACTATATATCAACCCCGTGAATCATCAGGTAGATAATAAAATAAGTGGATGAATTTGATGTGAAACATGTATGTTAGTTAAGCCATAATCCTAGAACAAGAAGTTTAACTCCACATAGACATAGAGTTATTACAACAAATCATTCAAAGAAAAAGGGTAAAACATAAAGAATAAAGCAGAAGAAAAGAAAGCCAAAATTCTCTGACCTCCACAGTGGCTCGTAGTTTTTCCGAGGTTAAAAATTATATAAAAACAGATCTCATGAAATATTTTTAGGCGTAGAAAAAAAATCTCGAAAAAAATAATTGAGTTCAAAACAAATTGGAATATCCAAACCCTAAAGGAATTGGGTTTCATTGTATGCGTGAGTTGCTGCCACCTTTTCACAACTGGGCAGATGTTCAAGACTTGCCATGAGACATGATGGTGCATATGTATGTATATAAAATTATAAATACTAACATGATTCTTCCTCCGTTCTTTTTTAGTTATCATAGTTTCCTTTTTGAGAGTCAAACGATATGAACTTTGATTAATATTCTAAGACGTACTTTTTCATCATATTGATATGAAAAACAATGCAATTTATAGTACTTTATATAGTTTGTACAACAACACAACCATATACCTAGTGAAATCCCACATGTGGGGGTCTGGGGAGGGTAGAGTGTATGCAGACCTAACCACTATGTCATAGAGATAGAGGTTGTTTCTGGAAGACACTTGGCTTAAATATATCAGCCCAAAAGTAGAAAAATATCAAAAATTTTATTTTGAAATATCGAATTAATATGATATAATTTAGCTTTGAAAATTAGTCAAATTGATTTTCAAAAAGCGCAACATAACAACTAAAAAGGAACGCAAGAAATATTCAATTTAATCCATTAAGTTGTTCTACTTGCCTACAAATAAAATAAAATATTAAACCCACTCCATAAATCCAAGCTCAAAAAGGACATACAAAAATACTAAATGTGAGGTAGATCTACATTTTTGACCTCACATCATTCCATGATCATTATGTTAACATATCCTGAAATGGAGTGTCAGATGAAAACATAAAACCAAAACAAAGTTATTTTGTACTACTTCTGAATAACATAAAACTAAAACAAAGTCAACTAGAAGCAAATAAGCCAAGATGTCAGATAAGCTCTCAAAAATTAAATAATACTGCTTTTTCCCATAAGCAAACTGTTATGTAAAGGCTACACATCAGGAACATCCAACTAAAATTCAAGTAGTGCCCTCGAACTTGAGTTATTCGAGAATGAATGTCTAAACTGTAAACAGGATGATGTTGCTGTAGCCGCCCGATGTTGCTCGGACTCCCCAAAAATGATGCTGCACTCGTGTCAAATCCTCAAAGAACACATACTTTTGAAGGATCCGACACGCACCTGTCGACATTTTTGAAGAGTCTGAGCAACATTGTTAGTCGGGATAAGTTGAAATTGCTGAGCCTATGATGACCTTGGTCCTTTACTCACTTCGTGATGGTATGCCGCTGTGGTAAAAGTAGTTTGAAAATGCTCATAGTACTTTTTCTCCTGTGCTCATAATGGGGGACACGATGGTTTCACTATTATGCAGGACTTCTCAATATAATAATTGCTCTTCTATTTTTTTTTTAAAAAAAAAGAAAAAGAAAAAAAACTGACTATTTTGGGCTCCCTGCAGTTATAGTGACTGATGTCTTTGACATGGAAAAACCTCTTGTTTTCTCCTATGAAGACGTTCTATCCTCTACCGATGGATTCTCCGACTCCAATCTTCTTGGTCATGGAACCTATGGTTCTGTCTATTATGCCATACTCCGCAACCAGGTTACTTCTCTACTTTACCTATTTTGATAGATTTCCTGTCAACATGGCTTATTAACTTGCTTGTCACTTTGGAACGTTAATCTTTCAGGAAGTTGCAATCAAAAGAATGACTGCCACTAAAACAAAGGAATTTACTGCTGAGATGAAAGTTCTGTGTAAAGTTCATCATCTGAATTTGGTAATGAATACTGAATTTCACTGCAGTATCCTGAGTTTTTATTTTTGGAGCTTGATGTAACATCAATTCAAAGTTTTGACTCCTGTCTTGGTATTATTTTGTCAAGGTAGAATTGATCGGCTATGCTGTCAGTAATGATGAACTATTCCTCGTTTATGAATATGCTCAGAAAGGTTCTCTTAAAAGCCACTTGCATGATCCTCAAAACAAAGGTATACATCTTGAAGATAATTGTAAAGCTCACAATTTATGTGTAGCATAGGGTATATACACTTTTTCCAGTTCATGTGGAAATGCCTCATTACTTTTGTATTTTGGTGAAAAAGTTAGATGATCTGATCTCTTATTTTGGTAGGCCATACACCGCTCTCTTGGATCATGAGGGTCCAAATTGCACTTGATGCTGCTAGAGGTCTGGAATACATTCATGAGCACACCAAGCCGCATTATGTGCATCGAGATATTAAGTCAAGTAACATCCTGCTTGATGATTCTTTTAGAGCAAAGGTTGTAGCTATTTTGGTGCCTGTTTTCCTCCTTTGTGGCTGTCTTTTTTCAAATGCAAATTCTCATTGTGTTTGTCTTGCAACAGATTTCAGATTTTGGTTTGTCAAAACTTGTGGGAATAACTAATGATGGAGAAGCCTCTGCAACACGAGTTGTTGGAACCTATGGCTATGTAGCTCCAGAGTAAGCAACATAACTAACAATAAGCAATAACACAAACTGAAACTTCTCTCTGATCTTTTGCTTCTCTTGCTGTTGCAGGTACTTGAGGGATGGCCTGGCAACTAAAAAGACTGATGTGTATGCATTTGGTGTTGTTCTTTTTGAGATGCTGACTGGGAAAGAGGCTGTCACCCGGACTGAAGGCAATGTGGTGAGAACTGCAGAAAGACGTTCCTTAGTGTCCATTGTAAGTCTTATTGCTCACAAATTGTTCAAAATTGAAGGCATGATTCCTTATGGATTTTATTTCCCCGTTTTGCCACTTCTGTTCTGTTATGTGATTGAAAAAAATGAGAAACATCCATTTTATCATACAAATTGAGTAAGATCAAATTCATGAAAGGTCTGAAAAAATGTTTATGCAATCGTCAGACATGATCAACATATGACTAGATTTCGTTTCCTATCTGGCATCTTTATCAAACTGGGAAGTTTACAATTCTCGGGTTTAGGACTAGTTCATCAATTTCCTAAGTGCTTTACTTCGGGAAAACAATCAGAAATTCCATTGCCTATTGTTATGTACATAGCTACACTTTTGTACTGTGTCTATGTATAGATACTTAATATGCATGCACTCTGTATATAAATCAATTATTGGCAGCAATTAATGCTACATTGTTGCAGATGCTGTTAGCTTTGAGGAACTCACCAGACTCCACTAGTATGACAAGTTTGAAGGACCAGCTGGATCCCAGTTTGATGGATTTGTACCCTTCAGACTGTGTTTTCAAGGTAAGTTACAGCTTAACAAGTATGTTGTCAACTTTGAATCAGTTCAAGTTGTGCCTCATCTACATAGGAACGGGTAATGACGGGCATAAAATTAGTAGGGACTAGGGAAACTAACTTCCGGAGCTGCTCTTAGTTCTTATCGGCTGAGTGAAAATGAATTTCATTGTGTCCACTGTTGCTGACATGTTTATTTTGCTAGGTGGCTATGCTAGCTAAGCAATGTGCTGATGATGATCCAATATTGAGACCGGACATGAAGCAAGTGGTGATTACACTTTCACAGATAATGTTATCCTCTGTGGAGTGGGAAGCAACTCTTGCTGGAAACAGTCAAGTGTTCAGTGGCATTGTGCAGGGAAGATAGGTTTATATGCTAGGTGTTGCCTTGCAACCTCATATATGATGTACATAGTAATCTTGTATTTTGAAGTCAATCTTCTCCATTTTATTATCACTCCAGTCACTTTTTCCTTATCATTCTTTATGATGTATCTTTTTTATGCACCGAGTAATCTCTCATATAGCGGATTTTCCCCCTTTTTTTCTTCTCTATTTTTTATTTTTGATACTTAATGAGAGTTTAAGCTGCAGTTTTGCATTTACTGTAAAAGTTTTCATTTATTAACCAAATTGTTGAAGTTCCTCCCATTCAATTGCCAGCAGATTGTCTATTTCACAATGGTGTGTTCTTATTTAATATAGTCATCGTAAGATCTAATGTAAAAGTTATTGGATTGGTTCATACAATGTTTAGATTACATTCTATATTTTAGGCAATTGGCTCAGACTAGCATTATGGATTAACAGAGTTGGATGAATTCCAGGGCAGGAGGAGATCATGCAAATGCAATGCAACTTGTGAAACTTGTTTTCCTTATTACTTCCTAATTTTAAGAAAATTTATTGCGGAAATTTATTTTTAAAACATTGTCACCAACCCAACATGGGAAGGTTGAACAACATTTTCTGAAAATTGTTCTGCTCCATACCAAACACACCCTAAATTTTTTACCACAGTGCCATGGGATGTATTTTGTAGGCTTGTAGTGATTAGTTGGTGGGGTTCTCCATGCATACAAGATAACAGAACTTTAAAAGGTACCACCATGATTACCATAAAATTAATAATATCAGAAGAGAGAACTAAGTTCTTACAATTCTGCCAAAGAGAGGACCAAATAGAAGACAGACTACAACAAACTTCAAACAGGAAATTCATCCCTATATTCTTTAATATTGCTTTTTATTTGCAGAGGGAAGCTAACACACGACGAGGTGGGGTGAAAGATTTCCTGGAGTGAAGAACAGCCAAATTATCAATCAGCAAGACATCGCCTTTCTTCCATGGAATTGCAACACTTTCATCCTCGAGGATGCTTAAACAATCATGTACAACTTCAGAAGGCAGAGGCCGGCCATCTCCGAAAGTGACTGCTTTCACAGGATCATTTCTAGCATCTTTCCATCCAGTATAAGCAGCTACCATGCTATTGAACCATATTTTCTGCTGCCTTTCTTGGTTGAATTTGATGCCTGGTATAGGTCCCATAACGGTTTTAACTCCATCCTCTATCCATTCCAGCTTCATCCCTAACTTGGCAGCCCTGTTAAATGTCATGGGAGTCAATTACATCGTACAATTATCAGGCATTTAGTTTCATACAACATTAGCAACCCTTCAACATTCATCCTTAGTAAAGAAAATGTTTTACAAACAACTGAAGCAATTATACTCTCCCCTCTACATAGATGGTGAGGAGAGATCAAGACAACTTTAAACAACAAAATGAATCATCCTGTTTTTATACAAGTTATTGGATGTCAGTATAAGACACGTATATTCCGTACTTATTCAAAGAAGACGAGGCAAAGAAGTATGGAATACCTGGAGATTGAGCAGTTTCTACTAAGTTACTGGATGTCATCTGCTAGGCAGTGTCTTAAGGTTACCAGAAGTTAAATGTTGCCAAGTAACTATGGATCATCCTATTTTTATATAATGCATCTTAACAATATAGAGAGTAGTTGTAATCATCTATTGCATGCAAGCAGATTGTTCTAAGAGATACGAGATGCTTGTGTCTCTCTGTTATTAGTATAACTTCTATCTATTTATCCATTTTCTGAACCTCCGTTTATATTACACCAACTCCAAAATAAATAACTCAACATCGATATCTGTTTCAGCAGCAAAAAAAGAATTGTACAACAATTATGTTTTGGTCATCAATTCCAACTTCATTCATTCCCCTATTTGATGCATTGAATATTCCCACACCTTCCTTATCACTATCTACTATTAACTCAACTCATTACTCAGCAGTTTTGGGAGGACAAATTTTTTTAAGAAAAAACTTTCTCACCTCTTCTACTAGATATAAATATATCTGTCCCCGCTCCCCAATGTCTAAGAGTTAAACTTTTGCATCATTACATCAGAATTTTAAGTCAATAAAGAATATAGATAGTGCAAGAAAGGTATAAGTTCTGCGTACATTATACCTTCCCCAGACCTCACTTGTGGGATTTCACTGGGTATGTTGTTGTAAGAAAGGTATAAGTTAACTCATCTAGCTGCTAGTACAATAACAACAACACATAAATGTTATCCCACAAGTGAGGTCTTGGGAGGATGGAGATAGAGAGGTTTTTTCCACTAGACCCTCGGCGCAAGTAAAGCATATCAAACAAGTAGGAAAAGAAATTACAGTAATAATACCAGAAGCAACAACTATCAATATGAAAATCAAAGAAAGGAAACAACATGTAACAGTAAAATCTAGTTTAAGAAAGTAAGAAATTCATCTAGCTGCTAAATAGTCAAAAAAAAGATGTATTCCTAGCAACTACATTAAAAGTTATAAAGGAAATAAGTAGCAAAGTACAAACCTTTCTTCAGCGACACTCTTGTCTTTGGTTAAAAATGTAGATTTCCAGCCTCGGCCAATTGGAGAAGACGGATCATCATCTTCTCCTAATACTCTTATATACATTAAACCGTGTTCTTCCAATTGCTCAACAAACTCAGGATACTTATCCTTCATCTTCTCATATATAACATGACTTAGGACTATAGGAGTTTCTCCCCCACTTCCAGGTTCCACATCACAAAAGAAAAACAATTTCGATGGATACTCGGGAACCTACTCCGTGAAAATAAAAATGCTTAAATGAATATCCAATACAATTAACTGGAGAAAAGAACATAGTGTTGATCTTGTAACTGAGACAAAAAAGGGCATTATTTTTTATTTGTACAAAGAGTTTAAGTTACATACACTGCCAGATAAAGAATTTTTACACCAATACTCTATATAACATTTTTTTGAAAAAAATGGGGTAGGAGAGGCCACTTCAACGCGAAGAATCCAATCCACACCAATGGGATGAAAGTTTAGATAATCAACCAATTTAACTATTAAGATTATCGTCTATATAACTTAAACTCCTTGTATAAATAGTTGATTGATAAGAGATTTCTACTACAAGTACTCGTTTTAACCGACTCTTAATCTTATAACCATCAAAATTCAATCAATTACACCTCAATTTCAATCAAAGGCACGATCTTTTTAATCCATTCTGCTCTATATATTTTATAATTACTTGTACATTAGTAATTTATACTCCGTCCATCCCAATTTGTGTTTGAATTTCAAGAATCAAACTAGTTTTTCTTATATGTCGCAACTTAATAGATCATATACCTGAGCCATTTCATGATGAAAGGGAATTTTTTGATCAGGTGGGGACTCGTTAGCAGTGAATACACGACCAAGAACACTGGTACGAGGAGCAGCACCGCCGACGTACGGCAGTTCCTCGTAGTCAAAAGCTTCAACGACGTCGTTAAAGTCCGATGCTGAGTTCACATGAAATCCCCTGAAAAGAATAGCCCCAGATTGATGTAGAAGAGACCCAATCCATGTTTTTTGTTGTTTGATTGTCTGAGGAAGTTGGGATTTAGCTTCATTAGAGTTCGGGGATAACGCGGCTGGAAAAGGAACTCCATTGTAGAGCTTCTGTTGAGATATTCCGACTTGGGTCAACAAATTTTCCGGCATCTTTTTTTTTTTTTTACTTTCGGAAAAATTAGTGCTCTGATTTGGAAGAGCATTGAAGTATATAATGAAGAATGCAGCGTCACGGCTGTGCTAATCTTTTTGTCTATTTCAGGGCGGAGAGATTTTTTTGTTTATTTTACCACGAAATACGTCCATATTCATTGGAAATTGAAAAGAGCAAATCATGGAAATCTCAAATACTCAAATATAAAATATATTATAGTGGGTTGGATAAGATGATTATTATTTTATAAAGAAATTATGAGATTCGACAAATTTAGGAATTTATTTTATTTTTTGGATATGTAGTTATAATTTAAAAAATTACAAAACGTAATTATGTTTTGGATTTTATAGTAAGTATATGTAATCAATATGCATGTTGATAATATATTACACGTTGATAGTAGGTACATAAAAATGATAATATATATTAAAAAATATCAAAGAAAATTTTGATCTTTTAGTGTATCAATTGAGATCCCTACCCTAAATCAAAGAAATAAACTTTTCAAAATAAAAATTCTTGAAAAAAAGATAGAAATAAAATTGAAGAATCGAATTAGTTGGAATCAATTTAATTTTTTTAATATTTATACCATGCTTAATATTAGATTTTTCATTTTTTTAAAATTGTGTCTTTCTTTTATCCTTTGGAATCAAAAGAATGTTTTTTAACCATGCCCCGTGAGAAAGAGTCTAATATATATACCTTTACTATCAAAGCAATATATTTCGATTAAATTTTGATGGACTTCTTTTCACTTTCATGATTAATATTCACATTGTCAAACCAAATAATATCTAGCTATTTGGCTTGCTAGCAGTGAAGTGACATTTCCATTGAAGAGTCATGGGATGAAACCCGGGTAACATCATTTTTTTTTAATTCCTATTTTTTATTCAGCCCATGGAAAGTTTCCCTGGACGACGAAACCAACAACCACCTGTCGTGTGTCAATTTTTTGCAAAATCAGCTCTTGGCTTGGCGGTTTTTTTAATTCCTATTTTTCATTCAGCCCATAGAGAGTTTCCCTAGACGACGAAACTAACAATAACCTGCCGCGTGTTAATTTTTTGCAAAATCAGTTCTTGGCTTGGTGGTTGGAGGGCGACACTTCGTGTTCAATACCACAGGTTTGAGCCTCGTTTGCAGTGTTTTTATTTTCCTTCACTTTTACCCTCAAGATTAATTTTTATTTTCCTTCACTTTTACCCCTTAGGACTACCAAAATCCATCATATAATCCGCGTAGTCCAATTATATAAAGTGTAGCTGCTTGGTTTGATGGCTGATGCGTAGGTTAAATTTTATGCACACATTATTTGCTTAAATCAAGTTATATCTATGTACCATAAAGTTAGATGATTTTAGTCCGCTAATCAAACATTTTGAGGGGATGTCTGGATAAATTTTGATTTTTTGGGATACTTTTTAAGTTCAAAGTAAGATATTTGAAAGCATTTTGTGTCTTTGTTAAAGTGCCTCTTGAGTTTTTTTAATTAAACATTTTCCTCCACGCCAAACACACCCTAATAATAAGACAACCATTATTTTTTAATTAGAATTATAGGCCGATATATCTTTTGGTCCCAATTTTGAAGAAACACGTTTACTCCCCGACCTTTTACTGTACTTCAAAGTCCGGCAGTTTCTCCTTATTTTACTCGAAACTTCAAAAACCCTTGCCGTACCTTAAACCCTCCAATTACCCTTTGTCCTTAAAAATCCTCTTATCGGCGGCACAGTTATGGGCGGCACTCCGGCAATTCAGTATGTCACTCACATTGAGTCTTACGTTAGCTCTTCCAGCTCTGCTGCTCAGCAGGTATGTTGTCCTCTCTTTCTTTTAGTCCCTCAGCAGACAATTCCAAGAAGTCAAGGAAAGTGCACAAGTATCTAATTTCACTTCTTGATTTCGCATATGCAGGCTGCAAGCATTGATGCAATTGCTCTTCTCGTGAAGAATGACCTGTTAAGTTTGGAAACCTTGGTGGGTGACTAGTAAGATTTGTTTTTTATGCAATTTTTCTACTTATTGTTTTGTTAAGCTAAAATTTTATGGTGGATACTCATAGGTTAGGGAGATGGAGATGTATTTGACCACTACAGATAGTATCATTCGTGCAAGAGGTATTCTTTCCCTTTTTCTTCCATCTTTTGGTTATTGTTACTACTTTTGATCATTTGAAATATTTGTCAGAAATAAAAAAGTAAAAAACAATTGGAATTAGAAGTGCCTTCTGCTTTGGAAGAGAAGGAATTCATCCTCAATTCGCAGTGCAATTGTTGGTATGGGACTGGGATTGATTTGAGTATGTTAAGATTCTTTTTCTGTAATTTTTTGTGTTTCTTTTTTGTGGGGGAAGTTGTAAATTAATCCATTGACAATGAATTGCCAACTGTAGTACTACTCTCTTTCAATCACACTGCATTAGACTTGGATAGGACTAGGAATGAAGTTGTCTGAGACAAGGTTGGGGTGGCCTTCGTTTGAGCATTTTAAAAGTAGACTAGTTGTTTATCTTTCACATAATTCTGCACCTTTTTTGATTCCAGTGTTTGAATATGGATTTTTAAGAGTGCTGCGTCCATATACTATTTTGTGTTATTTAGAGAAATTTTATTAGAAAGAGAAGAAGTATCACCCTCTCCATTCACGCTCAGAAGAATAACCGAAGTCCAGAGAAAATTAGATGCTGACAAAATCAATAATATCTGTTGGGAACTTATTGCAGATGGTCCTATTGATTTGTTATCTACTCTTGTCTAGCACAGTGGGGATTTAATTAGACAGACATTATGTATAGAAAATTTGTTCACGTAACAAATTTGTGTTCGGGCGATTCTGAAACTCAATTTGTTGAAAAATGTCGGAGATGCCGATGAGCTACTCTCTTGAACCATGGCAAATATTCATTATTGGTTGCCAGAAAATTGCGTATGTAAGTATGTCATGATTAATAGTGGCTGTAATGTGAGTAGTTTTGCATGTCCCTGGAAGTTCTTGCTTAGAGGCACAAAGATGTTTGACTATCAACCACAGGGTTTGTTTTGAAGAGAAGTACTGAACAATAACTATTTCATTTTGTTACAAATTTTCTTTATTTGTTGTCCCCATGATTGTTGTACTAGTTATAGTTATTACTCTTGAATTTTTCATGGCATTTTTTTTCCGGTATGTGCCCTTGCAATAAAACCTGTTGCTTGTTTGTGCTTTATGCTGAAAGCTCCAGTGGATCTATACAGATTTTTGCTTTTTTCTCTGATAGAGCTATTTTTTTCTCTGTAATTTACATTTTATCCATCTATCTATTCCTATATTTACACTATGCCACATAACCTTTGATCTTCCAGGTATCCTCTTACTTGGAGAACTATTGATGCGACTAATATCGAAGCCATTGGGTGATACCGCAATAAGCAGCTTGATAGAATTCTTCACAGAGAGGCTGGTGAGCAAGCATTTTAGGTTCAGGAGTTTGCGTTATAAAGACAGTATGAGAAAAACAAGATACCAGCTAATGCCCTTATCTGCATGTTCTTTAGTTTGTGGCTTGTATCTATGCCAAGTTAGTCAGTTGCTGGTGAACTAGTGTTCTCAGAATAGAAACTTATGATGAAAAAGTTTCTCTTATTGGTGAACTAAAATCTTAAGTCTTAATCTTATGAAATGGATTTTATTTTCTAAAAAATCTTGAAGCTCAACTACAAAGCACTCTTAAGCTCGTAATAGGAATATATCGTATTGTTGTACTAACAGTCCAGCAATTTGGAAAAATTCAACCACTGTGCACACCATGTATCTTTACCTTTCTGTGTATCTGGGTTTTCATTTGTTATCATCTGAGTTCTCTGAATAGATGATACTGTACTGGTATCAGGCAGATTGGAAAGCGTTGCGTGGTGCCCTTGTCGGTTGTTTGGCTCTACTAAGGAGGAAAACTGATACTGGTATGATCAATAAGAGTCAAGCAGAGGCTGTTGTAGAGTCTTATCTGAAAAGCCTGCAGGTACAGTCATTGGGGCAGCAAGACAGGAAGGTATAGTGATTGTACACAAATAAATAAACTGTTCTTTCTATACCTGTTGGAAGTATCTTCAGCTAAGTGAATTTACTGTCTAACTTTTGCAGCTTTGCCTTCAAATATTGGAATGCCTATTAGATTGCTATCGGGATGCACTTGTTTCACTGGTAATACCTTTTAATTCTTTTCAGTTAATTATATTTGATTTTTGTGATGATTATAGCATGGTTTACTATTTGGGTAAACTACTAGCTTTTGGTATCTCTCTTTTTTTTTTTGGTCGATAAAGCAAAAGAGTTCATTAATACTACTCCAAGATGATATTCTCTTTAGCCGTAACTAGAAACAATAATTAAGCCTCCCAGCGAGCGACGCCAAGCTGTCTAGACAAGTTAGTGTTTCCTCTTTACACCAAAGTACTAAAGAAACAAGGAAAAGTCATAACATTCCCCCATTTGCCTAAGCCTTGGTGAAAAAAGTTATCCTTACCTGCGAAAAAGTCGTGCGCCTAATTTGGCAAAGCGTCATAATTTTTATTTTTTTTGACATCAAATGGCTTATACATCTTTGTTTCTAGCTCTAGCTGCTTCAACTTTCAGTTGCCCTTTTAGATACAGTTTCTTGAATTTGTGATTAGGCTAAGGGGCCTTATAACAGTATGATTTGAAGGGATTGCGGTTCTTCTTCACCTGAGCAACATGCAGTCTTGTAGATACGTGGTGCTAATATCTTATCAAACTTTTATAGCAGTCTCCAACATTCCATTCTGTTGTAATTTTCAGTATGATATTTAGTTTCTGTTTTACAAGCCTATTACTCTTTTCCACCTATGTATCTGTTTGCTTTAGGATCCGTTACATGCTTAATTTTGATGTTTGGATTGTGACCACCTAGGGTGATGATCTCGTTTATGGAATCTGTGAAGCTATTGATGGTGAAAAGGATCCACAGTGCTTGATGCTCATATTTCATATTGTTGAACTTCTGGCACAATTATTTCCTGAAGCTTCTGGTCCACTGGCGAATTTTGCAGGGGACTTGTTCGAGATTTTGGAATGTTACTTTCCTATCCATTTTACCCATGTAAGATCATTGAATTACTGCATTTTTTTAATTTTTTTTTAACTGTGCTGGTGTCGAAAACCAGCTTGCTCACACCTCAACTAATTCCCTAGAATTCCTGCCACCGCCCATAGCAACATGTACAAGGTAGCTCTGTCCACCAAGTCTGGACAAATGAAAAAAAATCATCTTGTGTTTTCGTCTCTTCTGATATTTGAACTTGAGACCTCATGGTTCTAACCCACTCAATCGACCACTACACTTGGGTTCTAAAATGCGGATGATAGGAAGTGTTTTTTCTTTATTTAAGAAATATATATCTGACTATGTTAGTTGCCTCAACATTAGTGAAGATAATTTTAATAGATGTCCGTGGAAAGCTATAGTTCTAACTCCTAAGGATGGTCTAGTAATTAAAACCCCCAACCCCCCACCCCACCCCCCCAAAAAAAAGTTATACTGCTATCTTGTTTGAGATCAAGAGAAACTCCTAATTATATCTTGTAAGTATACCGTAGTTTTTCTCTTTGGAGTTGGTGATACCATTCAAAAGCAATGGGTTTGGTGATTGAGACTCCAATCTTGTAGTATACTCCCTCTGTCCTTATTTATATGAATTACTTTGACTTGGCACGGAGTTTAAGAAAGAAAGACTTTTGAAATTTGTGATCTAAAATAAGTCAGATATTTGTGTGGCTAGAAATCACTTCATTATGGGTAAAATAGACATTTTAAAGTTAAATTGTTACTAAATATAGAAATGTGTCATTCTTTTTGGTATTGACTATAAAGGAAAGTAAGTCGTACAAAGTGGGACAGAGTGAGGACCTTATTTATTCCCTTTGGGGGTTGGTGATACCATTCAAGAATAATTTTCCCGCATTTGAAGGGGTAGTATAAGCAAATGACTTCATTACTAATAGCCTTATACTTATAAGAAATAGCTAATTTATCAGGTATTTCAAATTACGATTGTTTTATTTATCTTTGATAAGTGATTCATAGTCATTATTTTTCTCTCTCCCACCACCCTTTTTTGTACTTCACAAATTTTCATTTGTCTTATTCTTTGGAATATCCAGCCCAAGAGTGATGATGTTGATATAAAGAGGGGGGAACTCTCAAGGGCCCTAATGGTATGCCAATTTCTTATAGTGCTTTCATTAAAACCATTTCTAAGTGTCTTTTATAATTGATGTTATGCTTTATATCTTCATTCTAAAACCCCCAACAAGTCAATCCATTCATGGAGCAGAAAGTCAAGCTTTTTGTTTGGAGTTAACATATGATCTCCCTAGGTCCCAAATGATTTGACTGTTCCTGCAAACATTAGACATGATTTTGTGAATCTGAAGAAAATGTAGATATTAATATGCCAAGTTGAGTTGCGTCACTTTGGTTAACATATTAATTGTCTAGTTATGGGGTATCGATTTGTTTTTTCTAGTTGTGGTTTAGTTTTAAAACTGTTGATATTTTTTTGTTAGTTGAGAAGAGATTTTCTTCTTCCAACTTTTCTGCAAGATATTAGCAGCTGTATTTGCAAGCTTTATTCTTGGGAAGGCTCACATATGGTCCACAATATATGTTCTAGTATATTGTGATCTGATATGTCTTTATCGCTGAAGTCGCATTTATAGGGATATATGTATGTGCAATGAGTATTTGTAAAAAAAAAAAATGAACTTACGCATGTGCAATGAGTATTTGTAAAAAAAAAAAATGAACTTACGCATGTGCAATGAGTCACTTTCCCCTCCACCTATCCAAAAAGACAAAGTTTACAACTTTGGTAGATCTAAGCAATGCGACTTACTTAAGGTCGTCTTATTTTTTGTTTACTCCATATAACATAGCATAGGATGGAACTGTAAGAATTTCTTATTCTATCTTGATGTCCCTGAGAATTGGCTGTAGGTGCTGGTATATGGTTTTTCCATAGAGTGCTTCCACTGGAGGTGTATCGTTTAGTGTCTGCATAATAGCATTCTCTTTCATTCAGGGAATAAGGTGGTTTAATGATAAAATTGTCACTTTATCCCCACTGAAGGAAGAGTGTTATTTGAAGCTTGAGATGGTTCCGTTTAAAAATTGATGTCCTAATGAATTGATCAACAAGGTCTTAAATTTTGTATCGTGCTATCTTCGTCTTACTCTCTGGATGCACAACCTGGTCCATCAACTGTTGGGCAGGTATTTTATGCTAGTCCAAGACTTTGCAGTTATTCGTTGGTTAAGAGGATTTAGTTGAGTTAATAGTTGGAACCTGGATCTTTAACCTTTGGGTTTTTCCCTTTTTTTTTTACCACTCAGTCTTTATTTTATATGTTTAAAATGTTTATGCTGAAGAAATTGAGGGATGTGTGATTCCCGTAGCGAAGTTCTTGATGAGGTTGGGAGAGACTTCCTATAAGGTTAGGAGATTATGTGCAAGCCTTGGAAGTAGGTATTGCCTGGTAAAATGATAAAACTCTTATATGTGGACAATCTGGTTGTCTTTTACATTAAAGTTTATTCTTGTAGAATTTGTTTTAGCACTGTGGACTCATTATCTCTTGCTTTTGTTATTTTTCTCTTTATTGGCCCAGAGAGTTCATGCTCAGTTATGCACTTATTATTGATTGGACTGCACTTTGGACCAACTCTTAGTAGGTGTGAGGTTCTTGAAATTGAAGGAGTGCTATAGCTTTCCAAATATTAAGCTGAAGGGCCTATAACCATACATAAGAAATCTTAAATTATGAAAACTAATCATTTAGTGCCATAATTTGATCTAATGTGTTTGCCTAGAAAGGCGATAAAAAACAACATGCTATTCATGTGTCTAGAAAGGCGATAAAAAATAACATGCTATTCGTGTTCACATTTTCATTGTTGTCTTTTCTTTTTTCATATATCGATTATATTCAATTAGTAATATTAGATACTACAATTTTTTGGAACTTTCCTTCCAGTTCCTTTACCAAGTTTTTGGTTTTAATTAGATTCTAACATCCTTTTGCTGTTTTCTAGCTTGCATTTGCTTCAACACCACTTTTTGAACCCTCAGTCATTCCGTTACTTCTTGACAAACTATCTTCTTCTCTGCCGTCAGCAAAGGTTAGTTCCAACAATTGCAATTAGTTCATCTTATTAGTCTTTGGGTTGATAATGTCTTAATTTTTAAATATTTTCATGGATTCTTGTGTGACAGGTGGAATCTTTGAAGTACCTTAGCTACTGCACATTGAAATATGGAGGTGATAGAATGGAAAAATACACAGAATCCCTTTGGTCTGCATTAAAAGATGCACTATTTACTTGTCCACAATCCACTTTGTCTGCGGATTCTGATCCAATAGATGGATTAGGTTTTCATGAGAGTGAAATTATGACACAGGCCCTTGAACTTCTTCAGGTGCTTGTTCGGCAGCATAATAATTCATTCTTGAGTTTGATTCTGGGTGATGGGGATATAAGCACATTTCTGAACTCCTTTTCCCACTTTGACGATTTTAATAGTCTTTCTACCCAATACAAGCAGAGATTACATGCAGTTGGGCATGTTCTTTCTGTTTGCATCAAAGCTTCTGGATCTTCCTGCAATAAAGTTTTTGAAAGTTTCTTTCCTCGGTTGGTGGATGCTTTAAAGCTCTCGGTTGAAAATTCCCACGGAACAGTTCATTCAACTTTGGATGCAAAATTTCACTTTGGAGCCGTGTATCTATGTGTTGACCTCCTTGCTGCTTGCAGACAGCTGATAGTCGGCTCTGATAAAGTCACTTCAGCTCCTGATCTAGCACGTGACTCTTGGTGCCAGATACTTCATAGTTTCTGCACATCATTATGCAATGTTTTCACTTGTCTCATTCGAACAAGCTGTGTTGAGAGTACTTGGAATGCTTATGTTTATGCAGCAGGTAAGTACTTCTCTTTGACGAATGAAAATGGTATTCCTTGTCTTGTCAATTTTCCTAAAAATCCACTATTGGTTCTCCCATTTGCTCTTCCTTTTAAAAATGGAGCAATTAAGATGCTTTGATGGCTGGTTACGAGCTATTGATAGTTCAAAATATATACACATGCTCTGAGGGCACACGCGCAGAGGCCCTTGTTCTAATGGTAAGAGCGCAACTGAGTGATATGTGGATTAGGCACATGGTTCAAACTCATTGCAGACAAAAGCCTAGTATTAAGGTGGAGAAGGGCAGAGAGGCGAACCCATAATCTGCTGTGTTCCGAATGTGCTTCACTACCAATTGGGGATTTCTTGGTTTATAAAAAAACATAGATGCATTCAAACTCTGTATTGTTGACAGTAATTGAAATATCTGAACAAAGTGCGCACTCCACCTGATAGAAGCTCAACATTCTATGCATAAGTAACATTAATGCATCTATTTAATGCTGTCAGCACCAACATATTTTTTTATTTATCAAAAAAGTGGACCTTATTAGATGTGTTCCCTAGTTGTTTGCCATGAGTCCCTAAACAATGTAGAGATTTTACCTGTTAAAAAATGATAATGGAGTAGGGAAAGAGCCGATTATAACCTGCGACATTATTTAAAATTCTCTTTCTTGTTGCAATATCAAAATAGATCATTGGGTAGTGGTGCAATCTGATGCTGTTAGTTCTTCCGCCTTGTTCAGAGAGCAGAACTTATTTTAGGTTTTCTTCCTCTTTTAGGAATTTGCCCTCACTTTGTCTTATGATCGATTGAACCTCTTAAGCTCGTTTTGAATGTGAGTTGCTTCTATGCTTATTGTGTTCTGCTAAGTTTAATTTAATTGTTTTGACTGAAGTCTTTTCTTTTTTATGCTCAATTTGTAGTTAGAGGTTTGGAGATCTTGGCTACATTTCCTGGGAGCTTTATTTTAGTCTCAAAGCTCATGTATGAGAATATCTTGCTGACTTTGACGTCAATCATTGAATCTGATTTCAACAAGAAGTTTCTATGGAAGGCTGCACTGAAAGCATTAGTGGAGATCAGCTTGTTTGTCAATAAGTATCCTGAGGACGAGAAAGCAGCTAGCTTTAACAGTATTGTCAGGCAAAAGATTGTTTCTCTGATATCTTCTGACGACTTAAATATGCCTCAATCGCTCAAACTAGAGGCTATTTTTGATATCGCATTGACGGGAAAGAGTTTGATGCATAGTGTTGTGAGCGAATTGGAGAAGACTATATCTGCCAGCTTATCTGAGATTTTTGTACGTGTACTAATTGAAACCTTGAGGCTGTTACTAACTTACCACATGCATTGTCTGTTTAATTTTGGAGCATCGTAAATCCTCCTGTTACAGGAAATGTCATGTGCTTCCTTGTGTCATTTAAGTCAAGTTCGCTAGTGTGCTTCTTCCATTCATGTGCGTGTGATCCTACTTCAATACTTTGGCTGTTTAGTATACATATAGGTGTATGTTTTCATGAAATCCTGCTGCAACTGACTAAACTAGTGAATAAACACTTTGCTCTCTTTCTGGCATGTTTGGTACACATGTAGGTGTATGCTCCCATGAATTACTGCTTCAAATAACTAAACTAGAAATGGAAGACCTTGCTATTGAGCACATTCCCCCTTTCACCTCTCTGTTTCCTTTCACTAAAGTCTTGACTTTATATTAACAGAACAGCTTTCTCTTGTTGCAGGTCCACGGAGATCGGCAGTTAGCTGGATCGACAGCTGGGCTTTTGGAATGTTATTCCAATAAGTTGCTTCCATGGTACAAACTCAATCTCTACACTCCTGCTTTTGTTAGCTTTCAATTCTATTCCATTTCTGTTCAAGTAATTTCTCCTTATTGCATCCTCAATTATGATGCATCCTCGTCTGGCTGCTCAGTGCTCTCTGTTGATTTTTCTCGTGTGATTTTGATGCAACCAGTTTCACATTGGTTCACTAGCTTGCTTTTCCACTTATGCTCCCAGAAACAAAATATCTATAAAAAATGGGTCAGGGACGAATAACAAAGGGAAAGGAAAGTGTAAAAAGAACACAGTTAGTTGTTCTTTTCTTGCCTTTATTTCTGTAGTCACAGTTTCCTGTACCTCGGAAATGCTTGAGCAAGTCTCACACCCTAACAGAAGTATCTGTTAGTTGATCCAATGGACAGGTGGAGACAGCCTACATGTAAGTAAGTTGAAAAATAATTGGATTTTTGGTCTAGCAGTTGGACTTAATGAGTTACATAGCTCAATATTTCTAGGTTTTGCAATGTTCTTGAGCAAAGGTCTGACCTGTATTTTTTGGTTGCCTTTCAGGTTCAATGGCAATGGAGGTGCAGATGAAGTCTCTCTGAATTTTGCGGTTAATGTTTTCGCTAAAATGGAAAATAGCACATCTTTGTGTCTAGAAGCAAAGGGAAAGGTAAGGATAGCATACTTTCTCTGGTTCTCTTCGGGTGTCTTATTCTATTTCAAGAAATATTTGGCTGTCATCTGATTTTCCATAAGCTCGATGAGAAATGTGCTTTAAAACATACTGTAATTTACCTTAGGAACTTCTGGGTGCTACAATGGCTGCAATGAAGCAAGCTGTGACAGGCTGTTCAGTGGAAAGCCAGGAAAAGATTCTTCAGAAAGCTGTTGATGTGATGGAAACAAGCTCCTTTTTCCTTTCAAAAGATCTGGTTCCAGGAACCGATCTCTTTAACAAGAAAACTCAACTTGATCAGACTTCTGAGGGTTTGTCATGTCGAGATGAATGGATTACTTCACTCTTCGCGTCAGTTGTAATTGCATTGCGTCCTCAAACTCAGATACCAAGTATAAGATTCTTATTACAGTTGTTGGCGATGACTTTCCGTGAAGGTCATATTCCCTCAGCTCAGGCCCTGGGATCTTTGGTTAACAAACTTCCTCTGAATATATCAGAAGACTGCAGTCTCGAAGAAGTTATTGATATACTATTCAAGAATGTAATGAGGTGCAACATTAGTATTAGGAAAGAGGGTAATGATGGTGGTGAAGTTGATATGAGTAACCTGAGACTAATTAATCTGGATAGTCATGCTGTTGTTGGATTAGCATGGATAGGGAAAGGTCTGCTTATGCGGGGTCATGAGAAGCTAAAAGATGTGATTATTACTTTCTTGAGTTGCTTAGTTTCAAATGAAGATCAGGGAAATTTGCTTCCTTTTAATGATCAAATGAATGATACCGCAGAGCACAAGGTGCTTTGCCTCAGAAAATCAGCTGCTGATGCATTCCATATTCTTATGAGTGATTCTGATGCTTGCTTGAACAGAAATTACCATGCAATCATTCGCCCACTCTATAAACAACGGTTTTTCAACATTATGATGCCTATGTTCTTATCTGCAATAGTAAAATGTGATTCATCCACTTCAAGGTACATATTAGTATATTTGAGAAGTTTTCTTTTGTTTATATAAGTGGAGCTTCACACACATTCTCTATCTGGTTATGGTAGAAACTATAATCTGCCATCTTGGTTTAGTGATGAAACATTCAGAAGCCTTGGAATGCCAATAGATGTTAAGAAGCTTTTGGCGTCTTTGGTAAAAAGTTATTTTTGTATGATCTTAATATGATTATCTTTAATAGAAAAACACTTACTATCTTCTACAAAGTAGTGTGTACTAAGTTAAAGAGTAAGTTCTGCAGCAGGCTGTCAAATGCAGAAAGGGATATGAGGTGTAACATATTACAGGCATAAAGTCCGGGTGGTGGGTGGGTGTGTCTTCTCATCTATGAAATTTCAATGCTAATCTGAAAAAGATAAAAGAAGCAGAATGAAAGTACCAAGCTTGCTCGTCATGTCCCATCCATTTACCTCGTTCAACTTGTGTATGGATTGTTCCATTTGGATTTACAAAGCACGCTAAGCCTTGTTGAATGTTAAACATATCCATGTCAGTGCATACATGAATCACCGTAACATATGTTTCCAAAGTTTTGTTCCTTCCCTAAATAAATCAAGGATAGTTATTTGTTAGAATTTTCAGTAGCTACATCATTTTTCCCTGATTAATGATTGAATAAGAGGACTTCTTTCTTAAAAGACTTCTTAATGTCGAGTTGAATAGGACTGTTGTAGATTTGATTTAATATTAAGCTGGCTTGTCTGTTTTACATCCTTGTTTTTCAAGTTAAATCGTCCTGCGCTTTCAGGTGTTTTCTCTATCAAGCTTTTGCACACCTGGTATCTGAAACTCCTCTTGCTGCTCTTGTTGGTGATGCCAAAAAGGTGAGTGTGTGGCCCAATGACCACAGTTCTTATATTGTTGATAGTCAGGCCTGGTTTTTCGAAAACAGCCTCTCTATCTCTATGAGGTAGTGGTAAGGTCTGCTGAGGGCCTGTGCACCCCCGGGATTAGTTGGAGCTCAAAGAGACTCGGCCACCCGGTGCAAATAAAAAAAAAAGTCTGCGTACATTTATCCTCCCCAGACCCCACTTGTGAGATTCCACTGGGTATGCTGTTATTGTTGATGGTCAGGCCTGAGGTTGATTGCTTATGATATTTTTCCATGTATACAGGTCCTTCCTGTACTTACGGATTGCTTTCACATATTGAGCACGGATGTCTCTCATAAAGAGATAATTTACAGTGTCTTAATAGTTCTGTCTGGAATATTAACGAATAAAAATGGTAAGTGTTTGCTTATCTCTCTGGAATATTTACTGTATCTTGCATATTGTTATGTGTTCGTCTTTTAAGGTCGCATTAAGAAGTTAAAGATATAGGCAATTACCTTTTTGAAGTAACTTGAATAATCTAGAAGAGCTTCACTGGCTGCCAATTTTCTACTTGCTGAAGATCTAGCATTATCTGAATGTTTAGAGGGAGGGTCCAATAATTAGACTCTCAAATTGCTCTCTTTTTCTTCTAATGTTTTTCTAGTATAAGTGAATTTGAAGTATGTATGATCACTACAATCCAGCTTAGTTCTTTACTTTTTGAGTATGTTCAGATGATTTGGTTCGCAAAACAAGTTATATGCTTATGAATTATCATACTAATGACATAAGGTTATTAATTATCATTAACATTTTTATTTACTAGTTTCTGGACACGTGCTTTGCACGTTTATCCCATATTAATCAATATAAATTTTTTAAAATAACATAAATAATATTAAAATGTGTGGTGAATAATGCAATTTTTTCCCTTAAAATACAAGCTCGAAAATCGAAATAAATAAGAGTTTAATCTTTATATTTTACACTCACATTCACACAACTCACAAGCACACAGATAAAATGAGCATTGGAAATAAAAGAAAAGGGAAATGAGAATATAGTGATAAAAGATATGTGAGTGGCAACAGAAATTACAATACCTTTATAAACATGTTTTCACTACAAGATAACCTTATGCTCATATCAAGAAAATAGAATTGCATATGAAGTAACAACAATACTACATTAAGATATTACAAAAAGATAAGAAATATGAAAACAAGTCGCCAAACGAACTGATGTGGTGTCAAAAGGAATGACAAAATCAGTTGTTCTCATAAAAAATCAATTGAAAAAGAAGGAAAGAAGAAGGCATACACACAGAAGGAAGAATTTTGACAATTTTGTTTCTTCTTTTAATCCCAAAAATCAATGCCTACATTCCTTGCAAACTGTCATATTTTGATATGGATTTACACAAACATATTGATGCAATGCAATCAAGTTGGAAGCACAAAAGGTAGGATTGTTTCTAATAATATCAAATACATCAAGTGGTATTTTAATAAGAGTAGACAAAAAGATTTAGCTACATTATATTATAAATTATAATGCACGACTCCGAAAGTACTTCTATCGTCTTTGTTTTTGTAAGTTGATTTTCAAAAATTTCAATAAGAGTAGATGAAAAGACTTGACTGCAGTATTATTATTTATTACCATTTATTTTCTTACGGTTTATCTTGAAGATTTATGTCTAAGAAATAAGTTAAGTCTTTGGGGGTATGAAAGTCTATCAATTGTTGATGAGTATGTCATTCAGCTTTGTGACTTAATGACTCCTTGTTTACTCACCCTTTTATGTAATTTAAATTAAATACTATTTTCAGATTGGATATTTAATTTAGAATTAATTAATGAAGTAAAAAAGTCATTATAGATTTGTGTATATTAAAATGATAATATTTAAATACTTACATGTTTTATAACATTTTAATTTATAGAGGGGCAAAGGTATTTGAAGTTAGGAGCTTCCCACCTTTAATAATGTAAATGATTATCAGATGTTATTCATTCATGTTAAAATTAAGAATATGGAGCATAACCTTAAACTTGTGTTTGGTTTAAAGTGATTAAAAATTAACCTATAATTACTGACTTCTCATTATCTCAAATAATAAACAAAACCAGTAGAAAATTTTTCAAACAGAAGCGTTATTAACCACATCTATCTACTACTCCAAACAGCTTCACTTATAGGATTAAGTTATTGTCGCAGTAACATAAAGATAAGTAAAAGAAACACATATGAAGATTAGTACTCTCTTGGCATCAAAGTGGTCATAATGTATTTGGTCTTGGAGCCTGACAATTAGAATTCACGATTCATTTCTTTGTGTCACCTTGCACTAAGGTGATGCCAATCTTTTCTGTATTTCCATGAATGTCTTTGACGGGACATCTTAGTGGTAAACTTTCTATTGCTAGACTTAAACAAATCTTCGTTATACCTTTGTGTTTATCTAGTTTGTTTCAGTGTGTTTGCAAGATGTTTATAGGTGTAAGTTTTACAAAATAGAATGATTCTTATTAGCGTTTATCATGCAAGATGTATCACTATTTTGACTTCTTTGATGTAAACAATATTTTTTGTTAGAGATTTAAAGAATAGGAGTCAATTCACTGCAGGAAAGAAATAGAAGTCTTAGATTTCTCTTATCATTTTAAAATACAATTTAATATATTTTACTTGTTTTAACAACAACAACAACAACAAACCCAGTGAAATCCCACATTACGTGAAGGGGAATATATATTTGCTTATATTTGGAAGCTTATGTTGTCTTTTTGTGTTAATAACGTCTCATCTTCATTTGATATGCTACGTTAGTTGTATGTGATGTAGCATTGATTTTATTTTGGAAATTTGGGATTTACGCTCAAAATAATCAAATTCATCTTGAATAATACTAAACATAGTCGTTTACACACTATCATATCTTTATGCAAATGTATTTGAACCTGAGACCTCATGATTTTTTGCCCACTTCATTGACCACTAAGCCACATCCTTAGATGTAAAGGCAGCTTTTTTTGTTTGTTTATGAGTTATGACTATCTTAATAGTGAAATTGGAGATTTTTGGAAGTGTATAGTTGAACTTGTACAATGAATAATAGTCTTTTATCTCTTTTTGTTTTTTTGGGTGCGCCCATTTGGTTCATTTATGTATAGAAGATTGAATATCTTTTGTCAAAAACCATATCTTTCTGTAGGTTTTCTACCATTTGGTGTACTTGTATACACATGATTTCAACATTTAAATAAACTTATTACTTTATACAAAAAAGGTTAATCAGGTTGTGGTTTTCATGCTTTAATGTTAAAGTTGGCATTCGATGGTTCTGCATTCATTTTTCAACTTCTTTTGTTTTTGCAGGACAAGAAGCTATCGTAGAAAATGCTCCCATGGTTATCCGCAGACTTATTGAGCTCACATCCTATCCTTATGCGATGGTAACAGTTTCTTTCCATTTGGGATTCTTGGATGCCCATTCCCTTCCCCACCTCCTCAAAAAAAGAACAAAAAAAGAAAGATGTTTAAAATCCATCTCATGAGAAACAAGACTTCGGTTCATGGCATGTGACTTTCTTTTTTAACAAGTTAAACAATCATGTGGGAGGAAAAATAGCTCTCGTATAGAGTTTTACACTAACAAGTTGAGAGTGTACAAAGTAATTTGATTGTATGTGAAAAATACTCTCTTTAATACAAATTGAGACCTCATATGTGCACCAAAAAGTGACAAAGGACAAGAAGTTGTTCCCCATATGTGTAAAGATTTTTCTCCCTGCAAAAGATTTTGCTTATTTCTCTTTGCTTTGCACACAATATATGTGAGTGCTAATAGAGCAATGTCTTGTCCTTCGTAATCTAAGGTTCAACCGAAGGGTGCTTGCTGATCACATTATGTAAATGTTTGCACTGTCTACCTGACAATGTATTGGACTATTTCTCTTGAATTGAGGGTTTATTGGGACCATCTCTCTACCTCTAGGGATAATGTGACATTCTGCCCTTCTCAAACCTCACTTTGTGATACTACACTGGGTATGTTGTTGTTGGTATGTTTAATGTAGGTCCTACGCTTTCTAGGAGTTTTAGCCCTATCAAAGATTCTTATGCCAATAGAAGATCTAGAGAATTTTAATACTTCTTATTTTGTATAATGTTGGCTGAATTTAAATGGACAAACACGGTTATTTAGGATTCATATAACTGACACCAACTTGTTTCCAATTGAGGCATTGTTGTTGTCATCGACTTCTGGAAAGACATCCTGTAGATGTGCAGAAATGCGAGTCGCAATGCATACTAGTGTCAACAAGAAACTGCTGTACTTACCACTAAATTTTTTCCATGCTTCCGAGAAAAAAATAACACGAGTGCTGTTTTCTGCCCTGCAGACTCCTCCTGGAATCCTATATTTTTCAACAATTACCTTGTTCATTGGGGCCTGCTTCTTTATGCCTAATCTCCAAAAACGTCTTTCACCCAAACATCACCCCAACTCCTGGAAGTCGTAAAAATTCCTGCTGAATCTAATAAAAAAGTTCTAAATTCTTTTCAATTCACATGTGAGGCTATGAGTCATAATTATGACTACGGCTAGTGCTTGTAACGACATAAAACTTGTCGGAATGATCAAAGTTTACTCTCTTGATTGGTTCTTCCTTTCCTCCTTTTTAACAAATACTTGTATTATCTGGCAAGTCTTGTACCCTTCCCATCTGGAAATTCCATTCTGCTTGGTCTTTGCTTTATGTCTCTAGGGACAAGCCGGGATATGTGGTGTGAACTGGAAAGAGCTCCTTGCAATTAAGCACCATTCGTTTAGTAAAAAGTTGGTGGTCTTTCATGAAATCATCTTCAGTCCTGTGGCATTTCTTAATTTTGACATTTTCTAAAATTAGCAGGTGATTCGAGAGACTGCAATCCAGTGCCTTGGTGCCATGTCGGAGCTGCCTCATGCGAGGATATATCCCATGAGAACACAGGTTGGAGTTTTGTAGTGTGAAATGTTATCATGATTTGATTATATATCATTCAATTAGATACGTCCTGAAACATTTATTGAAGGCCCAACAGTGGGTGCAATCTCGTCCCGCCCCGTTCTATCACCCTGCTTCATTGCCATCCCTACTCAATTACATGGCTAGGTTACTTGTCTCTTTTAGTTAGTGTTCATGCCCTCATCAAGCTGCTGCAGTATTTCGCATCCTCTTGTCCCTTCACGAACATGTTGTAAAATTGCAGTGGTCCTAGTTTGCATCCCGAGAACCTTAATACTTTCATTTTGTATAAATTTATATCACGTGCATACATGATTTTCATGAATTCTTCAATGGTAAGATTTTACTTGCAAATGGACCTAACATGATCAAAATCAAGTATGGATTTGTTGATGATTTTCAAATTTTTGGGGAAGTGGCATGTGTATTTCTAGAAGAGTGCCACCACTTATCAGGAGTACAAAATATTCTTCTCGTCTTTTTCATGAAGCCTGACTTCCATAATGTGTCTTTTCATATTTAGGTTTTGCAAGCTATAACCAAAGCTCTTGATGATCCAAAGAGGGTTGTTCGTTTAGAGGCAGTCAAATGTCGGCTAGCTTGGTAAGAGATTATAGATCCATTATTCTTTACATTAATTATAGGGATAATTACACCCACAAGTCACGGGAAAAAATTATTTACACAAAAAATAGCCTACTTTTTTTAATTACGAAAAGTAGCCATTCGGCTGACCTTTGGCTATTTGTTACAATTTTGGGCATTCAGCCCTCGTTGGATAGGCATGTATAGTCAATGTATATTTGTGTATCATAATGTATACTTAGTGTATAGCTCATGTATAAGTAATATACATGTATAGTAGTGTATATTTTCTATAACTTTGACAAACTATGTTGTATAGTCATGTATAGTTTCGCTGATTTTGGGCTATTTTTTATGTAAATAAAACATGGGCGACTTTTTTCGTAAACTTTTTACTTGTTTGTATATATATGTAATTTCCCTTAATTATATACACATTACCAAGTTGAACCTTATTTTAGTGGGTTTTTGTTAATTCTTAGGGCTTCAATTGCATCGAGGAGGATTCACTTCTAAAAGCACGCAGCAGACTTCCTAGCAGGCCTGGTTGGGTAATTTCTTTATCATATCTGTCATTGATATTAACCTCAACTCACCAGTGTAGAAGTATTGGGCACATAATATTGCATTAATATGGCATGTAGGAAAATTCGTTCCTTCAGATGGTTGTGACTTTTGATTCGCATCTTTACCTCAACAACCCATTTATATGACCGGGGTTTCCACAGGGTTTTGCTTACCATGCTTGATTGCTTTTATGTTGACAGGATTGCGTAGATAAGCAGGCTTGCTACTAGATTCATCTGTTGCTTCCTTTTGCATTTGGTATACCCCTCTTGCTTCTGCATGTATAGTAGCTTTCTGATAGCTCTGCAATCACTCAATTGTTTTTTGTTTGTTTATTATTTTAATTTGGCTAGGGGGTGTCAAAACATGTTTGCAACGACGTGTTCTTAAATTTCGATATGAGGAAGTGGTCTTCGGAGAAGGGGGGAAGGCCCGGCCGCTGCCTCTGACCGCTGCTCTTCTATCGAAGTTCTTGCTTATGGAACATCCAGCAGTCAACTCAGCCATCAATCCCAGTATACTTATTTGACAAAGGGATAGTCCCTGGTCAGTGATCCAACATCGGAACGGGCAGCGGTTTTATTCCCCACCCGCGAGAGCAATTAACTGGTGATGCATCCACCTTAATGCTACAATGACATCCCACCTTCCCTCGAATGCAAAGGAGTAAACTGTAAATGAAAATCTTACTTGACTTTTGTATAGCTTGGAACTTGTTGCTAACATGGATATTCCACAATTGGGGAACCATTGTGGGTGAAACTGAATGCTTTTAAAAATGGTTCTGCTATCATTGGTATCCTATTCCATTCAATTTTGGGTACAGTTGGTACTCATCTTTTCAACTTTGTATGAAATACTAGGAAGATTCGATTGTAGTAAGTTTAAAACCTGGTGACAACCATATTTTAGTACACGATTTCGAGTTGAATGTTGCAAAATGTAATCATTCAAACCCGCGCTTATCGAACCTTTAATTTTTGCCTTTTGCTACCAATCTAAAAAAGGGCAATGCGGTGATCTCTTTGCTAGTACTTATGTTGCATTTTTTGCAGGAGTCGTTTAAGGGACGTCAGTATCTTCTATATTACCAGTGCGTTTTAATTTTCACAGTACCTGCACCAAACTATAATTTGTCATATTTACTTAGAACAGTAATGTGATTAAAACAGAAATATGATAGCTGATAGCCTAAAGCTTCCACAAACTTTTATGGAAAGAAGAAATATTATTTACCGTGACTCTTTATATTCATTCAGGTACAGGAAAACAAAGCTCCTAAACGTTTCTTTCCCTAAGTACTCTTCATAACACAAATGAGACTAATTGAGGAAGTGCAACGTGTACTCCATCGTGATCTTAGATTTTGGCAAAAGTAAAAAGAGTTGTAGCCTGCTTGGCCAACCAGGCTATTAATCTACAGCACAAAACAGACTTGACAAGCCACTATCCATCTCCCCTAGCCCATTTCTAAATATTGCTGCATCACGCGTAAGTGCACGATGAGCAATTTTAAGGAAGCTGACACCAGGAGTAGAAGCACAAGGCGCCACACCTTACGCAAGATCTGTGAGGAGACTAGGGGGCAGGGGAGACCACATAAGAACAACGTTCAAGCAGAGAATCATCACAGCATACGCAAATTACTTGAAAGTTACATATTTTCAAAGAGCAAAATTCCTATATTGTACAAAGCATTGCTTATTCATGCAACTTCGCTCATGTACCTACCCTTTCTCTTTCCCTTTTCTTTTTGCTGTAAATTATCTGATCAGCTGAAATAAATGTGAAGGAATCAATCAGACATATAGTACTCGCCACCACTAGATTGATCTTGATCATCATCATGCATATCAGTCTGTTGTTCGACAACAGCATCTTCATGACTGATTCTTGTTCTCTTTAAACTTGAAACACCTCCCTTCAAAGCTGTTGAATAACCCTATGTGAATCCAACAATGTGATGATCAGTTTTAGTTGCAAATAGGAAAGGCCATGCAGGGTAAAAAAATGAAGCAAGAGTCTGGCTCATTACCCCTTCTTCTTTCAGTTCAATTGCAGCCACAGTTGGTCTCTTCCTTACTGTAACCCTCGAGGGAACTGGGAAATGTTCAACTTCATCATTCGATTTTCCCTCTCTAGCTCTCTTTTTTCTCAAAACAAGCTTTGTTGGAAGAGGCTGAATCACATCCACAGTAGGGTTTAAGTTACAGGGCTAAACCACATATAAAGATTTAAAAGTAGAATAAAGTTTTACCATGTAACGGGCCTCTCTTTCACCAAACGCCACAACGTATGTAGTAGGATCATCTGCATCATCACCTCGTACCTGCCAATGGGCACATGAGGTAAATATTAACACAAGTAGTTTGTCAATGTACAAAAATGTAGCTAGGTTGAATTCAGCACTCAGAAAAGGTTCGTACATCCCAGTGATACTCCCGAACCCAAGAGTATGAGATATCCTCGTTTTCATCATACATATCCTTCGATAGCTGTCGCAATCCACGAAAAAGAACAGATAATCATTAAACAAGAGTTATACCCATGGAACTAACCTTTCAATTCAAAGATATGAAATTTCACCTCATTTGGTGCAGGGATCATATATGCCAGAAATTTGTCAGGTTTATCTGCATCTGAGCCTGTAGCCACAAAGCTTTTCATAATGGCCTGCAAAATGTATTGCAAATCAAAATTCGTGTTCATTTAAGATTCCACTCAAACATCATAGTGTCATGGAGGTGGGGTAAATAGAAGATCATCCATGCCAGTGACACAGACAAATAATATGTCCAGGGACTGAAGAATTTGTATACCAACATTCTGGCAAAGGCCTTCAACCCAATAAAAGGTTCGGATGGAACATTCTTGCTTTGGTCAATTGATGTTGGGCAAATAGCTGATTATAAAATCATTCTAGATATAAGTTTGGGGAAGATGAATATATTGGGTCTAAGTTTTTATATGAAAAAACTGACTTTGTGAATCTTTCTTTCACTTAGCAATCGCTCCTTCACATCTATTGACGAAATGAGTGTTCCTTTGTCTTACTAACCTGGAAAAAGCATTACAAATTTGTTCGAAGTCATATAATCAATAATCTCACCTGTGATTCACATGCATCACGAATAGTTTTATCCAACTTGTTGTAGGTTTCTGAATCAGCAGTTGGAGCACTATCGAAATTTGCAAGAACAAACTGGTCTTTGTACCTGGCAAAGTAGCATTACTCATTCATGTTATCTCCAGCACCAAGAGATTGCAGTGATAGTTTTATAAAGGAAAAAGGACAAACTGTAACAAGCAATTATATATATTACTGCTTCAGCTTCTGTTAGGACATGTGCAGAGAAGGAGTATCAGTGCTCCTGTTAGGAGGTATGAGAGGTCGGATTTGGGAGTTACACGGAGGAGTAGAGGTAGACCGAAGATGTATTGGGGGGAGGTGATCAGACAAAAGCTTGATCTCACCGAGGACATGACCTTAAATAGAAAGGAGTGGAGATTGCGAATTAGAGTAGCAGGCTAATAGGTTCGTAGGATTAGGTGGATGTCTGGCCTTAGGGTATAGTAGGGTAGTAGGATTAGTCGTGTTTTTTTACATCTTGTGTTGTTATTATCCATCATATAAATGTTGATTTACCATATTTACACACTATCACGTGCTTTTCGTTGTTAGTCGTTCTTTCTGTTTCCTTCTCTTTTCCTTTCCCTTTTTTCCATATCTCGTTTATTCTGCTTATGGGTTTTTGAGACGAGGGTTCCCAGGAAACCACCTCTCTACCTTGTGAGGTAGTGGTAAGGTATGCATACATATTACCCTCCCCAGATCCCACTTATGGGATTCCACTGGATATGTTGTTGTTGTTGTTACTGCTTCAGCTTCTGTTGTTTGCAATAAAAGCGAACATTGTCCATATAAAAAGCATAGCTTATTAATATTATACTCCATGTTATTACTCCACTTAACATGAAATACTCTTCCAAATTCAAAAAGTACAGCTAAACAAAGGTAAGCTTTTTGGCATTAAGAATTGAGACAAACTTTTCCCCGTCCAGACAATCAACACGAAAAAAAAGACTCGATATTGCAATTATCACAAGATGATAAATCACCAATGAAAGATGAAAATAGGAAATGTTTGAGCCCTTTGAGCATGCATATTAGAAGACAATACCACATACTTTTGGATGACAAGAAATATAGAGGGAGAATGCATTAATTATAATGAAATATAATCTTCTTACATCCCTATTCTTCAACGTGTAGATATCTAACTTACAAGGGGAAGGACAAACGAGAGGAAGACTTACCGATCAAAGTCGGGGTAAAGTGGCTGGACTTTGACGGGCTGCAATCTGCGATTGGTCGCATGAATGGGCCGTGACTTGCATGCCTCAAATGAAGTCTCAATCTCCTGGATTTGTCTATCTCTGGAAACAGAGTTTGAGGAATACAAGATTCAGATCTCAACTATGTCTCACTATCTTAAACATGAATAGCATGGACACTGAAAGCAGAAGTAACCTATTGTTAAGATTCTCCAAGATGTTGCGGCCACCTTTATTTTCTCGCAATTCTTTAGCTTGCTTTTCAGTAAGAGACTGCATATGGCATAACCAATTAGTCAAATAAGGTTTTGCTACTACTTCAAAAACATTCTTTACATGCTATCATTAGCAAGAACCTGTTTTGTTGATTCCGTGCTAAGAGGAGAGATATATTGTGTTTTGACCAGCCAAGAAACACCTTTGTCAGTTGGTCTTTCCTTCTTTTTTATGCCATCTTTCTTGATGGGGGTTATAGGATCATCATCACGCAACAACTCTTCATCTTCTGGAGCAAGCGGTATCTTTACACCCTTGGGAGGACTAAGCAAGCCCAGAAGAAGGTAAAGACAATAGATAATTTTTCCATTATAATGTATTACTTGAAGAAAAGGAGAGAGAGCATGTAACATACTTGTATACACTGAGATCAAGAAGGTCAAGCGGAATTCCAAGGTCTGGTTCAACATATAGTTGAGGCTTGTGCATTTTCTCCAATGAGGTAATTGAGTATTTCGTAAATCTGCACTCTTAAATGAATTGCTCTTAAAAAAATGACAACAGTAATGCTCTGACGAAAACTTGGAGTTTCATGTATCAAAAGCTACACAAAGTGTGAAGTGCTGAAGAAAGTTAGAGAACATCCAGATACTATCACTTTCAAGCTATGCTCTGTCCAGCAGTCTCTCCGGTTCAATAATTCTTTGTATACATATTGCTAAACACAGCCAAAATCCTTCCAAATGCACTTCCATATTATTAAAAAAAGGGCAGTCTGGTGCGCCAAAAGCACCTCCATATGCTGAATTAAAATGCTTATGGAGAACCAATGGAGGTGCATACTCCCACTCCAAGGAAAAGTCGAGATTCAAAAGCAAGCACTCAGAAATGAGATCACGATGTACGAATACACAACATTTATGCAACCTCAGACAAGCTTACTCAATCTATTAACTACGACCTGCACCTGCCTCGAGAAAGATTTGCTTCCAAAAGAAAGGAAATGGAAAGGGAAGAGAATCACAGGATGAGCTAAATGCTCGTCTACTCTAGGGGCAGATGAAGATAATTACTAAAACAAAAGTTCATTTATTCCTCATAAGTGTTGGTCCTTGCATTCAAAACTTCAAATTAGGCTCTACAATGCAAATCAATTAACTGCAACGACTAACATCTAACATGAGAAATGTAGCAATAGCCATTAAAGCAATAGTTGATAAATTAATAAGTAGATAACAATATTATCCTTCAAACATTAAAATGATTTCGTCTACATATATGATTAATTAAAATTCATATTAACTCTGACGACCTTTAGAAAAGGTGCAAACTCTAGATGGAGCACTTCGTCTACATATAAAGAGCATGATTTGCTTAGTTCACTCTAGTTTTGTCAGAAGATGCATTTGTAACTGAATTGATATCATATGAACAAGTGAGAAGACCAGCACAATGAAAAGCAGAATCACATACCGATCAGGGTCTCTTCTCAAAGTCAAAAGCTTTGGCTGCGCTGTCGGATCTGGTAATTCATTTCTGAATCTGCAGAGTACACACAAAAATTACAGAAGTTCAGCAATCTGTAATATGTAAAATGATTTGTTTCTCCCAAATGATAACATACCATAGTCTTTTCACATAAAGGAACATTCGTAAAGAAACAACATAATAGAAGATAAGCCATGCAGCAAATATCTAAATACACCAACCATCTGAACTACTGATGTCCATTAAGTTTATCACCAACCCATCCTATGGAACGAACATCGCGTGTGAAGTTCACCCTCGCCATGACCCAAATTGAAACCACACAGACAAGAACAAATTTGAACAGAACTAGAAGAAAGTACAAACTAGAAAGGATCTCAAAGACTGCAACAAAATTTCATGTGCTATGGGGGAGGATGGCAAGATTATATTTGCATGCTTAAAATGAATGCCTATAGTCTCATCACCAGGTAAACTAAAGCATATAGTGGTATGTAACATTCCATAAGTATCCCAGTATGCTTGAACAGTCCCATTTCCAGGCAGAGCGGATAACAGATAATATATCAGGAAACGAATCCAACGTAGAACAATTGAAACATATGATGATCAAATAACCAGTTGGCTAGTAGTAAATCCAGAATTAATGTCTTACTTTAACTTGCAAAGAAATGTCGTTGGCTTCTTCAAACGGTTTTCTGTCCTCTCACCACTTAGCAAAGGGGCAGTTCTTCTGTCAGCCATATGTGATGCGCTGATTGATCCGTGGCCTTTCATACCAGAAGCTAAAATTTGAGTTTTCTGCAGAACCTTATTCTGCGATTCCTTGAGATATTGCCTATGCTTCTCGGCATGCCTATGCTTCTCCAATTCTCGCTTCTTCCTTAACCTCCTCTCCTCCTCGGTCTCAACCCTACCTGAAGGAGCATTGGATTTCTTCGCTGGCAATGGAGGAACAGAATGCCCTGGCTGTTTAGAGCGAGCAGCCTGGTTACCATGACCTGATTCACGCCAACCAGATTCTCGCCTTTTCTCCGCACTAGGCCTACTTTCATTCCGTTGGCTCAGAGGGGGAACTGATGAAGGAGGTGGCGGAGGGGACGGTGGCTGAGAAGGTGGGGGAGGAGGAATAGCAGAACTTGGAGGAGACGAAGGAGGAGGGGGTGGAGGTGGGGGCTCCAAGGGCTGGTTTTGGCTATATTGTGAGTACTGAGAAGATGGATAATACATTGGAGCAGGGGGGGGAGGAGGCTGCCCAGAAGGTGGTGGTGGAGGTGGATAAGAAGAATCGGCAGGAGGAGGAGGTGGAGGTGGATACTGACTTCTCGTAGGAGGGGGTGGAGGAACGTAACCAGGGTGCTGATAATTTGACGACTGGTGCACCTGAGAGTAATTCTGCTGAGTATAGGAAGATCCATCATTTACCCCATAACCCCAATTCTGCGAGTACTGACTTCCCCTGGATTGAGACGGCGGCGGAGGGTTTTGATTCTGCGGAGGCGGTGGAGGAGGAACAAAACTCGACTGAGACGGTGGAGGGAATGGCCTATACGAAGCCATGAACACTCAACAGCAAATACAACTCCGAATGCAACCTAAAACCCTAGAAGAAACGGAACCACCAAATAACCTCTACAACTTACAAATCCTCTTTCCACCACTTCAGATTTACCTATAGCACACACAATCAAATAAAAAGAACCCTAATGCAACAAATATCGCTAAACGATTTCGTTGATTTCAGCATTCTAAAAATCCCAAACTGGGTAACCCAATACAAAATTGAGCCAAAAAGATCTATCTATAGAAAACGTGAATTGAATTTGAAGGGATAAAAAAACGAGAATGGAATTCAAATCAAGAAAATTCAGTAGATATTGAGAAACAATTTTCAATACAAACAAAATGAAAGCAAAATGAATTCAACTTGAAATTGAAGAAGAAGAAAGCTTGAAACTTGAGGTAATCTCTGAAACAACTTGAAAATTGTTGGATAAATGAGCAATAATCATAGTAGGAAACAAATACTCATTTATGTTTAGCTCAGCAAGTTTGGCAGTTGAGTAGCATCACCAATTTATAGTCGTCGTTTATGTTTTTGCAACCCCAAAAAAATGACTCCCTTCGCCTTACTTTGACCAAATATTTTTGACAAAAATAAAAAATTACTAATTGCAGTATTGCTACAAGATATTAGATCATGACTCGACCAAAATGATCTTTTTAATAACTAACTAAAAGTGAAAATAGAGCTGAAGATCTAAAGAGGCTCGTGAGTACGCATATCTGGTCTCTTCTTCAATCTTCTTGATTGTGAAAGCCTCTAACTTGACGAGGTTGTGCAGGAAATTCCAGGTCCAGACGATATAGGAGGGGCATTCAGGGACCATGAAGGAAAATGAATAATGGGATATAGCCACGCCATTTCATATGCAATCCCAATTGAAGCAGAAATTAAGGCCCTCAAGAAAGGACTCCAAATAGCAATGTGCCACCAACTTTCACCATAAGAGACAGAAACTTATCCACGGAAAATCATAAAGATGTTGGAAACAGGATACTTAAGATATAATAATCTACTTTGTGAATGCAGGTACTTAACGAACAGGCTGGAAGGAGTGGAGCTATGACATGTGTTTAGGGACTAAAATCAAATGGCTGGCACATTGGCAAAAGCAGGGGCGAGGAAGACGGACTATGGTGACAATACTATTTTGTAGTTCCTTTGGTGTTTACTGAATTTTTTTTAATAACTAGGTAAAAGAGTAACTAAAAATGAAAATAGAGTTGAAGATCTAAAGAGGCTCGTGAGTAAACATATCTGATCTCTTTCTTCTTCAATGATTATGAATGAAGATAGTTGCTCTCTATCAATATTTTAAGAAGCCTCTAACTTGACGAGGTTGTGCAGGAAATCTCAGGTCCAGACGATATAGGAGGGGCATTCAGGGACCATGAAGGAAAATGAATAATGGGATATAGCCACGCCATTTCATATGCAATCCCAATTGAAGCAGAAATTAAGGCCCTCAAGAAAGGACTCCAAATAGCAATGTGCCACCAACTTTCACCATAAGAGACAGAAACTTATCCACGGGAAATCATAAAGATGTTGGAAACAGGATACTTAAGATATAATAATCTACTTTGTGAATGCAGGTACTTAACGAACAGGCTGGAAGGAGTTGAGCTACGACATGTGCTTAGGGACCAAAATCAAGTGGTTGGCACATTGGCAAAAGTAGGGGCGAGGAAGACAGACTATGGCGACAATACTATTTTGTAGTTCCTCCGGTGTTTGCAGAAAAACAGATAGAAGTAGACATCCTAGAAACTAGTTATGTTAGAAAAACAAACACAAAATATTTTGATTTCCCTGAGTCGAAATGTGGCTCATATTAACTATATTATGGCACACAACAGTGGCCAAGATGTTTCTCTAGTTTAATACTAATGCAATGCCTTAACTACCAAAAAGACAAGGCTCTAACTTTCCTTGGAAATTTAGCAAAAGTATTATATAGACACTTGTTTTCCTGATTGTGATTTACAGTAGCCAATTTATCGGCAACTTTGTTAGCTTCTCTAAAGCAATTGAGATAATGATCGTGGTTAGTAACTAATTTTCTGTTTTCCTTAATACTATCTTCAATCTTCCACGGAACTGTCCAGGTACGATTTACCAAATTATATATTACCAAAGAGCTAGTTTCCCAAATGATCATTTTGAGGCCATTGTCAATACACCAGTTAAGGCCAAATAACTATGCTCCTGCCTCACTTGTACCTCGACCCATTAGATGGAATATGCCATGACGAGATGTCTTGTACCGATCCTGATCACTCCTCCTCCTCCACATTTGTCATTGATACAAGATCCATCACTATTAAACTTCACAAAGAGTAGAGGAGGTTGATCCAAGTAATTATAATTGAAAAGTTTCTAGGAGTGTTATTTCATATAGTCTGTATACATCCTTCCATCTATTTTCAACAGTAATCTTCTTAAATTGTAGACAAATTAATTGAGTGATGTTGAAAGTAATGAAAGCTTTTAATGTTGCGATAGACGGAGTTTCCTTATTTCCACTTCCACCTCTATCTCATCTTGCGAATTCTTTGTATCTACTTTCTCTGCCTCTGTGGATTCTTTGTATCCACCTTCACCCTCAACCTCCTCCAACAAATTTTTTAGATCCACCTTCGCTTCCTGCAGATTCTTTCTATCCACCTTCGCCCCTTTCACCTTTATCTCTTTCCCGACTCACCATATCCTATACTGATGAGAAATCGATATTTATCTCCGCCTCCTACAATTCTATATATCCATCTTCACCTACCTTTTCTGCCACTATTTCCTGTGTCATCTTCTTCATCAGTTCCCCTCTAAACCAATGCTATAAAAAATTGCTCTTTTGTTAAAATCCTATGGAAACATGTATAGAAAAAATTATTACAAGTTCAAACAGAATAAATAATGCTATGACGTTAAAATATATAAAAAAATATTATCATATTGATTGAATTACATTTTGTTAAAAATCAACTTGCTATAGGCAAAGATGTTTCATATGTATAGAAACATAATTATATAAAATGATTAAAAAAAAAATTAGAAAAGAGCGCATAACTATATTAAAAATAAAGATACACCAAAGGATCTATATATAAAAATAAATACAAATTCTAAACAATAAAATTCAATGTAATGTTTAGTTAATGTACATGAATTTTTTTAGACATTTAAGATTACATGTTTTTTTAAAAAATAAATGATTATCAAAGAACGAAAAAAACATAGCTATAACTATTAATCAAAGACTTACTTTTTTATTGGCCTAATTGTAAGCAAGATTCAAGATGCTTATCCTCAAAATAGTTAATTATGGATATAAATTTGGATTAAATTTATTATATTTATATCTAAAGGTGGAATGGCTAAAGAATGAGAAAATATAATAACCAATTACGAAGTTATATTTGAAAACTCAAAAAGAAAAAAATATGACAAATTAAAATTCACTAACAATATCCGAAGAAATTTCATCTTATAACTATGACAATTTCCATATTTCTCAACAAAAAAAAAAGATGATTATGCATGAAATAGTAAAGAATATAACTACATTTTTAAGATCAAAGAGTTGGTGGAAGCCCTTCAACATTGATTCTTTTGAGATCTAAAATTACAAGAATTTTAAAGCTACAATGAGATTCTAACTCTTGGTTGTTAGAGCTATGATAAAATTAATCGGAAATCTAAAACAGTTATATATGTCACTGAAATAAATCAATCTTTTTCTGTCTCTCTTTTTGTTTTGGATTTCGAAGATAAATAGATCAATCCTAACATCACTTATAAAGAATCAGGCAGTGGCTTGATCTCCTTAGGACGCCCACCTAAAATGCAAGTTAATCAAGAAATAGAGAAGATACAAAAGAAGTGATGTGTGAAAATATACGACGCTGATACTTATAATAAGTAAACACAAAAGATTAGTTGAGAATTATAAATGGTATCGAATAAATTTAAGAAGTTAATATTACTGTAGTCATCCTCTTTAAAACATGAACAATTTTTAAATTGTCTTTTTATAAAAAAAAAAAAAAAAAAACCTTTTGTGTAACCAACTTTTACGCCCTACAAAAAAATGTTTCAACAAGTGTTTCTCTGTTCACGTGAATATTTGTATTTTTCTTTATAACAATCACACATAAATGTGAATAATTTTAAATTTATCTTTTTTCTTAAAAAAAGAGTTTTGTGTAACCAACTTTTACATTACAAAAAATATTTTCTTTATTCACATGAATATTTGTATTTTTATTTGTAATAATAACACCTAAAATGTGAATAATCTCTAATTATTTGTCTTTTTCTCTTAATTTTGTGCAACATACTTTTACGTTACAAAAATATTTTAGTAAGTGTCTCTTTATTCATATTGAATATTTGTCTTTTTATTTATAATAATAACACACAAAATGTGAATAGCCTTTAGTTTGTCTTCTTTGTTTTTTATTTAAGGGATCTTTAGACCATAGTCTCAAAACTTTATAAATAATATAAAAAAAAAAATTATTTACTAAATGGCTATTCAAAAAGAATTAATCGATGAAAATTTATGCCAAATAAAAAAAGAAAACCATGTAAAACCGGCTAGTGAGGTGCCCAAAAATTAAGCCCACATACAGTTTATTGGGCCAAACTCTTCGTGCTACAAAAGACCAGTCAAAACAAATATCTGGGCCTTTTACTTTTCAAATGTTAAACATATGGCCCAGAGCAAATATATATTAGTTAATTAGCTAAAATAATTATAAATTAAATTAATTATGGTTCGCGGTAAATATCTAGCTGTAATTATAGATTGAGTTTTTTTTTTTTTTTGTATAATTCACGCGATTTTTACAAAAGTTGTGCACGATTATACAAATGTTGTGCGCGAATCAAATTGTATAGCGAAATATACAAACACTGTGAATTGTATAATGAATTATACAAACATTGTGCATGAATTGTACAACGAAACATTCAAATGCTATACAAAAACTGCGAATTGTATAGCAAATTATACAAATGTTGCGCGAATTATAGAAACGCTGCTATAACTATAATTACGAAATATAATTATTCAAACTATAGCTATGAAACATAATTAAGGTATTTTTGAACCTCTGTATGCGAAAAATTCCTCATTAAGAAATATTCATTATTACGAAGTTTTGAATTTTACAATTAAGATTTGATGATAACATTGTAAAAGTTTCACTTATAAGGTTTTAAACTCTAATAAATATTTTGCAATTACAAGGATGAAATGCATGCCTAGGAGTGAACTTTTATCATGCATCCACATCATATTACAAAGTGCAACTTAATAAACTCTAATTAATGCTAATACAAATCTTTCCTTTTATTATTACGTTTAAGAAGGAGTTATATATTCATTTTGAGATTATTACTTTGGGCTCTCAGTTGTTCCAGCTTCTCTTGCATACTGCATACAGTAATAAATTCCATTACACGTAATTAATTAATTAGGAAAAAATAATTAGAGAAATATTAGAGTATGTATTATATATCCCACCTGAAAATAAAGTTCTAGTTTCTTTTTGAGTACAGCATATTCTCTCTTCAATTGTTGGAAAATTCTCTTGCATCTGCTTTAATTTGCGAAGAAAATGTTGAAAAAGAAATAAATAATAATCACACAAGAATAATAATATAGAAGTAAAATATCAATATAGAGCTTGGTAGGATAGTTGAAATTCCGCCTTTATTGAATATGAACATACAATGCATCCCTTGATTCTTTGCGCAACAAAAAATTGACTTTTTACATTGTTCCTTAATAGTTTCAAAACTTTTGAATAATTAATAATTTGATGAAAAGCTTAACAGTAATAATTAGGACATCGAATAATTATGTAGAGTTACAGTAATTAAACATGACTAATACTATATAACTTTTTGATGCATGAATGATTTATGATTCTCTGTCTCGACAAAAAAATGTCAAGTAAAGAACCATATAAAAGTAAATTCTAGATAAGCCTTAAAAGCATCTTGCAAAGGCATCAATTACGACAAGTTAGTTCTAGAGGATCAATATTTTAGTATAAATTATAATTCTATAAATTAGTAAGAATATGCAATGGAGAGATTAGATAGATCGAATTTTTGACCTTCGAATTTTCACTCTAGGCAAGCGAGAATTAAAAATTCAAGACTATTCATTTTCAAGGTTATTGTGTGCCTATGGTGTAATTTCCTAGTTACATGGGTTAGATGGAGAAAACTTTCTACTTTTTCAGTTTTTTGTCCCTTCTGACTTTTCTCCCTCGTATAATAATTATGCGAGCTAATTAATCACTTTATAATTGAAAAATAATCATTGTTATGAAGTTTGAAATTTTTTATAGTTGAAACTTCATAATTAATAATGTCAACTCCTGATAATAAGTGGCAATAACTTATCTGAATATAATTCATTAGTATTAATATATTATATGTAGATATGTTAACATTAAAGTACGCCATTGTATGATCTAATAAAGTATTTGAGTTTTGAATATTAAAAATAAATATTTATTTTATGGGTTTAATTTAGATAATTTGAATACCTATGAACCTTTTCTTAAGTCTGATGGATGCTTATTGAAAATATGTTATTTAAACCTGAAAAGATACTTAACATGTTATATAAGCATTTAATCCCCAAGTCAGATACCGCGCTTCTTTTCTAATCTACCCCATCTCTAAGAAACAGTAGATTAAGAGCAGTATCAAAACTTAAAAGATCTTATATTCTTAAATCAAGATTCTTGCAATGGAACAAGGTTAGTTCCCTTTTCATTCTTATAGATTTATATCTCTATCTAATAATTTACTCGTAATCCTGGAGTTTTCCAACCTAACAAATTAAAATATATTGGTAATGTAAAAATTCTTTTACCCTTCTATATTTCCTGCTCTGCAGTATTCCATGAAGTGTGTGCATTCGGTTTTAACCTTCTTGGCTCCAATGCTGCGCATGTTATCAGGAAATATTTTTTTTAAAAAAAAGTTGTTATAAGCTTGGTAAATAAATTAATTAAAGGGGCTAATTAATTATCATTTTCATTGATTATATATCTAGTTTTATCATATAACCAATCTTTTTAATTTCTAACCTTGAACTACTGCCCATGAACTGGTGCATATAGTTGTCAAGCTTTGGAAAATCAAGAGGATGTTCTTCCCTATAAAGACAACATCGAACAAATAATTAGTAACTATATATCATTATCATTAAATTAATCAGTGCATTTGTCTCTTGAAAAATTACATGCATGATGAGATTAAATATAAAAAGGAAAAAGAAAAACTCACAGTGAGTGGTCAATGTTATGGATTAAACGAGCAGAATCATTATAAAATAAAGTAACAACTTCCTCAACAAAATTAGGAGAAGCATCATCTTGTAGCTGTTCCAACTCAATAAATTGCTCATCAACATATCCCTGCACCGACGAAGGGTATTTTTGAACTATTTGATTAGTTGGAGGACATTTCTTAGCCAAAAACGTAATGAAAAATAACGTATATCTTAATAAAAAGTATATAAGAGCGCAACCTGATCGAATAGGGACTGCCTAAGGCTGGCAACTTGCCGGCGCAAGTGATTATTTCTTTCCATAAGAGTAAAGATGAATTATAGTCACACAAATAGAGATATTGAAAGATAATATATAATATTAGTACTTAGAAAGTGTATGTTGAATATGAAGGGAGTGGGAAATGTGGTTTATATAGAAGCAAAAAAGAGACTGCAGGGAACCTAGCTTAAAAATTATAGGTTCACGGTTCATCTGAATTTAATATTTTTTTTCTCAAAATTGTTAAATATATAGTTCAGATTTGAGAATGATGTTAAACCTCTTGGTATTTAAAAAGTTTGGGTGTGTAAAAGTTATTTGTATAGAAATCGAGAGCAAAGTGATATTTATATTGAAGTTAAATTAATTTGAATTCGTGCCTGGCATGATTTGATTTTTTCAATAAGATTATTTTCATTCCCACTTGAACCCAAGAGCGTAGGGTGGTATGACACTTGTCGTTGTTGGATGAGTTATATTGATGTAACTCATGACTTAAGAGTCCAATAGGGAAGTGGACTAGGGAATATTGGAAAATAGATCATTCCTTAAAGTGGCTAAATAAGGAAAAATTGAATTCATAAATGAAAAACCAAATTGGAGTAATTGAGAATGAAGTATAGGAGAAGAGATCGTATCATTATAGCTTTATTCCCTTAATTCTTTTCTCTGGATTATATCATCACATCTGTAGGAATGTCATTTACTTTCGAATGGTATATGAGTTATCTTGTAACTTTTATTCTTAAACAAATCAAATCAATACACGCTTTTGCCTTAAGTTGTTAAAAATTGAACCTATAGACCTCATAGTATTTCTCAAGTCAATTCATTGACTATGACCTTAGACTCGAAAACGGATTAATTAGATCACAAAAAAAAGGAACAGGATCAAAATATGTTATCGATTTTACTTTTTTCCGAAAAAGGAAAAAAAAAAGAATACTCCTGCATACTCATAACCTTTTGATTCCCTTGTGATGATACAATGTTGATAAGAATTATAGCCCTTGTTATTATTGACACCTTTTTCTTTTTCTTTTCTAGTAATTACGTCACGTGATCTTATTGCTTTTTATTATTTAAATTTTTTTTTCCATAAAAGTAGGTTCTCAAAATTTTCCATTAACCATATGCGGAAAAAAATTATTACAATTTTAAATAAAATTTTTTTGCACATGTTATGAAAAAAAAAATTTTTTGGACCGCAACTATTTATTTTTGGTGAAAAATTAAAAAAATAGTATCGGAGAGTACAAGTAGGATAAAAGTGTTTAATGAGACCAAATCTGAGTAGTTTAGGTGTCTAAGTGAAAAATGAGGACAAGTTTAGATGTCTGTTTATGTATTTGGCCTTTTATTTTTTCTGTTCTTGAGAATTAAACTTCTTATGGAAGTTTTCTTGATAAATTGCACTATATGATATGTCTCTCTCTCGAGAATTATCCCCTCTTTTCTCAATAATACAAGTTTATCAATTTTATAGATGTGCTCCAAGAGAATATAGATTTTATATTAATATGTATAAGCTGGATATTTTATTTTAGCATAAATGGAATCATACAAAAGTTAGCTTTTTAATTAGGGTAACTTTATTTTATATGTATATATGTATTTTTCCACAGTATTCTATTCCTCATCCTATCCAACGAATTCTTTTTTTAATTGGCAGGCGTACGTTGTTCCCACGTGAGGTTCGCACTTAAGCCCACATAACTACTTTTCGTTGAAAAGAAAAAAAATTGTATGATAGTAAGTAATGGCGTCAAATTCTTTAATAAAGGGGTGTTAAATAAAAATTATATATGTTGCTATCAATGATAAAACACATAATCTCATTTATGACTCTTTAACCACTACATTGAACATTTAGTTTGTGTCAAGAGGTGTCAATACTTATATAAATATTTATGAAATTAAATTTTAACACACACACATATATATATAATGTAATTTTTCAAGGAAGAGATGTCAAGTGTTAAGCGTGACATCCTTTGGTCGAGGGTGTCGCTGCATCGACTAGTTTTCTCGAAACATGTTCAGCTTCCTAGGCCTAAATTAAAGATGGACTTGTATGTTATATACACAAGTCTTTTAAAAATCTTACTCCAACAAATACAGTAGGAAAATTTGGAGTAAAGAATGGTTTTTTATTTTTATTTTTTTAAAAAAAGACGCCGTTGCCGGGGATCGAACCCGGGTCACCCGCGTGACAGGCGGGAATACTCACCACTATACTACAACGACCTTGTTGAAAGTAGATGCTATGGTTTTTTATATATATTTATAATTAATTTGACGCAATAGCCAAATTTGGCTGCTGCTTCATTAATTTTTGTGCATTATCATCGTTTATACATATGATTTGCTCCACATTTGACACCTTTTTTTTTGTTTAAAAAAAGATAAAGTTTATATTATCTTTCACAAAAGGTAGAGTACAGGGAGTGAGGGCCAGTGGCCCATGCTGATCCAATGGGTCAGAATTACACCAAAAGGTGTTAAGCTGCAAATACAGTTATGTATTCCTAAATTTTTAATTAGTGGTTGTTGAAAAGATATCTCCTCGATGATTAACTAATCTTCAAGGTGATGGCCTATGAATGTGTACTAATTTTATGTATCTTCCTTGACTCAGCGATAGCTCCGATAACTTGGACTGTACATGCAACTCTCAGCATATGCTACTAGGTTCTCCGGTTGAGGTAGACGAGTGGCTAAGCCTGTTGAGCAAAAAGAAATGAACATCAATACTATGTTTGATATATTCATGTGGAGAAAAAAGTGTGTAAGTTCCCAGTGATGAGATTGTACCAAGTTCATATGCTTTGGCTGCCACTTTGGCAGCAATGTGAGCTGAAATCTTCCTTATGTTGGCAAATGGTGGGTATATTAGTCCCTTCTCAAAGTCCTCTTGACTAACTTGTGCAGCTAAAGCTTCCGCTATGTTCAGATGAAAGAATTCGGAGATGGAAATGTAAGATTTTTACGAAGATCAAAAGGCACCAACTTAAGAAAAGTAAGAATTTCCATTCCCCATCTCGGAAACAGCAGATTTAAGCTTGATGATCTTAATAAAATTTTGCTGTTCTTTATTCCACCAGCATAGTTATTTTAAGATAGTGAGAGCAATTAATAGCATATCTTAAGTAGTAGAGTAACATTTTGCAGAACTTACAGGCTGCCAGAAGCATGTCATCATGAACACGAATTGCACCAGATATTATCAGTCCCAGACCCAACCCAGGGAAGATGTATGCATTATTTCCCTAGACAATAGAAGAGAGAAAGTGAGTACCTAATGTTAAATATGAAAGTAAAATCTATTTAGAGAAAATGTAAAGCCATATGTTTTAACATTTCGGACCTGACCAGACAAGAATATTTTCCCCTTGTACTCAACTGGAGCAAATGGACTCCCGCTAGCAAAAATGGCCCGTCCCTGTATGTAATATGGGAATATTATAGAACTGCAAGAAAACGAAACATCTGCGAACATTCACAGATTAATACTTCACACGTAAAAAAGAACTGTTCAATAACTTACTTCACTCCATGTATAAGCCTCTTCAGCAGTACATTCAGATTGTGATGTTGGGTTGGAGAGAGCAAAAATAACTGGTTTCTGCATTACAAACCATTTACAACAATAAATACTCTTGCTTAAGTCTTTTACATGTAACTGGGTGGACTACAGAATGCAGCTTTTCCCCGAGAAGGATTCAAGGAACAAGGAATACTACCTTGTTGAAGGTTGCCATAGCTTGTACCACTTCTTTAGTAAATGCCTTCCCAGTGCCAGAAGATCCAATCAAGACGGTCGGCTTAATTAACTGGCACACAATAATTCGAGTGAGGATGGCACTGGGAAAGGGGGGGGGGGGGGAGAGACAGAACGAAACTGGGAGGAGGTGATATATTTGTACCTTCACAGCATTCAGTAGTTCTTTTACCGGTTCGTGGTCATGAGCCCAGGGCCTCTTAAAATGTTGAAGTGACTCCATGCGAGACCTAACTATCAACCCCTAGAGGAAGAATGAAGTATGGATGCTTAGTATAACAATGAGTTGCTGGCAGACTAATAGGAAAAAAAGATATCTAACACAGACAATTTCAGATACCTTAGAATCTACCATCCAAATTTTCTTGCGCGTCTCTTCTAGAGGGGCTCCAGTCTACACAAGGAAAACTAATGCATAAATCACCTGGCATATTTCCTTGTTATAAAGGTGGTTGAAACTTTTGACACAAGCGCACTAATGAAAAGTCAAAACAAAGAGAAATTGTTTCCTTCCAAGGGCAAACCTGCTTTGACATTTCAAGAGCTATGAGTTCTGCTATCCCAGTACCAGCCTGCATTGTCAATAAGTGATTTAAGGGCATAACAGAAATCTACAGAGATAGAGAGTGGAAAGGATAACAAATATATGATCAAATCCAGCTCTTAAACTGCTAAGGCCTTAAAGGAGGAAGAAATTGAGAAATTCCAGGTACAAATTTGGAGCTCTCAACATTGAACAGAATACACCACTGGTCTTAAACGTTGTGAAAATCAAACTATATTTTGCTAAATGAGCAAAGTTGTTAGCTAATATAAGGGCAAAAGCAAAAGCTGCATGCCAAAACACCATGTACCTCTCCGGCTCCCAGGAATAAAAATGTATGCTGTGCCAAGTTTCCCCCAACCAAGTTTAGTGCTGTCATGATCCCCGCAAGGACTACAGAGGCAGTCCCCTAGAAAAAACACAGAACAGGAAGATGTTAGTGACATAATGCGTGTATCAGTCATACAAACACCACTTCTATTTCCCCCTTTACAAGAATTGAGTCCTTATATTACCTGAATGTCGTCATTGAAAACAAGGTGGCTAGTTCCATACTTTGCAAGAAGATCAAATGCATTGTGATTTGCAAAGTCTTCAAACTATTGATGGATGTCATGAAGTTAGAACAAGGACTAAAGTTCTATTTACATATTGAAAACTTTGTCAGTAGACAACCAACCTGAATGAGCACTTTCTCCCCGTATGTCTGCTTGACAGCAGACATAAATTCATCCAAGAGTTCCGCATATTCCTGAATGTGGACGAAGCATCAAGTGAAAAAAGTTAAAACCATATACAATCGTCCACGAAACGTACTCTAAGACCAAGCATTTTAGGAAATAAAAATTGTGAACCTGTCCTCTAGCTCTTCTTTGTCTGAGACCAATGTAAAATTCATCTTTTAACAATTTCTCATTGTTTGTACCCACGTCAATGGTTATTGGCAAGCACTGAAAAGGAAGAAAGGATAATCAATCCACCGATTTTCTCCATAGGTTAGGTAGAGGAAAAAGCAAGCAGATAGGGCTCAGCCTGACTGATAATGCTAACTTATGTTTTTCAAGTGCCAAGTAGCTGGGCAATTGTAAAGTAACATGTGATATTTGCAGGTTTCTATGCGATACGATGTGCAGAAAACAGTCAGAAGCCACAGAGTCTCAGATCGTAACATTTTGGTGGATGTAAGAATTGAGCGAGTTTACCAATCTTCAATGAGAATATGAGAGACAATACTAATTGTGAAAGAAAGGCATCATGTTCATTTCTAACAACTGTTACATTTCCCCTAAAGAAACTTACAGATGATGGCCGAATGCCTCCAAGAGCAGTGTATAAAGAGAGTTTCCCTACTGGTATCCCCATTCCCTGTCAAGATGAATTGATTGTCATTAATGTCTTTAGAAATCTAAGAGAAATATGTGGGGCAGATGTGTCACATGCATGTCTTAAAACACATATTGGTGCATAGAGAAACTGGGAACATCAGTTAAACAGAAAGATAATTAGTTTTCTGTTATTCCTCAGAACTCACCTAAGATGATTCCAAAAAATTAGTGTAAAGTCTGTAAACAGCATACCTGACAACCTAGGTCCCCGAGGCCCAATATTCGTTCCCCATCAGTTACAACAATAACTTGAATTTTCTTCTCAGGCCAATTCTTTAATACCTCAAGAATTTTGCCTCTGCAAAAGGCTATCACATTTCAGATCTAAATGTAATAAGAACACCCTTGGGTCACTACTTTGAAATTTATTTGCTGAATTCCAAACACATACTTTTCTTTCAAACTGATAAAAAGACCTTGAGGTCGTTTGAAGATGCTACCATACTTCTGGCATGCTTCGCCTACTGTTGGAGTATAAACTACCGGGAGAAGCTCCTCTACGTTTTCCATAAGAAGCTTGTAAAATAGCCTCTCATTTCTCTCCTGCACGAAGATGCAGCCAACAAGAATTTGTATTTCAGGAGGCCAATAAATTGGGCATAAAGATGTAGAATGACTTGATCCAAGCAAGATCTATTTGTTTGGAATGTAATCAGTCTCCAATTATTATTAAGTCATTGTTTCTTTAATACTTAGTATTACTTAACAGAGAGAAGCAACTAATCACGAGCATTCCATAGATAATTATGTGCTACTACCTGAAGATCCATCATGGCCATGTACCTTTGCAGTGGTACATCATACTGACGCAGATTGTTCATCAACTTCTTAACCTGAGAGAAGAAGTGACACAATGATGCAATTAAACAGAGAACTTTCATTCAGTCGGGAAGAGGAAGACTGGGAGAGACATAATTAAGGATATGCAAAATGCAACATGAAAAACCTGAAGCTCCTGATTGACAACCACAGGAGGAAGAAGACCTCGTAAATAGTGGGAATCCCTCTCTTTCTCACTGAAAGCTAGTCCTTTGTTGTATTGTGGATCACGCAACAACGAGTATCCGCTGCTCACCAAAGAACACAATCACGTTAATGAAGAACACTTCTCCGGATCACCAATGATGTTCATCTTCTTTAACATTTAAAAATCAAGGAGATGAACAAGTATCCCAGATTATTATAACATTCTCAATGAGCTAAAATGGACGTATACAATTTGAAACTCCCCCCCCCCCCCCTAAAAACCCCATAGAAATCACCCCAAATTTGTGGTGTCTGTGATGGTGGTGCAAAACCCAGAAGCAATATACTTGGAGGATGCTGTATGGTATGTAAACTAACATATATATAGCAACAGCTGACAGAGACATGTCTAATTTATTGAACTCTTTTTGTCTGGGATATAAAAACTACTTACAAAGACACCAGGAAAAAACTAATCAATTAAGTGGCATTATAAAAAAGAACATAATAAGAACCAGCCAGGACAAAAAATTCATTCTTTGACAGATTCTAAATATTAAAAAAAGAAAAGCTTTTCAGAAACCTGGGCTGGTCATATATTTTGGAAAACATTTTCTCGAGGAAATTAAACTACTACAGACTGTGTCCTCCCCACCACTCGACGAGGTGATTTGGAGTTCCAACAGAGAGCATAGAAAATATCGAAACATAATGGAAACGTTGAATACAGAAAGCATAGAAAACATCATAATGGAAAAGTTGAATCTTTTTAACCTAGCAACAGAGAAGGTCCAAGGAGTAATCGTTTGATCCTCACTGGCACTATCCTCCCCGTACACATCGCCGACTCCACCAGTGACCGTCGATTTAGAATCTTTCTCTATAGCTGTAGCATTTTCCCTCGTCTCCCTCAAAGTATTCTCCATTAAAACACTTACATTCCGGTCTGCGGGTCTGCCATCTGAGCTCACCACCAAGGGAAATGACACCCTTTTCTGGGACTTAGTCAAACATCTTGAAACCCCAGATAAAGAGTTATTCTGCAAAAACAAAAATCTGGTCACACAAACATTTCCAAGACTAATCTGGAAACTGAAAAATTCGCAGAAATGGGGTTTGGGCTAAGAATGTTGTTTACCGGAAAAGTGGTTCCGTTCAATGAGAACATTTTTTGTGAGAAAAGAAGAAAGGAAGAAACTCAGAGAATTTTTGTTGTCCTTGTGAGAAGAGGAGAAAGAGAAAAAAGAGCGTTAAATAGTTGCTCCTCTTCTGTCCTACTTGAAAAGTCTGGTTAATGAGGGGTTTCTTCTACGAAAATGCGGCAACAAGACACTGTAAATTTCACAGGAGAAAAATGACAAAAATTATTCCCACGTTTCAGTAGCTTCAAACTCACTCTTATTTGTATTGCTCCCTCCGCCATATTTCACTTTAATTTGACGCGATATTTAATAAAAAAAGATATTTATAAATTATGATTTAAAATTATTTTTAATGTTTGTGTGGCATCATTTAATTAAGATAAAAAAAATTTTAAATAAAAATTATTCTCAATTTGAGTAAGATAATATTATTTTTAGACGGACTAAAAAGGAAAAGATGTAAATGGATGGAGGGAGTACTAGTAAAATTTACCTTTTTTAGTCTCCTTTTTATATTAAAAAAGAATTTTTTTTAATTTTGATTTTTTTTACTTAATGTCTTTAAAAATTACAAAATCCAAAAATATTTTAATTTATTTTATGTTTAATTTAAGAATACAAAATCTAAATTTTCTTTTTTTTTTTTTTAAATTTTGAGTCGAGTCGAGTCGAGTCAAAATCAAAAAAATAAATTAAAATACAAAAATTATCAATTTTACTTTCTAAAGTTCACCAAAAGCAAATGCTATATTTTGTGGCTGTCAAATTTTGAACAAATTTTAGATGTTATATATGGGAAGAAAAACATGAACTCTTATTTTGAGGTATAATTTTTATTCTTTTTGGTCTATTCGTAAAGTATTATGCAACTTCCTGAGGTGCTTTCTGCTAGGAAAATTAATTATTAATATTATAATATACATTAATAAAGTTTATTGTGTAAATCAATAGGTTGTAAATTGATTTTTTTTTTTAAAGTTTTAAAAAGGAAACATGGGAGGCTAACGATGCTGACAAGGATTGATATCAGCGTCCCCTCGAATTTTGTTACTAATAAGTTTCGACATTCAGATTTATTTTACTTAAATATGTAAATATATTATAACATATATTTATATCTATATATTACTTAATAAGTACTAATCCTAAAATTTGACAGTTGAATTACTTTAATACCCTTTTAAAAAACCTAATAATCATACTTATTAAAAAAAGTTTGTCCCTCCAAAAACAAACGGACGCACTCTTTGGAAGGAGTTATTTGGGAAGAGTTGTATAGATTTTGTTTAAATTAAACTGTAACAAATAGAAAGATTATGATCTACGTTTTCAATACTCTTTCGGAGGAATTGTATGAATTCCATTTACCTTAGACTGTCAAAAGTAGCAAGATTATGATTTATATTTGCAGTGCTCCAACACCCGTAAGTTTCCCCTCGAAGACATTGTTGGATTCCATCTTTTTTTTAAAAAAAAATAAAGAATATTTGAGTCGAATTTCTTTCGAAGAACAGATGGCGGATCTCTCTTGGTCGTTAACCTCCACAGTTAGCCAATTCGTAACTGTATATGTTTTCATAATGTTTTACAATGCTGATGGTAGGTGTCAGATGGGACAAAAAATTGTTGGCAGTTGTTATAAAGAGGGGAAAAAAAGTCGCGGCTGCTCAACATGAAAGCAGCGGAAGAGACGTCGATTGGAAGTTTTTTTTATATGGACTAAAAAGAAAAGTAAGACATACAAATTGAAACAGGGGAAGTAAATCATAGGAATATACATATGCATGAAGTTGGTCGTTCTATCTCAAGGCACATACGTAAAAATTGGACTTGTGTAAGGATTGATCTTTTGAGAAGAGCACGTGGTATCTTCTTCAAAAGTTTAGTTATATAAAAATAAAAAAGAATGATTTAGGCAATTGAAAATGTTGTGAATGGCTAAACATAAGTTAGATATCTTCTATTTATTTAGTATATCCTCACAAACAAATATTCAAAAGTCTTGCTGAACGAACATTCTCTTTTTAGATTTAATTTGTTGTTCTTTCGTATAAATAATTAACTAAATATTCACATGCTATCATTAACGTGCAACTAGTACTCCTTACAAATATGTTAGCCTCAATACGTAAATCTTTTAAGTATGTTGATGTATATAATTAAAGAAGAAAAGAACAATTGATGTGATTAACTATCAATTAATAGCCAGTTAAAAGTGTTTAATAAGAATATTTTATGGTATATTTATGTATTCAATCAGAAGAGCATATAAAATTATAATTTTAATTTAGAAATAAATTAAAACGAATAAATTTTAAAGGAGAAAGATGAAGTGTAATGTATCTAAAAGTGTATTATGGAAAGAAGCGGATTCCTGATGGTAAAATGCATGGAACCTGACTTTTATTTTTGGATCTAATATTTTCACTTTCTGGTAAGATACTTTGTAACATAATCGACTTTCATAATTTGATATTTATGAATTTCTACAGATTTAAAATTTATAAAACATTATTTATTATTAGAGCCTGAACATTTAAACCCACGTCAAGTAGGTCAACAAAGTTTTAAATGGCTGAATTGTAAATTTTTCAATATAAATAGTGAATCTACACAAAATTAATGGATGAATTGTAATTTTCTCAGGAAGTAGGCCAGGGCCCCCAGAAAGAATTAAAATACCAACTTTTTGGATGTTGATTCTTCCTGTGAACATTATGTATTGCATACTCCATGAAGTACAGAAAAAATAATCTTAATTGCATATAAGCATCAATAATTTACAATTACATTTTGCCCTGATGAAACAGAGTTATTGCTAACATTTTGTGCTATTCTGAGGAGACTACACTTGAGTTGCATAAGAATGAATATAGAAAAGGTAACTGCAAAACTCCTAAATACAAACACATACTAAAGGTCCTAGACGTAGAGGTGTATAACCCTTTTTATGTCTCTTCCTATATTATGCATATATAACAACTGCCACAATTTTTTGTGCAAAAAAGAGGCGGCTTCAGGCAATATGTACACGCTTTAATAACTATCCATATCTATCTAGTTTGGAAGTTCAATGTCTTAATAGCGTAAGAGTACATAAAAGCGAAAAAGACTGCAAAACCAACCAAAACTACAGCAACTAGTGCCATGAAGTCCGGATTGTATCCGAAATAATCTTTAATGTAGTCCTTAATCATAGGATCTGGAGAAGTTCCTGTCCCAGTGATTCTATCCTCTAAATCACCATACTGTGATACAATGCAACCATAAACAGTCCATGCAACTGGACAGATCCAGTAATACCATACCCACCACTTGGGAATTCTCTGAGATTTTGATGAAAAATATTAGTATCGTCGTTATGATAAAATTATTAATATGGTTGAATGCCTGTAAAGAAATTTGACTTACCGGTCTAGGAATAAAGAAACCAGAGAAAAGATTGAAGAGAGAATAGAATGCTGCAGCAAAGATCGCAGCTACTTGGTGGTTTGGTGTGATGGAAACAGTCATCATTCCATAGTATGTCCAGTATAGGAAGGAGAAGAAGGTTACAAAAAAGAACCAGAAGAATTTAGCCGCCGTCCACTCAAAGCCAATCATAGCATACACTATAAGAGTGTAGTATGTTGTCTGGACGAGTATGTATGGTATTTCTGCAATAACCTGCAAGCCAAATGTATTACATCAATTACTGAGACGAAGAAAATGTATTAAAAATAAGATATGCATGCTTAATATGTGCTAGTTTTGGCTTTTTTTCTTCCCTGGTGCTAAGCGATTTTAGATTAGATAATCTAAATGTTACAATTTAGTTGGATGATGTTTACCTGTGCCATAGCATATGGTAATGCTGAATACATTCCAGCAGCCCTTTCTCTATAAAAGACAGTTCTTTCAATGGCTACAATTGGCTGTACGGTTGAACAATTATTGATTCCAACAAACAGTACAGCTGCATACATTGCCCCAATGACTGTCATTAGATCACTTCTAGTTTGTCTGTTACACACAAAACACAGACTTATGGAGTTAGTAATCAACATTTTAAATTGTTTGGTTTAAAGAATCGTGTGAAATCTATGGGTTAATTATAAATTAAAGGTAGACCTTCTACTGCCAATGTTCCAGAAAATTGTCCCTATCATTAGTGCTGCAGCCAGACTATAAAAGAATCTGACAAGATTATAGTCTGGACTTCTCCAGTAAGTCCACCATTGTTTCCATAAGCAGGACTTGAACTGGCCCCATGTGGGTTGAGAATATTGTGTGGTAAAGTGGAGGTCTTTGGCTCCAGGAGGGGGTGTGCTCAACTCTTTGACAAGGGCCTTATTTCGTCTGCATGAAGCAACATACATCATTACAGTGTTTTATTTTGGATGTGTCAAAGACATTTTGCAGTCCATTCATTTCGACTTACTCATACAAAGCTGATGATCTGTAGTATTCAGCAAAATCCATTCCTAATCGAGTTTCTGTGGAAATTGAACTCGCCTCTAGCATCCAGGTAGCTGGATTATACTTCTCTTTAATTTTTTGAACTCCTGCAATTGCCTGCATTAGATAGCTAAATTAGCACAGTTTCCTTTTGACAGTCATAAGCAAAAAATGAGGCAGTACTTTCGTAAATTGAATGTATAGTTCATCAATCAGTAAGTACCTCGAAATACTCAATAATTTTCTGAGAATGGCGACCTAATGGGCCTGCATAGATTACTTGCCCTCCTCTTTTCAGAAGAAGCAGCTGATGTGAAGAAGAAAATACATATTAGCGAAAGGGGGCTTACAAAGCCAAGAGACATTTTCCTTCAGACTGAATGTGTGGAAGTTAACAAGATCTCATGTTTTACCTCATCAAATGCTTCAAATATATCGATACTCGGTTGATGTATTGTGCAGACAACAGTTCTCCCTGTGTCTACAGTGTTTCTCACAGTTCTCATAACAATAGCTGCTGCTCTTGCATCAAGACCAGAAGTCGGTTCATCCATGAATATAATTGAAGGATTTGCAACGAGCTCTACAGCAATGGTCAATCTTTTTCTTTGTTCTGTTGACAAACCAGTAATTCCCGGTAGCCCTACAATTGCATCCTTGAGATTATCTAGCTCAACCAGATCCATTACTTCATCCACAAAAACCTGGAAAAAGGTTTTCAAAGAAAAACTCAGTATTTTTCATATAAAACTATTACCATATAACATAAGGAGGAATTACTCCATACCATCTTATCTTCATTTCTGACTTCTTTAGGGAGGCGAAGGAAAGCCGAGAATAACAATGATTCATGGATAGTTAACTGAGGTGAGTGTATATCAGTTTGTTCACAATACCCTGAAATTCTGGCAAATGTTTCTTGATTCTTTGGAAATCCGGATATTCTTACATCACCTTCAATGTAACCTCCAGTCTTCCGTCCCGCTAGAACATCCATGAGTGTAGTCTTTCCTGCTCCACTGACTCCCATCAGTGCTGTCAATACGCCCGGCCTAAATGCACCAGTGACTTCGCGAAGCAACTGAAGTCTGTCCTCAGTTACTCCTTGGTCCCTCATTTCCTGAAAAAATCATTAAGCGCGTTCTAATTCAATCATACAATACTCCCTGATAAGGAGATTGAGGAGCTACAACAGTAATACATTATTATACTAATTAGGAGAAAATGAGTAGAATTATAAAATCTTACAGGTGGCATGTCAACAAAGTAGCTCACATCCTCGAAGGACATTGCCAGAGGAGTAAATGGTAGAATCATTCCTTTCTTTGCTGCAACACCATTTGCAGCCTCAAGATTTGCATCTTCATTTCTATGGAGGCCAGTAGAGGTGGTACGACTGCTCATTCGTTGGATTTCCATTTCTCCTGCAAAAGAACAATTTTATTGTGAGCATTACTTATATGTCCTAAACATATTCTGTGATTTATGGGCTAAAGATCTTACTTGTTTTGTTCCCATCTGCTGCAGATAAGGATCGAGGGAGATCATCTCTCTTTGATCTGTTGATTTTTAGTCTCGGGGGTTCCTTACTTTCTTTTTGATCAGCTTCCATATCCCTGGCCTGCTCTTTGGATAGTATAGCTTGCGGCTTGTTTAGAGCTGATCAGGTGACAAAAGATCAAGTAAGTATAGACAAGGCACTGAATAGCAAATCCCGTTGTACATGTTGAGGAGCGAATACTTACGATTGAGATACATAAGAACAAATGTGAAAAGAACATTGAAGAGAATTGTGAACCCCAGAAGAGCAGCAACACCAATCCAAAACCATCTTTTTTCAGTAAAAACGCCAAAGTTTTGCATCACTTTCACACCTACTCTAGTAGTCCTATCAGAGTCCTGTGAATGGATTATATATGGTTATAAACTTTGACAATCACGTTGTTCCTTTCTGGAGTAGCATCATATTTCACTTGATAATATGGTCAAGAGAGGTAAAATCCAAGGAGAAGGTGGAAGCGAACTTACAAATTCCTTCATCCACCTTGGAGCAAACATTTCATTTACAGTGAAGGCATTGAACCCATAGGAAAGAGGTGAAACCCAAAAGCCCCATCGCCACCAGTCTGGAATTGAATCTGTTACATGTAAGCCAGCACAGTGTCAGTGATTGAAACTTATGAACAATCCCCCGAAAAGAATCAAACATTTATATAGCTATATTCTGAGTGTAATTCTTTTAATTTGTATCAAATAAAAAATAAATGGTATTAGTTCTACATGTTAATGTTCTTGGACTAACCTTTGGGCAGGATGAAACCACCCAATAGGAACACAAGAAGGAGCGAGAGTGCTCCACCAGTATTTGCAATAATCATAGTCCTACAAACACCGGCGGTGAACCTAAATAATCCAGCAGCCATTTGTTGGATCAGGAAAACCAACAGTGAATGCTTGAAGAACCTGAGCAAGGGAGAATAACAATAAAGTCAATTGCAACACTCAGCCAAGGTACACAAATTTCTCAGTTCAAATTACCAAAGCATCTCATTTTGTAGAGTTGCATGCTTTAGCTGCTTGGCTAGTCCTTTAAGATTAGTTGTATTTCTTCTGCAATGCAAATATATAAATTGAAATGTGTGAAATGGTTGTCGAGTAACCTGCTAGCTTCGGGGGCATAACCAATCGGATAATATGTCATGACCATCCATACAATAGTCTCAAACACAGAAATTGGAACCTTTAGGAGCACAGTTGGTAAAGTGAAAGCCCAAGGTGGATGGAAAAGAAGGTCCCTATGCTTGTAGAAAACAGGAAGCCTCTGTATGATGAGTGAGAGCTCTGAGAAACCATTGAACATATTGATAACCATTCCAAATATGAGTGCACCAACGTAGATAGAACCGTCTTCTACAGTCTTGGTGTGCATTTTGGTCCTCAAGAACACGGTTGATGCAATTAATGCAATGATAACTATTTGAACAGTCTTGAAAATGTAAACAAAGGAATTTCTCTTGATCAAAAGCCATTCTCTGTCAAAGTTTGCCTTTAGAAGCTCTAGTGTTGGGACAGTGTACTTCTGGAATATTAAAGCAGCTGGGTGACTTCTTGTTTTGTCATAAGGAACTGAAAGCTCATTTTCTATACGTAAACCAACATGGAAGCGCTTGAATCTCCTTGCAAATTCAGTTACTGATATGTACTGGTATGGCTTTTGTCTATTTACCCAGTACTGCTCTTGATCCTTTCTTGATGTAACCTATGCAACAAATTACATGTTAGATTATGTTGCAAATACCAAATGGCATTCAACTTATGTGCAAGATAACATAATTTGCTATAGCAGATTGTTATGTTTTATCTTTCAGGTTAACATTTCCTGTCATTGTGAGCTATATTGCTCGAAACCTTATGTTGTTGCACTCATGTCGCATAATTCACAAAGACACATTTGATGATTACCTCTTGCAAGAAGTCAGCAGTGCCCTTCCTTTCTGGACATTTAAAACCACAGGTTTCAAAGAATTCAAGGACATGTTCACGTGGGCCCTGGTAAACAATCTGGCCTTCAGATAAGAGAATAATATCGTCAAAAAGATCGAATGTCTCAGGAGCAGGCTGGAGGAGAGACATCAAGATGGTCGCCTCCGTAAGATGTACAATTTGCTGTAAGCATTTCACTATCTGAAATGTGGTGGAACTGTCCAGTCCAGTAGATATCTCGTCCATGAATAGTGTTTTTGTTGGCCCAACAATCATCTCCCCTGAATCAAGCCAATATTATTATTAATACCCTGGAGGAGTCGTTTTCTTTCCAAGTTTATGTTATGAGACAAGGATTAATGAAAATAATAGTAATATAAATTGTTGATAAATATGTTATATGACATTAAAAATGATATCATTTCTTTAGAAAGAAAATGATAAACCAAGTAACCTTTTTTTTTTCTTGTAATAGCATGTTAAGATTCTTGTAATTTCTTTTTCTATTAAACACGCTTTAGTAATATATTTCATTTTGAGGCCACGCATATAGGGCAATACTTAGGTTATTATAGATATCTTTTTCTATATTCAACCAAGAAAAATAAAAAAGTCTTAATTACTTCTTTATTTCTATTTTACTTATCATTTTAGCTTTTTTTACGTCCATTGAAAAATAATCAATATAATATATAATTTACTAAGTTATTCCAATTTGTGAGAACTTTTTTAAAAAATTCAGTAATATTATCAGAAATTAACTATTTATTTAATGGTAAAGATTTTTTTAAGCTAAATTGATGAGATAGTTGGTGTAAGACACTAGTTATTTTAGATTAGAAGATATATAGTCAAATGAAGTTAGGTAAAGCAGCCGATTTGGTGGTAGCCCAACTAGAAATTAAAGGGCGTTTAAACTATAAAGCGCAGAGCTATGTTAGAGGTGTGGTTGGTAGTTTGACTCTTTTCAAATTATTAAGTCAACAGAAGCATTATTTGGTTAAATTAAACCTTTAAAAAATTAAAAGAGTATTCTTTTTTATTAGAAAGTTGATTACTTTAATTTGTTACTGCAAAATGCGTAAAATTTAAATATCATGGAAGGACATGTACTTAAACAAGTAATGTAACTATCGTTGCATTTAATGTAATTTATCTTGTTATAACAAGTTATTAATATTTATTTACCATATGGTATTTGTTTATTTGTTATTGCAGATAATTTAACCAGGTAGTTTAGAATTTAACCTGTAGTGACACGCTTCTTTTGGCCACCAGAAATGCCACGTATCATATCATCTCCAACAATTGTGTCTCCGCATACATCAAGTCCCAAAATCTGCACAATTTTTCCTTTAGTTCACAACGAAATCCAACAGCAATTCTATTATTTAGTTCAGCAACTAATTTTGTGTTTGTTTACCTAACAAAATTTATGCTACACAAATATAAGAATTCATCAAATATCAATAAATGTCTTTTTTTTTCTTTTCAAATCAAATGTCAAAGGGATCTGTGCTATGTTAGACTTAACATCTAACAAAAGAGTTGGTAAGAAGAAAAATTTGACCAAAAAAAAAATGATTGTAAAATTTAAAAGAAAGGTGGGGAGGAAAAAAGGAAACAGGAAAGTGGTTAGTTCAGTGACATCAAAACCTAATATTTTCAGAAGTCAATTGCAAGTTGTAAGTGAATTCCCACTTCCTATGGGTTTTTTTAATTGCATAATGAAATTAAGAAGTGGTAGGGTCTCAGTCTCACTTACCCTGAGTGTGTAATCAGTGATAAGGCTGTTTTCAAGTCCCTCCACAGCTGTTGCCTAAATTAATCATTAAAAGGAACATCGATCACAATGTTAGTATGTCGTTATCATGATGATATCTATGTAATAATAATAAAAAGTGAATATCAAAATGCAGGTTATTAAAACATGAAAAAATGTATCATAGTCACTGAGTAGCTAATAGTAAGAGGTTTAATTACCTTCATGAAAAGGTCAATTTCAGCTTCCGGAAAGATTCCAGCATCCCTTTCTCTCCTTGCAAGCTCCGTTAAAAGTTCTACAAATAGTTTATTATAAGTAATTATAAAAGAATTCATCGAAGGTAACGCGATTAATTAATGAGGGTGAAAATTAAAGTACCGTAACGAGAGCCAACTCCTTGGCATCTAGCAGAGAAATCCAGAGTTTCTTTAACAGTCATTTCAGCAACGTGAACATCATTTTGACTAATGTATGCCGAAGTCTTTTGGGGTACAAATTCCTTTAGCCCGTGCCCGTTGTATGTGATTTCTCCTCTAACCTGTTCCATCATTTTCATATGTAATGTTACACTGGGTATGTTGTTGCTGTTTATTGTAACATGCTCAGATGATTTATAAATTTAATAATATAATGGCGTAAAATGACAAGTGTAACTGACCTTTAAGCTAGGGTCTAATTTTCCAGCCAAAGCCAAGAGAAGGGTCGTTTTCCCAGAAGATGGTGGACCTAATAGAAGTGTCATCCTGGAGGGCTTGATTATTCCAGAAGCATCTTTAAGGATAGTAAGTTTAGTTTTCTCTGCCAAATTAATTCCAATACAACTCAAAGCTGATTCGGCAATGTTTCTGGCAGCGTTAGGCAACGTGGGAAGAGCTCTGTCGCCGATATAGCAATCAGCCTCTATTGTTAAATGTTCGTAACGAACTTCTACTGTAGGAAGGGTAATCCCAACCCTGCAACGACAATATAAAATAAGTTACCTGCTACAACAGATTAATTGAAACAGTGTAAAAAGATATATCTTATCGATACATACAAGTTAATTTTGTATTAATATATACGTGGACCTCATGTTGTAAATTAGTTTTTTCCAGATTATATATATGGAGAGGACGTTTTCTCCATTAAATAATTGACTTTTAATTTGCTATGGATTTATGTGATTAACTTTTATTTGTTTACAAAAATGTTTTAATTCTTACATGTCGTCTTTGATTCCTAAAATGAAAGCTGCACGACAAGGTCCATCGTTTCCACCTAACTTTTCCTTTGTTTTCACTTCAACATACAATTGAACTACTGTACAGAGGTGTAACATGGATTAAATTTGCAAAATTACAACACCAATAATTACATGTCTCTATCTTAGTAAAGCAAACTGGAACTTCTTATAACCTAATAATTACATAAGCAAAACTTTAAAAACGCATTTTTGTTAGTGGATTGAACGGTTCAACTACACTGTTTTGGATTTGTCAAGTTCTAAATTTAAAAAAGTGTAGTTGGTTAGAGCAAGTTACATTTTGTGAATTTGTGCGCTTATATATGATTTGAAATGGGGTTCACGATAAGATATTGAAGAATAATTGTGTACATGATCATTTTGTAGTCGTTGGATATTTGACTCATTCTTACACCTAAGACACTTCAATGACAAAGAGGTTTACGCCAACTCATCCCACTCACATAAGAAATAGACTACTAAACCTCTTCAATTACAATCATGATCCCTAGATCAACGTCACTACACGCAATGACGGGGTGTAATTATATTCCAGTGGTTAAAAAATTATGTTATATATGGTCAGAAATTACAAATAAAATTCTTTCCATATTTTGTAAATTTTCACATCTACGCGGAAACTTTTAATAGTCGTTGCCGGATAAAGTGAAATATCTAAGGATTAAGTTTGAGATTAGGTTTGATTAAAAGTAGAAATTTGAATCAAGACAAATCTATATAGCTAATATAAATTTTCTTTTAAATCTAATCATGAATATTTCATCTTTATGCTATCCGACTTGATAATATTTATTCCACCTTTCCATATGTCCAGAAATCCTAATCCGAAAATTATTATTCTGAGATAATTTAGTCATGAAGCAAAGGATAATTTAGTCCACGAAGCAAAGGACCCTTTTGTATAATGAGAAACGTTATTAAAAAATTATTTAGATCTTATGCTTAATTTCCAAAAGTATAAATGAATTTCTGGCTGTGCAAGTAAAATTTCAAGTAATCATACCATAAACTTACTTGTCAATTCGATTTCTGAACATTCTGAGGAACTTTTCATTATCTTCCTCTGCAACTCTGAAAAATCGATCAATAAACTCTTGGCGTTCATTCATTCCCAGATTCCGAACATCAACCTCCTTAACAACTTTTCTATTCCCTTGATTCTCGCTCTCCGCGTACGATTTAAGCACCGTCTTTCGCAATCGATCGTAAGTCGGCAATTTCTCCAACGCAGCCCACGTGAGTGCTTCTTCATCTTCTTCTCCACGAGTACTTCTTCTGCTCGGCATTGGATTGAACACATCTTCAACCATCCAACTTGCTCTGCTTCGGCTTCTACTCATCGTTCTGCTCAAACTACTCCGACTACTCCCCAGCCTCCTCGGTCCTCCATTTACTTCCATTTTTGCTGAAATATCTCCTCCTTTATGGCGATTTAGCAGTAATTTGAAATTAAATTCGAGAAATTAACAATTAGAATCCACAAAAACAGAGCAGAGAAACAATTTTTTTCATACAGAAATGAATTCCTAACTCGTATTGGAGAGAAGATTTTCTGTTTTTTGGAAATTTGTGTTTGATTATTTCTATCGAATTTGTTGTAACAGAAAAGGTCTCACGCTCTTCTGGTTGTGAAGAGGGAGTATGGAGAATGGGCGTATGAGTCCATTATCTAAGGAAAGTTTGTGCATATTTATATTTCAAAAATAAGGGATAGGTGACAAAAGTTGGGTGATGGATACTATATCACTGTATTTTATTTTTCTTTTCATATTTTGTCTCTCCATTTCTTATTTTGTTAATTATGTCTTTCCACTTGCCAGTCTTTATGAAATTATACATTGATTATTTTGAAATATTAAATGTCCGAGTTGAATTGAATTTGGACAAGTAAAAATAAATTAAACTCATGAACGAATGAGTTTTAAAAATGAATTGAGCTAAATATTAGATTTAATACCCTGCTCACTTTTAGTACTTTGTTCATACCATTTTAATTGAATTTGTTTTTGTGACGAGGGTTTCCAGGAAACAGCCTCTCTACCTATGTGGTAGTGGTAAGGTCTGCGTACATCTTACCCTCCCCAGACCCCACTTGTGGGATTTCACTGGGTATGTTGTTGTTGTTGTATTTTAATTGAATTTGTGTAAAAATGTGCACATATTAAGAAAAATATTTAAAGATAAAATTTAAATCATACTTTTCACTATTTTCCTTTGTCAAGTTATATGGAAAAAGTTTCAAACATTCATCTTGACTTTGATCAATTCAACTATTTTGAACTTTGAAAAAAGTCTAAAAAATTCAACTAATTTGAGACTGACGGAGTACTAAATATTAGGAACTCTTATATGTACCAAATAAGTAAGGATTTTCTCTTTTATTTTTGGAAAAAGTTTTAAACATTCACCTTGACTTTCATAGTGTGGTCCAATATTCGACCATTACAACATTTGATTTTTCTTAATAACAGTAATATAATTCCTGAGTGTCTACAGAAAGAAAATCTGCTAGAAACAAAGGGAGGAACTTCAAAAATAATTACATCAAAATCTAGCTGTCTTCTTTTTCCATGGCGTCTACAACTTCTGTTTTCTTCTGTAAATATGTATTTGATGGTTCATCCTCCCAACTTCTATATGAGGTACCTGCATTAAAAAATGATGTTGTTCTAAGGTAGGTGTTGGTTAGCAAACATAACAATAGCTTCTTTTGAATCAATGTTCATTTCTAGAGGTTAGGTTTCTGCTTATAGCCATCTCAAGTCGTAGACGATTGTTGTGAGTTCAGCTTGATTATCAAAATTTTAAATTTTTAAATTTTGAAATATTTTATAAATATATTAAAATACGTAATAAATAAAGCGATCGAGAAAAAGGATGAAATTTTATAATTATGAGCATGAGGACAACCTAATAAAAAATATTAGATAATGAATAAATTTTAACTAGCTAGTAGCTATAATATTACACACGGGGCTTCACTAGCGGGGACCTAATATTTGTTATTTTTTAATTTTAATTTAAGTGATATAGATAGAATTTAGAGAGTTCATTAAAATTTTAATATAATTTTAAATGTTTTAAATTATTAATATTTTGACATAACATATTTTTTATAATGATTTTAATCATTAATTATCATGATTAGTAGTATATTTTTAACATTAAAAATAAGTCAAACAAATTACAATAGAAGAATTATAAAAAATTATGGATATACCCTGCTCAAACAAGCATGTCGACCTGCTTGAGCAATTTTAATTATCATGATTAGCAATATTTTTTTTAGCACTAAAAATAAGACAAACAAATTACAACAGAAAAACCATAAAAAATTACAGATATACCTTCAAGTTGTTCTTAAATAACTTTAATTATCACTATAAGCAATATTTTTTAATACTAAAAATAAAACAAACAAATTACAACAAAAAAAAAATTATAAAAAATTACGAATATGCACTGCCAAGCTCAAATAGACAGTCAACCTCGGCCTGAGCAGCTTTTACTCCCTCTCATAATATCGTAAAAGTAACGGATCTTAATATTGCAATACAATGCTAAATATTTAACAGGGAGGTAGGGTGGGGGTGCTAAAACATAAAGATGGTCTTTGCCAAATTTTAGGTCATGCTATAATGACAAGTTTCCTAATATCAAGCCGACATTAAATATAACTCACTCTGTTGTTAAATTTTGGACAAAACAAACACATTATTATCACATCAGTTACTTCTCAATCCCTCCTATTTTAATTAAATTTATGAGATAATATATACATAAAAAAATATTTAAAAATAAAATTTAAATTTATTTATGTGTAATTTATCTTCTCTTTGAATAATTTAACTATTAAAAATCTTACAAAAAGTCTTGAAAATTCAATTAATTTGCAACGAAGGGAGTATAATTATTTCACAAATATCTGCTTTCTCATAAATTATTGGTAATTCCAAAAAAAAAAAATACGTTTAAAATGGCAATCCGGCAACCCCTTGATTACAACAAATATTTATCTATATGTATTTTCTATGACGCTTTCTTTTATCATTCTTATTCTATAGAATTATTATTAAACGGATGTCAACTTGGTCTTCTTGAAATTATTATTATTATTAGAAGAATATATATTATATATTACAAATAGCACTTTTAAAGAGCAAGTTTCCCTATTTTTGAATTCAAACATGAACGCTTGGTCCACTTGCAAACCGATGCTTCACTGGACCGGGTTTTTGGTTGGTGATGTTCAATATAAATAATTATTCACCTTCTTCCTAGAAATTACGTAATATTAATATTCCATGTCATGATTCTCATAAATTAAAATTGGCTACTGTCCAATTCTTGTTTTTTTTTACGTGCATGCATGTTTGTAATTATCTGCATGCTTGTAATATTTTTTTTGTTTTTTCAAGCATACGTAATTTGGGTAGGGATCTTGAGGTTTGACTATACTATATGAAAAAAAAACTATTAAATATTTTATTTATAATTTATTATCATTATTATTATTATTATTGTGGTCCTTGTTCGACATTGATAGATTTTAAATAATTAGAAAAAATATTAAGAAATTAATAAAAGGACGAGATACAGTATGCATGCGGTTCCCAATTCATTTGATTACTATTTCCTCTGGTTCTTTTTATATGTCATCTTTTGTGATTGCACCTATATGTAGAAGAAAATTTTTTTTTACTTGTTTAGAAAGAAAAAAGATGACTTATCTACGAAGGTTTAACCACGAGAACACAACCGTTTTTTCAGAATTTATCAAATTATCATTAATAATTATCAAGAAATTTATGTGGAATTACTTAATAATTACATACCAATTCAACTTACAACTATCTTTTAAAAATGCATTACTCTATTTTATTTTATTTTTTGGAGGGGTGGGGGGTGGGGAGGAAAATAATTAATTAATTATATGGAGATTAGTGGAACCCTTCCCACATGGTAAAAGCAATTTGGGGAATAATCCACCAAGTCAGCTACCCTAATTTATTTTTCAGTAAAGCAATATTGACTGCTTCAAGAATGAAAAGATTGATGTTGTTTGGGTAACTAATCACCAAATCAAATTATTTAATGAAATGGTTTGACACAGCAAGTTGCTTAAACATATAGTATTAATTACGTACGTCAAATAGTATTTTGGCCAAAGCATGCTAAGCTAAAGGCTAGAAACTTCTAATTGATTGATTCTTCAATTGTTAGCTGATCGTGTGAGGGAATTATAATACAAAGTTTAGATAGATAAAAAGAACTATCATAATGAAGGAAACAGTACAACAAAAGTTGAAAGAACTGAATACAACAATATATCTAATATAATTTCACGAAGTGAAATATGAGGAGGTAGAGAGATTGTTTTCGATGTACAATTAGCTCAAGGAAGAACAATTCAAAACAATTTGAAAAAAAATAAATAAAAACGTGATAATAAAATATTATAAAAAGCATGATAAAATATTTTAAACAATAACTATAATTAAATATGTAGGCGTCTAAATTCTAATATACAACTAGCCAACTAAATAATAAGACTAAATTAAACGACCCATTCAAAAATCAAAATTACCTACTTTTGGTCTTAATGGTCACATTGAGTTTTGGGTGGTTGGTTACCTTTTGGAAACACTTATCTTGGCTTTAATGGTCCACATGAACTTAATTTTTTCATATTCGTCTATTTTTACAAGTTTATTATATTATTTTGGGATGTCCAATAATATTTGTTCAATTTATAAAATTAATAAATAATTTATCATTTTATGTCTATTTTACCTTGTTATTAAATAGTAATCATTTTTTAATATTTAGATGACTTATATTTAAATTTGGTAAAATTACCCTTATCTGCTTCCCAATCCTGTACCAAGTCAATAGTGAACAACTATTGTTAAACAGAAAGAGTATAATAGGTAGAGAGATTAAAAAGAAGTAAAAAAGTCGGAAAAAAACACTTAAAAATATTTCATGATTACCTGAATGTTCATCTTGTTATAAAAGTTCAATATTTTTCTACCATGTAATTTTTTTCCCTACCTCATTCACCTTTTTGGTTCGCACTTTTTTTTTAAAAAAGAAAATAAAAATAAGGAACCAAATAAAGAAATAACAAAACATTTCAAGGATTTATTAATGAGGTTCTAGAAGATAATAAACCAAGTAATGAATAAGCTTTGGGCACCAAATTTACATAGGCTAGCCTTGCCGTCCTGCTATCCTCACAGAAGAAATGCATTCATTATGTAGCCCCAAAACAGTCATTATCAAATATTATTCCTTTCATTTCATTGGTGCAATCTTTTGATTTGTTCATCTTATTTGGATTCAAATTATGTTCTTCAAATATGCAATTGCTACGACAATATGGTGCGCAGTATGATTTTCCATAATTATCTCCTTGATTCGTGTAGCATTAGTTTATTTTGCTTGTAAGTTTTTGGGATGAGAGTTCTCAAGAAACAACCTCTCTACTTCTATGAGGTAGTAGTAAGGTCCGCATATATTGTACCCTTCCCGGACCCCACTTGTGGGATTTCACTGTATATATTGTTGTTGTTGTAAAATTTCATCGCATTCTCTGGTCCAATTGATGTTTTTGTTTTTGTATTTTTTATTTATCCACTAGGTCAGGCTGGATGGTTCTTTGCACCTAGTTTTGGTGTAGCAGCTATATTTCGATTCATCCTTTTTTTTAAGCGTTTCATAATTGGACCTTGAACCCCTTTCATATGATGGGAGTTGCCGATGTATTGGGCGTTGAATCTGAATTAATTCATGAATTTTTTTAACTAAAATACTATTTTATTTGATACGTCACATCCATAGTACTTTTAATCACATTAAAAAAAAAAAAATTACACCTCTTTAAAGCACTTTAAATACTATTCTTTTTCTTCCTTTTTAATCTTCATTTTCTTCCTAAATTTCCTGAAATGGTTTAAAGAGAAAGGCAAAAAATTATCCACATTAGAGGGTTCAAAATAATCAATTTGTTGTTGGAGATAATAAAGAATATGCTAACATTATAAAAAGAAGGAAGAGGGGTCTCGTTACAAACAATGTTTATAAAATAATAATTGATGTCTCCGAAAACTTTAGAAAATGAAATAACTTTGGTTTTTAAAAATTTTGGTTAAGGGTGTCAAACTGAGTCCAAATATAATCCGTCCAACTCGTCCAAAATTTTTATGGGTTAGGCTCAAGATAATTTGAATTGGGATCATCTCAACCCATTATGAATAAATCTTCAATTGAATCCAATTTAATCTCTAATTTCGATCCGTTCTAAAGCTCTTTACTTGCATTAATGTAATTGTATGTTTTCTATCTATTTTTATATTTTCTATGATTTATCTATCTATTTGTAACTTCTTCTTTTTTAATTTTCTTGAGTTAAAATTCAAATTATGATTATAAAAAGCAAATAATAATATGTTAGAATTATTGAGATTGAACGGGTCATGACCCAACCCGAATTTTAGCCCATTTGAGTCCAACCCGTTTGAACCCAAAGTACATTTGGACGGATCATAACCCAACTCAATCTCTATTTCAACTCCTTTAACATTCTCAATTTCAACTCAACCCGCCCATTTGACACCCCAGATATATAAATAGAGTGGTGGTATGTCAAGTACAAATGCTAACACACTCAGATTAATGCATAAAGGAAATTTTACCTTTTATATATAATTTTAGTTATTTGGTCGAATAGTTTAATTTTATAATTATTTAATCTGTTGAACTAATCCAGCCTAAGTCGACTATTTCAATATTACTTTTTGTGATGAATCGAAATTGTCAAGCCTAACAAAAAAAGTTGGTTGAAAGTTTTCCTTTTCCTTTGAAAGTAAGAAATAATGTCAATTTCTTCAAAATCTAGAAATAATGTGTTAAAATGTATGATTCTATTATAGTTTAGGATACAAAAAATTTCAGTATGTGGACAGAACCTTAACTTTGACTATCATGAGAAAAATGAAACATTCACTTTTGTTTAATTAATTATTGCAACATACCAATTTGTTCACACTTACTGTGAGAATAGTCAAATGGGGAAAGATGCAATTAACCTTATAGTAAGTAGGTGGCATGATTTAGATATGCTTTATATTTTCCATAAGCTTTTTATGGCCCGGATACATCGAATAATACATTATTTTAAATAAATTTATTATAATACATATTTATATTTGAAAAATAACTTTTATAGACATCTACTTCTCTTTTAATGTCATTATTTTATAGACAAGAAAACATCATAAAATAATTAAAATCATAATTTTTTTTAAAAAAAATAATATTTTACTTTTAAAATTTTATGATTAGTCAAATTGGTTCACATCATATTTTTTACCACACGAAACAAATGCATACATCTAAACTTCAACACGTTTTTCTATAAAAAAGAAATTAAATACACTTGCTTTTTAAGTTCATGAAGTTCTTTACTGGGGTCATTTTAATTTTTAATAAAAAAAAAAAGAAGAAGACTAATTACATTGCTCCACCTTTTTCTTTGAACACGTTTTTAAATGAACAAACATTTAAAAAATACCCTTCAGCTGTTGAGTTTATTGGGAAAAATCGCAATAATTCTTAAGAATATTCTTAGTGTAGATGTAGATGTATCTCTAAATTTCAACTTTTAAAAATATAAATAGGAGCATAAAGAACAAAATCGAAAAAAAATAATCCAGCATACCAATAAATGTAAAAGAAAGTTCTTCTGTTTTTTTTTTATTGTAGATAAAGTGTTAATTATTATGTACAATGGCTCAATCGAGTCTCAGATTACTACTCATTCATATAAATTATGACGTATTTAATCCAAAAATTAATGACATTGCACCAAGTCATATTTAGAATTTAAATTTCAATCTTAATATCTTAGTATTTAAATATTAAAAGATTTTAAAATTATGCATTCAAACTTATTATTTCTGACAATTCTAGTTCATTTTTTATACATAAATTTTTTTTACTGTACATAAAAATGCTAATTCAGATGAATTTAGTGCTATAAGGCTGCAATTGCCCGGATTTGAACATAAATGTGATTTGGATTAGGCCTCACTAATTTGTGCATGTCAAATTCATCGATTTACACAAATATCTCCATTTAAAAAAAAAACCCTATTTAGATTTTTTTTCTTTCTAATTTTAAAATTATTCAAATATAATTCTCTTTTAAACAATGTCAAGCTTGTTTTAATATTTGTTTATATATTTTTTAATTTTATAGATAAAATATTAGACTATCGTCTAACAATTATAATAATTTACAAAAAAATTTAGATCTTTCATTTTTTTAAAAAATATTATCTTAACAAGATACGATAATACATTTCCTCTTATAGTAAGGAAATGGATTAAAGAAGGGACACATGTATGTTCGACAACTCTACGTTGTCATGTAAGGTGTACAAAGTTTGATAAGGTACGATAACCACATATGATATGATTAGAGAAATATTGTTCACCTACCAAAACATATTCTATTATATAAATATTTTTAAATAAGTGTGAAAAGGCGTGAATATGAAGACCCTTTCAACTATATTTTCCTAGTCTTTGTCAGAGTTAGGTAAGTTGTTTTTTTCTTCTTTCAAAAATCCATACACTGTGCACTTTGACACTGAAACATCACATTGAGGACCCTATGGAAGACTGATTTTGGATTTTGTTGGTTGAATTATTGCCAAAACATGTTAGATATCTGCCTCGATGGCTTTACAACCCTCAAATTTCCTCCGTCCTAACAATAGTATTCCCTATATATTGATTTAGCGCATGAATTAAGAAAAAGTAAATAATAAGGATAATTTTATCAAGTCGTCTTTTAAATTTAATAAATAGAATGTCTTTAACAGGGAAATGATTATAGTTAATGATAAGAATAAATTAGGAACAAAATGTAAAATTATCTCTTGATTTTATAGAGTGGAGATTTATTTTTAATATAACGGACAAATAAAAATAGACGGAGAGAGTATTTCTAATCTTTCCCTTATTCGATAGCGGAGTCAGAATATTTACTAAAAAGAGTCCAAATATATTTACGAAAATGTATGTGAGATTTAGTTATTTAAATAGTGTAATTTTTTTTGAAAAAAGATGTGGGGATTGTTACTGATGATTGTTCTAAATTAGTAGGTTAGCTTCGTCATTCAAGAGTAAGCATTACCCTACATTGTAAGATTTACTATAATTTGTAGGATTCAATGAAAATGTTGAAAGATATGACTTTTGTTAATTTTTTCAACATCAAAACTACTTTTACATGTATAGTCTTCCTATAGTTTTTGTTATGTTTATGGTCTCATTTTCTTCTTATTTTTCGTCACAAAGTCACAACTTGTCTTCTTTCTGGGTGATTAAATTAAGGGTGACAAAAATGTTTTAAATTTTTAAAAAAAGTGACTCAAGTTTTAAGAATTAGGTGTAGATAACTAGTTTATAGTTAATAGTTAATAATATTTGACCAATTTCATACAAGTCCCCAAGTTTTTTTCTTTACACTCAACCCACCAAATAAAATACCTTAATGTCCCAATGGCCGCTCCTCCATTTTCGCACGATTTTCTTCTTCTTCTCAATCAGCATCGCTTTTTCTTCTTCATCATCATCTCAGTTTTTTTCTTCTTCTTGTTGTTACTGTTTCCCCAACATTGGAGGTTTAAATTTGGGAGGAAAAAGAAATCAATTTTTGGGGCATTTATTCATATAGCTTTGGAAATTACTTGAAAGGTAACTTTTAATTATTATTATGACGGATAAAAGTGAATATGATGTTGTTTATTCGAGTTTTGTGTTTTTATTATTGTTTCCGCCATTGTTGCAATTCTTTGCTGCTGAGCGACGTTGCAGTTGATGCTGAAATAGATTCAGCAGTTGCTAAAGGATATGGAATAATAGTCGTTTTAGCAACTCGTTCACCACTTCTGCAGTAGTTTTCAATTACTGCTGAATGTACTGCATGTTTCAACTGATGAAGTAGCTGCTGAATTAAATACAACAGTTGTTGTATTTCTGTACGATTCTCTTCAAAATTATCATTTTACCCTTAATAAAATGATTCTCAGCTAGACAAATATTTACAAATTATTTTAGACCATAAATTTCAAACGTCTTGCTTTTTTTGTAAACATCTTGTTCAATCAAAAAGTATCATATTAATTAAAACGGAAGAATTATTATTTTTTATGTGGAACACTCCCTAATTAGTCAAAGTGGTCCCAGTGAAGAAATCTATGGTTCGTATAGCATTGAATTTGATTGATTTTTATTTTAAAAAGTAGTACTCTCATTGTTTCGATTTATATAAAATTTTTGTTTTAAATAGAGCACAGAATGGGAGAGAAAAAATAATGTTGAAATTTATTACTGTATCTAAGTTGAGTCTGAAATTTTTTGTTGGCTTTAACTCATCTTACTATTATAAAACTTAAATTGTTATTTTTTTTTTAAAAAAAAACAAAATGTTACAAAATTGGAGGGGATAAGGAATCCACTAGCATTGAATCAATGTTTTTAAGTTTGGATATGCTTAGGATTTAGCTATCAAGTGGTTGAGATATTTTGACTTTTATTTACCTACAACAATAATTGTTGCATGACTCCAAGAGACGTCTAGTTTTGGCCCATTATATGGGACCTTACACAACACGTCACATATGCTTTCTAGTTCTCATGATTTTTTTCTCACTAATCACTCATGACACAGTTCTATACAAATATTCTTCATTTCACTTTGTTTTTTTTTTTAATAATGGTGAAACAAATATGAAATGTGAAAACAAGTTTGCTGCCGACACCAAATATCCATTCATTTTTCCTATGGGAGGCAAGTGTGTTGACGTTTGGCGTTGTACTTCAAAATCTGAATATCTTCCCCTTTTCATTTTATCAACACACCTATGAATGCTTGTCAATTTGCAAAATTTATAATGTATACCTAGCTAAAAAAAGTAAAAATTGAACAAAATATTCAGAACAATTTTCAGCTTTGTAGCACGTCTTTAGTCTAATTTTATATGGTCCGAGGAAATCCGATGTCACAAGCCAAATAACAAGCGGTTTTTTTTTTTTACATTAATAAGATGGTAGGAAATTTATCTTTTGGAATGGTGCTTTGAGTTTTATGCCTAAAAAGTAGTGTGCAAAGTTATAATGTTTGTAAAAAGAATTTTAAACGAAAGTGCTTCTTCCTAAGGGCCAAACGCTAGTTTTGGGTTGTGTAGGCTTTCTTTTTGGGCCATTCCTTATTGGACAAGTGAGGTTCAAAACACAGCCCAGAGTGCAGAAGACTCAGGGATGCCTATAGAACACGATCCATCTAATCCGCTCAAGTTTGGGCTGACCTGATTCAGATAGTTTCAAGGTAAACGAAGAAATATTAAAGAGATGTAATTAGACAAGACATGAAACAAGTTCATCAATTATCAAAATTCATAACTTTTGTATGATGATAAGAACGACATAGATAGCTAAGAGTTATCTCACTTATTCTTCTATGCCAGTAACCATAGTATTACTTTGTGAATTTCTTGTTATTCATTTCTTCTACGATTTAATGTTTCTTCCTCCTCAATTACTGAATTATTTTCTCTTAGTTGCAATTCTTTTAAGTATGCTCTAGCATGCATTCTTTAGTATTTTATCCTTGCTTCTTCACTCATATTATTTTCCTTTTGTTCAACCTGATTTGTAATATTTTAACTTGAGTAAGTCTTTTAGAAATAACTTCTGTATTTCCAAAGTAGGAATAAGTTCGCGCACATACTATCTTCCCAAATCTCACTTGTGAGATTACACAGAATACAATATTATATTTTTTTTAAGTTATATTATATAATAAAGAAAAAATAGTTTTATTATGTATTGAAAAATTCTTTTTTTAACCAAACAAAAAAAATTAATGTAATCCTATTTTGACTCGTCCAAATTCATTTTTTCTAAAATCTTAATCATTTTTTCTTGTGATCACCAGCAACTAGGAGGATTTTGAGCTGGAATCATTTTTATCAAAAGCAAATCTTGATTTCTATAGTATGAAAGAGTCATGCAAAGGAAGAACAGTTTAACAGGCCATGTCCATGTCAATTATATACTGTACAACCAATAAAGAAGAAATTAGCAAAAGGCAATAGTTGTAGTATTCAGGAAGAAGAGAAACCATCATACCTGTAAAGCAGAGCTAATATTTGAAAAAAGCAGAGCATATGAAAAGTGAAGGGACATGCCGATTCTCCAATTGTATTCGACTTTTCGAACATTCTCATCATTGCTGCTTCCTCCTCTTCTTTTCCTCTTTTATAATTCTACGTCTTTTCTCCAAAATGACCACTCTGTTTTAGATTCTAAAACATATGGCAGTTTCGCCGGAAACAATGCCGGATAATTCATTCATCGATTTCCGTGCACCGCCTCCATCTCCGATCGCTTCAGGAAGGAGATCATGCGTGAGGAACGATGAAGTCCTCACGGAATTTCTGCAAAACTCGTTAAGAGTACCTGACCTTGTGCTACCTGATCGAGTCTTCCCCAGGCAAAAATCAATTCACAACCCGCCGAAACTCGATTTTCAGTTATTAGCTTCGTTGAACAATGACGCAATCGCGAAAATTCTGGATTCGGTTGCAACGATTGGGTGCTTTGAGGTGGTTAACCATGGAATTCCAGGAGATCTGATCAAATCAGTTTCGTCTGTCGGGGACGGGATCTTCGGAATTTCGCCGGAGATAAAGGAAAAATTAACAAGGTCATCGGAGAAGCCATATGGATTTGAGGAATTTCACGGAGAGGAGGAAAGAGAGACGAGTGAAGAGTTTGTTTGGTGCAGAGGAGATCAAAATTTCAACAAGGAAATGGAGGGAATTTGGCCTCTTGGATTTTCCAATTTCAGGTAATTAATTTTATCGATTTGTTCTTAATTAATTAGTTCTTTGTTTCGATTCAACGATTAAATAGGTTCAAATATTCATTAAGCGTGCAGGTTCAATTTTCCTTGGGCACATTTTCTCAGATTTTTTGGCTTCATTACGAGTTCAAACAAATGGAATTTATTTGTATGTAATTTTATTTTGCATGTAACCATGATTAACTCTCTAACTTAATGGCGGACACAATGACAAATCTTATATTTATGCCAACTCCTTTGCCATGATTGATGAAGATGAATTGAGGAAAAAAAAAAAAGCACAAACATAAATGTATGTTGGTTTGAGAGGGTTGATTGCTGGTTAGAAAGGTATATATAAGTTTGTTGTATTTGATTCAACTCGCTCATATCTGCTTTGAGTCACTCATTTGTCAATATTATTAGCATGTTTATTCTCTCTTTTAAACTTTCTTACGAGAATCGTAACTTATAATCTCAAACTGAAATCATTAGAATCATGTGCTAGCTAGTTTTTTTTTTTTTTTTTTATATTTGATATGATTATCGGTCTTCATGATTCGCATGCGTGCTTAATGATGATGACTTTTCTAATCATCTTAGTTGATTATTCAACTTGTCGGTGGTAACGTTCGTACTGATATAATAGTTCAATTGTAGTGACAGTGAAAAGATGGAAAAACTTTTGGGTAGTATGGAAGACATAGCTGGGAAAATCCTACAATTCCTGCAGCAGAATACTCCTAAGAAATTAATCAATGAAAATATTGGTGAAATGCAAGAGGAGAAAGGGGATTTGGCAGCAACCTCCATCTGTTATCTTCATAAGCATAAAGGAAGTTTAAAAGGAAATGATGAAGAGTACACGACGAACACCTTAAAATATGATGTGATTAAAATGTTGATAAGAGGATGTGAGTTTCCTCATGCATTGTGTTTGCATGTTAGCAATGGATGCTCAGTGTTTCATGTTTACTCTAAGAAAGGTTGGGTCTCTTTTCAGCCTGGTAAAGACTCCCTTATAGTCACCATTGGAGATCTCTTACAGGTAATGTACTTCCATACTTAACCTAAATATTTCAATTGGGTAGAATGAACTTGTTGTCACGGTCCATTGAGATTCAACTTTAAACTCATTCCAATTTATCCCTTTCAAAAAACTGACAGAGCAAATAAATTGAACTAGTATAAGGAAAATGAAACGAGCTTCTAATCTATTTGTATTTAGATATTTAATTTATACCTATTTTTTGAAATTTCTGTACATGTCATTTTGAAATGATTTCAGACATGCGATTGCTTAAAGTTCACATATAAGGTTGATGTACCCTACTCTTTCTTTTTTTGGAGAATCTTGATTTTGAGTGTATCTCGACTAATCTTAGAGGAGTTATAATTATCCATTATGATGGCCATCATTGTGTTTAAGTTATAGAAACCCTACACGCAGCCCCTCCCATTTACCTTTGACAACCTTTTGCTTTTAGTAGTATCTTTCTTTTCATAACTTAGGAACATCTCAAGGGCCCCTTAATTAACACAAAGTAATGATAACAATCCTTCTTGGATTTGTAATATTTCACTTGAAATCTTTATGATTTATGACCTTTCTTCTTTTCTTTTCATTTTTTCAATTTTAATGTATTGATTTGTTATAGAAATGGAGTGGTGGACAATACAAGCATGTGATAGGAAAGCCTGTTTATCAAGGTCAAACAGAGGATTGTGTTTCCATGGCTTTACTAATATCTCCTCCTAAGGTCACAGAAGATGACTCTACTAAGCATGAAAAAGAGAAGACCATTTCAATTGGCCAACAAATTATTATTGCCATAGCATTTATTCTTATGTACAATTTCTTCATTTATATCTATAACAAGTTTTGAAGATTTTCTATAAAGTGTCTGATACAGAGCATTTCAGTTTGCCTTTTAAATTTCATTTTTTATTGTTCTTTTTTGGTTAAATTGTACATGGTTTTCGGATATGTTTAGTCAAATAAATGACTAAGATTTTGATCATGCTGTTATCTTCATTTAAATTTCTCTCAATTTCTTTGACTTGGACTGGCATGGCATATAGTGTAACTAATGTGAAACTAGTTATTTAACTAGAAAACTTATTTAAGAGGTAACATTTCACCCATGGGAGAGGGGAATTAGTTATTTGACCATCTTACACAGACGTGGTTATTGCTAGATATAGAGAAATACAGTTCATTAGGCATCGACACAAAGGCCAAATGAACAGTTTTGACCAGGAGAGCATACATTATTACACTTGCCACAATTTCCGCTGTCTTTCCTGATGTCCACGCAGTTCCCACCACAGCATCTTGTTCTAATGGTACAGACTAGGCCACAGGCGCCACAGTTGAACCTGTCGGTGAACAAATCAACACATAGGTAGTTGAAACAACATGTACGAGGTTCTGATAATCTCTTGCAAGTTTTGCAGATCAAGTTGTCGTCCTTAGAATCTGTGCTCGTGTATTCTCCAAGCTGTCTGGGAGGAGGAAATACAACTTTTCGTGAAGAAAGAGCAACATTGGTGTAAGAGTTTGTAGTTGAATATCTACGGTTTGTCACAGATCCAGACATTATGCTAATTGGTGTGCTAGAGAGAGCGAGGATGACGATGAGAAGGTTGATAAAATCCATAATTGTCACTTGTGGTTTCTGTTTATGAGGAGCTACAAGGTTTTATAAATAATAAAGTATGGCACAAGAACCCAATGTCAAATACAAAAATCTGGAGTCCATGCACAAGAATCTGAAACAACATGACTTGCTATGCAGTAAGTCAAAGTTGCATATCACACAACTCTTTAAATATGCTCACTTAGTAGGTGAGGAACATAAATGGAGCTAGTTGATAAATGTCAAAACCTATGCAGTTTCTTTTTGAACTAGTTGGCACCAGGAGCTAGTGATAGATCTTGGAGCCCAAATTATATGGAATTACTTGAACTTAAAAAACAAAAGAGGAAGTTTTCCTCAACACTGGATTACTTTGCATACAAGCGATTTGAGATGGTCCTTAAGAGTGTCTGAGTCCTTCAGGCCCAGACATACTACCCTCCAGCATTTCATCTTTTCTATATATCGACTACAGTTATAACATTACAGGATGTGTTAAAAAAATGGAGTGTTAAATGATACCATGTTACAGAGAAAAATATATGAAAAGCACCAATAGCTGATTTATTAAGGTTCCATTAGGAAGATCATGCCATTTTACCCATGTCGATGGACATCCTTACAAGTTACAGTCTGGAAATGTTGCTTTCTCAAGTCTACATTTGCTTTCACTTACCACAAATTTTGTACAAGTTTTAAAGGGAGACTTCTGATTGTTAGTTGAAAGATCACACCAAAACTGGAAAGCGAAAAGAAGAAAATGAAAGTCATGGCTGTGACAAAACGAAGTTGGCATACTTGCATTATGCTTAATATGTGAACATGAGGTGGAAAATCTAATCAATCAAAAACAGCAATATGGATCGTTTGAACTGATATCAGGAGATGGGATGATCTTCTAAAAATCTCAAGACAAAATAACATTTTGAAGCTTCAATCCTTCCCATGCTTGACTACTCAGAATAACACAATTGGGGTTAAAGTATTCACAACTCTGGTCCTTTGATAAGTTTTCAGAGTATGTTCTCAGTGCTAGAGGACTCTTCCCATGTTTGAGCTAGCAATCAGATGATAAATTCATTTTGCATCATGAAAACTGGCAGGCAGCATCGTAATTCTTGATAAGATTGTTCTTCTGAAATATCTCTACTCGCTAGATCTTAATGTTCTATAAGCCTCTAGCTGCTATCCCCTAAATGTGGGGATCATCATTTTCCTCTCAACTCGTTCATTGTTGGCTTCTCTGTAGTAATTCTCCACAAAAAACTCGGGGGCAGATATATTACCATAATTCACCATGATTTTCCTTTTGAGCATCTGGAAAAATGCTCAACTTGGGGTGCAGATACATTAGTTCTACTCGACCATGAAATTTCACTAACATTAAGTTCTACAACATAGACCAAATCGATTAATATTGTGGTTCAGCAACTCTTATTCTTTTATCAAAATTACGCAGACATACAAGTTAAAGAATGAAATAACAAGACAACCAACACACTACAAATCAAAAGCAGCATCTTGACAAGGAAAGAAATAAAGAATGTGGTAACTATCTCTTACCATGGATGGAAGAATATAGTGAGTCAAGGTTAGTTAAAAGCCAACCTCCTTCTAACAAATCTTGAATTACCTAATATTCCATATCACTTATTAGACGCCTGTGCCGGTTGTAATGCTTCTCAATGAAGACCTTGGAAGCCCCTTGTACAGTTCTGCGCCAAGTCTATGCATACGAAAAAAAGAGAAGCGATTTAGAATAAATTTATCAGCATATCATTACAATTTCAGCTTTGAAGCTATATGATGAAATAAGTGATGTAATTAGCTGACTTTTAAGGATGGATCTGCATAGAAGGTTGGGGTGTCATAGCACCTTGAGATTTCTGGTGAATCTCTGTATATTTACGGGCATATAATCCATATATCTCTGGATGTTTCGGTTGAAACTCTGTATATCCATATCCATACTTATGCATGTGGATTAGTATAAATATTAACAATGGCACCCAGAGAAACAATGGAGATCATCGGGTTTTCCTCTTAGCATATCCCGGATTCATGTAAAGTTGTGGCTATCTAGATTAGAACCTTAACTCTTTTTATACCTAAAATCTTAAATACACCAAATAGACAGGACTTCATCTTGTTGATAAATAATAATTATAGGTTTCCCCTACAAAAGTTGACATTACTGTCCAAATCCTGAATGCGCCTCTGTTATTATATTTTGCTGGAATGCACGAAAGAATTAAATCTTTATTTGCTGATTAAATGGATGAATTAGTAATTATTAAAGTAGCAGAGCAAAAATAGGTATTCTTCTAACCTTCTCAATAGTACCGAAAAGGGATCTGGATCTATTGTTGAGATCCCTAGCCCTAAGCTTTGATTTTCCAATTCCGAATCTGCGAGAAGCTGCGGGAGGTAAAAGGGAGTTCTTTTCACTGAAAATATCAACTTTGGGTTGTAGTGTTCTTTTCCTTCTTTTTGCTAATCTGAGCTCCTTATTCTTAGCAGCTTCTGATTCAGAACCCATCTCAGCAAACTTCCTCAGTAGCTGATCTGATGATGCTTTTGTAACATGCTGAACTGTACCACCATTTTCTTTTGCAGCTTCCATTGATGCCTTATGTTTATGCTCCAAGCAAATAGAGAAGAAGAAATCAATAATCAAAAAAACACCTGAGAAAACACAGAGAGAGAGATGTAATTTGTGAAGTGTGGAAGACGACGAGCTTGCCTCAACAACGGTTACTATGCGCCTACATATGCGCCAAGACTCGACCGTTGGACAATAATTTATATCTATATTCAAATCATTAACAATAATACTTCACTTATTCCATAATATATGCAGGTTTGATTATATCGACTGAAATTTCGCAAGTAAAATCTGAAAGGACAAGCAGATCTTATCATTATAGAGATATAAAGGTAATTTTCATTTTTAATTATTTGATCATTAAATTAATGGCTTAGGATATATACACTCTTAAACAGAATAAACCTTTTAGGTAATTATAATATTATTTTAAAATAATTATTTAATTTATTGACTCATTTATATTACGACGATAACTTGAACTTACATTATTGTTTTTGTATTTGTCTTTTTTATCCATTTCTCATTTTTTTCTCTTATTATTAAATAATATTGCATATACATTTTAAATTATTTAGGTAGAAAACGAATTAGTAGATTCAATTGAAAAATAAAAACGTGTCATGTAGGCAGGCATACATAGGAAAATTCAGGTGGAACATGAGAAATTGACAGCCGGTGAAATAAATATGAAATATAATTCTAAATCTTGAATTTTTTTTTTAAAAAAAAAGAACTAAATATACCGACAAAGTATAAAGAAAGGCAAATATAAATCTATCTTTGTGAGTTTTTCCTTTCTTCTTTCTTTGTTTACTACTCTATGTTTTAGTTTCGTGTTCTATTTATTGGTTAGTTTTGGGGAGCTGCTTTGTTTGTACAACCAAAACAGAAGTGGACAAATTTGATTATTTTACGGAGTGCTCCAAACAAATGGCGGATAAAAGTTATAATAGCTTATCATAATTCGAGAGTTCTATCATATTCATAAATTATTCATTCAGTCTTATATCATCTAGATAGTTTCGATGTTAGAGAAGTGATTGAGGCTTGAGATGCTCTTTGACAATCATATCTGAATTTGATATATTCGTGATTATCAGTTTTCGTGTAATATTGATATTGTTGACTCATGCAAGGTTGCCCAATTAAATACGATCCATTGCATATTTTATTTACATAACTTTTATTGAAAAAGTTCTCTCTAGGATCATAATAGGTGAAATTCTTTTCTATGCGAATGTTGTATATGTAAGTATGAGGTAAAAAAGTTGAGAATAATTTTAAATATATACAATAAATCAATTAATTTACAATAAAAATTGTCAGGTTTTATTACATAAAAGATAGAAAAAAATCATAGAAAATATACAACACTACAGTATAGTTTGTCAAAATTCATAAAAAGTATACACTGTCTATATAATATAGAGTTCTTATACATGAGTTATACACTAAATATACATTATTATACACTATATACATAAAATACATACTGGATATACATGACTATACATCGAGTGACATTTTTTTTAATAATTAAAATGATAAGGTGGTCATTTGACGTAATTATTTCAAGAAAATATTATATATTTATCCGACAATTAATAAAGACCATCCACATAAATATTCACTTTATTCTTGTGTATAATTATCAAATGAAAAATATTGTAATAATATATATTATATTGCAAAATCTGATAAAGCCTAAATATAAAATCTATTCGGTTTGTGACTACGGCTGGTACGTACAATCTCACGTATATTTTTATCTCTTCAAGTAATCATTAAATATATTTATATGTAGCTCTTTTTATTTTCTACGTCATGCCTTAATATCTTTGTTTCTAAATTTAAGTCCAACAGTAAATGTAAAACCTTTTCATGGAATGTTAACCAAATTAAAGGTATCAAATTCCTTCAAGAAAAGTCTCTCATACACATCGAAAACATATATTATATTTTATATTGATTATTTATAAAAAAAAAAATTGTACCTTATTCTTACATAAGCGATTAATAAAATGATAATTGGCTTTGTCTGTTGCCCATCTCTTTAAAAGTTACATTAAAAAATTAATACAAATCTATATAATAGTCTAAAAATAAAGAAGAAATAATTATTTTTATTTATAACTTTCGATTAAATTAAAATGAAGTGATTTTCAATGGGGTGAACGCGTATATTAGACCTAACCTCAACCCAAAGGTTATAACTTTGCTACACTATCGGGCAGACAGCAACATAAAATCCCAAAAAAACAAACACACACATGTAGACCTTATCACTATCTCATAAAGACGAAGATGATGTTTTCTTGTTTGATTTAAGACCACTAAATCAATGACTTAGGATATATACATTGTTAAAAAAAAATAAATAATTAAGATAATTATAATATTATTTTCTTTCGTACACACTGAAAACATATATTATATTTTATATTAATTAGTTATAAAAAGTTGTACCTTATATTTTAAATAGGTAAATATAATTCTACTTAGAATAGGAATAGGAATAATAATTCAATTATATTCTTCTCCAATATTTCTCACATGGTATCAGAGCTTCTACAGTCCTAGTAGAAAATCAAAGAGCTTCCGCTGTCGGCGGGCAGCTATGACTAATATATGTTGCCCGTTTGGCCAATGGCTATATTAACAAAAGTAGGGTCAATGATATATATATATATATATATATATAATTCTCATATTCAAGGGAAGAAAACTTAGTCAAACAAGTAAACTGTGTGTCAATTTTCAGTGACTTTCTAGGGTTTGTGTCAACCCCACATCTGTCAATGTTTGTGTAGCACTGTGCCATCATTCGGGAGACTTTTTTTTTATATCTAATTTGTGTGGCACCGCCATCTTTTCGGTGACTACTTTTTCATATTTATCATGTGAAGCTTTGTGCTATCTTTCCGGTGACTACTTTCTTATATTCGATTTGTGTAGCACCGTGCATTTCTCCGGACTACTTCTCATATTCGATTTGTGTAGTACCATGAATTTTTTGAACTACTTTCTCCTATTTGAGTTGCATAATACTGTGTCTTTTTGGCAACTCAGATTTGATTTGCGTAGCTCTATTCGTCTTTTCGATGACTCATCAAATCTAGTTTGCATAGGGTCGTGCCATCATTCCGACCCTATCCATATAATTTCTCCTTTGCAGTAGGGTCATGCCGTCAATATGATCCTACCTATATTATTTTATTCTCCACTAAGGTCGTGCCATCATTTCGACCCTACCCATATAATTCTCTTTTTCAGTAAGGTCATGTCATTATTCCGACCTTACTCATATAATTTTACTTCTTAATTTGTGATCACTTTCGACCATCAAATCTAATAATTCAGCGCATAAGTAGGTTTCGACCAGTTTTAAAGTGACTTTTTTAGAATAATTTCGAGATGATTCATATTGTCATTTTCCATTGACCTTTTAATCAGCTGAACATTAAAAATGCTTTTATTTTTCACTATTTCACTTATTAAGATTAAATGAATTTTGACTATTATTTTAAGATGTATTTTTTCATCATATTAATATAAGAAGGATTGCAACTTATAGCATTTTTTTATAGTTTTCAACCATCTAAAAATAAAAATATGATCACTAACAGACCATACAAATAGAGTTGATCTATGCATAGTAATTCAAAATCAATGATGTACTTAAAAGATTTGTTCTAGTACCAACATTGATATTAATTTATCACATTGTGTACTATGGAATACTCGTAAAACGCACGTGTCGATACACTAATTTACAAGACAAATATAATCCTTTCTCGCATTAAATAATATTATTTATTAGAATTTTCTTTCATAAATCATGATGTTTTAGGATATCTATTTATTCCAAATTAGAGATCATTTTTCCCATCTCTTTTAAAGTTAAATAAAAGAATTTATATAAATCAATATAATATTTTTATAATAAAGAAGAAATAATTATTTTTGCTTATGACCTTCTCCTAAATGATTTTGAATTTTAAAAATTTATTAGTTTCCCAATTTGGGTCATTTCAGCCGAGTTTCATTTGTATTGACTCGCTCCAATTATCGACATCATGGATATACGTGGCAAGTTACTATTGGGTGAACATGGACAGTAGACACTAACCTCAACCCAGAGGATCTAACTCTTTCCCAATTAAAGTACTTACAAAAAATCACAACCTGCTTCACTATCAGGCAGACAGCAGCAACACAAAATCCCAGAAACACACTCTCTCTCTTATTTTGTGTTTGGTTTGACAGAAAAGAAAAAAATGGATGACTTCATGGAAACAGAAGAAGAATTGATGGATTTCACCTTAGCTGAGGTTAATTCACTTTCTTGATTTTCGCTTTTAGTTTCAAGAATCTCTGATTTTCTGATTGTTACACCTCTGCATGTCTTTTTTTTCTTAAAAAAAAATCCCCAAAGATAGCATACAGGGAACAGAAAATCAAGAATGACAAAATTTGGATTAATTTACCAAATGTGGATTGAATTTTTGAGGATTTTCAGTTTGTGTCAACAGGCTATGGAAATGACCACCTTGTTTAAAGGGTTGAAAGGAAGACCAATCAGTAAAGAGTTGTGTCAAGAATTTGCTACCAAGTTTAGGTAAGAAAAAATTGGATTAAATTGTCTTTTATCTGTTGTTGCTAATTTTTAATTTTTGCAGTTCTTCACCATTTCGTACTGGAAAATCTGTGATAAATTGGAAACAGGTTTATCTCTAAACTTGCTCAATATTTTCCCTTTTTTACAGTATTTTTTGGTAGTCCCTCCGGTCAATTTGTTTGTCTGGTTTTGATTTAACATTGAGGTGCGGAGAGTAAGGAAGACTGTTGAATCTCATAGAATGTACCAAAATTTACTTTAATCTTGTATAAGGAGTTGCTAGAAAAAGAAAGAGACAAACAAATTGATATGGAGCGCGTTTATGAATCCTCTTACAAATTTTCATGTTTTTGCTATGTCAAAGGTGCAAACTTGGTTTCTTGATAAGCAAAAACCAAAAGCAGCTAAAGCCCCAGCTGATGATTATGTAGAACCTGTTGCTCCTCGAAAACGAGGAAGAAAACCAAAATCTAAAAACACAAGTTCATCTCTAGTGGTCTACAAAAAATACGATCCCTGTGGTTATACAAGACTCCCAGAGTGTGCATATGACATGCCTCAGAGGCCCAAAGGTTACTAATTTCTCATTGGCTTGTATCTGTCTAATGAATTGAGACTGCATATTTTGAGCTATGGTTATTCGTGGTCACATGATTGATTTTTGTCCTCACTTAGGGATTAGACGTAGTTTACTTTGTTCGTATCAATGTAGGAAGAATGAGATTTTACTTTTGAGTTTCTGAAATATGGACAACTATGCATAAAAAGGAGAACCAGATATAAGAAGTTCTTTATGCATAATTAGCACAGATGATCACTTTTTGTGTAGATGAGCCACCGGTATCTTCTTTTCTTTTTAATCTGTTTAAAGCTTCCATTTCGTTGAAATTTTCTCGTCTTATGAGTTTGACAAAAAGTTCCATTCAGATGTGCCGACATCCCTTTCACGAATCTTTAATATTTCTTCAAGATATTTTTTACAAATTCAGTCTCATCTAGTTGCTTTTGTTCCCAAGATACACCAGTTTTATTTACCAGTTGCTAACATCTTGGTGAAACCAGGAGAAAATTACATAGTGGATGTCCTGTAGGCATTTTTCTTGATTTTATCTCCTTTCTCAATGTTTTCTTACTTATAATTGTTGGACATAGATATTACTTGAATACAGTGTCCTATTATGATATGCGTGATTGCAATGTCATAAGATAAAATGATGTATCGTATTAGCGAGTAACACACTCGCATTTCAAAATAGAGTGCCTTGAATGTTGTAACTACTTTGTGGCTGTTACTGTCTATCTCAGACCAATGTGCATTCTATTATAGTGCCTGCAGCAGAGATGGCCAAAGAACTCGCAGGGTTGGCTTTTGAAGCTCTGTCAGCAAAGGATTTAGCTTGGTGAGTATTTGATACAGCTGTAGTCTTCTCTATACGAATAATAGTGCTCCATTTTGCTGAGAGTCCACATGTTTAAGACCTAATCTACTCCTCCTCATAGATCACATGTTGAATTTATCGTATTTGCATACTATCATGTTCCTTTCCTTTTTTTATATCTAGTTGATTCTGCTTTTGGGTTTTTGAGACGAGGGTTCCCAGGAAATAGCCTCTCTACCTCTATGAGGTAGTGGTAAGGTATGCGTACATTCTACCCTCCCCAGACCTCACTTGTGGGATTGCACTGGGTATGTTGTTGTTGTACTATTGGTCCTCAGTTCTGCTCCCAATTTGGAAGAAGAACCGTTGTCACTGGCCCTTGAGATTGGAAAAATACTAATTGTTAATGAGTGACATAATTTGCATTCTTATATAGTTGGCTAACCTGCAACTTAGATTGCCAAAGGTGATAAAATGTTGTGATGATGTCCATGTAGGGCTAATGTCTAGAAAAAGGTTTACTCAATGAAAAGGTTTCCCCTTGATCACGCTGAAACATCTGATCTCTCCTAGTTGTTTTGTGCTGGTAAAAGCAACTTACGAATAACTGAGTTCAACAGCTTGGAGAGTGGAGACTAAAAAGTTGAGGCTAGTTTAAGTACTAAGGCATTCTCGTGAACTTTACAATGATACGAAACATAAGAAGCTACTAATAAGCAAAAAACTGTCACCTCATCATAGTAATTGAATGCCAAAAACGAATTATGAGTACCAATCTATCATTTTCTCTGAACTTCTACCATGAAATGTCAAAGCCAATGAACGTACGATACTGAAGACAAAAGTTGGCAATATTCAGTGTCTGAATAACGTAGGCGTTTAAAAGATGAGTTGGTGCTAGCATAGCAACCTTTTGTACTAAGCATAGAATTCTACTGTATCCTTTCTCAATAGAAGTACTAGATTTCTATATCCAATGCTTCCTTCTTTAGGCAAAATGAACCAGCTTAAGTTGCTTCACCAAGTTTTATGTTCCCTTACCTATGTATGTATTTGATTAAATTGGATGAGCTAGATACATAGATGGATAGGTCTTAGCTGTATGGACGATTCTTAAACTGAATCTATGTATGTCTTTGATATAACTCTCTCCTTGGCTTTTGATTGTGTTACATATATATTAAAAAATGGAACTTCAGAGTGAGGCTTCATGTTAAGATACCGAGATGTTATGAAGAGATCAATCCATTGGTTAAAGCCATGAAGCACTTGAAGCAAGCATTCAATTCATTGCTTCTCATCAGTGAAGCGAAGCAACTTCATAGAAGTTTGTGCTAAAGACATTGAGGCACAAAGCTTTAATTCCTCAGTACTTTTCAGCGCCTTTTCTACTGTCTTCTTTCTGTTATTTCATTTGCAACAACTCTTCGTATACTACTTTTGTGTCTCTGTTTCTCTTGCTTGGCTTCTTTGTTTGGTTTCTTTCGTTCAAAGTGACTTTTGCTTCTCCTTATATGTGCAAGCCTCTTCTGCTGTCAGTTCTTCTTTTGAACTTCTTTTCTGTTACCATCATTTGCTGTTTCCTATGTAAGTTATATAACTGACTTTTAGTAAAATAAAGAATGACTCTTTAAAATAAATATAAGTTTTAATGAATTCCTAAAGTAATTAAAATATAATTTTAAATGCTGCAAAGTGTGTTACACTCTGTCAGGCTCTTGCTACACAACTACTACAACATATCCAGTGTAATTCCACGGGTCTGGAAAAGGATAGGATGTATGCAGTCTTACCCCTACCTTTGTAGATTAGAGAGTTTGTTTCTACTTGTCTCTCGGCTCATCAGAGAAGTTATCGAAGTACCAATGTAGGAAAATACAGTATCAGAATATAAGCAAATGAAGCAACAGACAATTGTACACATCGCATGATAGACTACCATACCAACCCTCTACCCCTATCGTCAACCTCCATATTTTCCCATCTAGGATCGTGTTCTCATTGAGCTTAAGTTGTGTCACGTCGTTTCTAATCTGTCAGGCTCTTGCTGCAGCGGCAAAATTGACATCGACTCTGTCTGACATAGTATCTGTTTCTCTGGCTTTTGCAGGTATGATGTGGGTGCATTCCTCAACTTTAGAGTTCTTTACACGGGCGAGCTTGTAAGATCTTTTGTTCTCTTGATCCTTTATCTGGTTTTCCTATTTGACGTTTTAAACTGAAACATGCCTTTTGGTTCTTATTTACCTGGAAGTTATAGTAGTCTAGTGATCACTGTGTATGTGAGAGACTTATGATTGCTCCTCGATCACTGTTAAGTAGGGAACGTCTTACATTGCCATGGACCAGAGTAAAGTAGCAACAGTTCTGTTTTTCGGAGTTTGGTTTCAATAGATTAGGGCTAGCAATCCTCCCCTAGGTTTTATATGATAGAAATGCATTGATAATCAAATTTGAAACGTAGATGATGGACTCACTTGTCACTCAACATTCATTTTAAATTTGAAATGTGTTCACTTAAACAGTATTTGTGGTTGAACGGGATCCATATTAAGGCCCAGGAATCAGCATCATATCCACTGAATCTTACGTTGGACAAAGACTTGTTGCCTATAGTCTGAAATATATGAAATATTTTGTTATGCAGGAGGTTCGTGTAAGATTCGCTGGTTTTGGTAATGAAGAAGATGAGTGGGTGAATGTTAAAAGGGGAATACGCGAACGTTCTATTCCTTTAGAGCCCTCGGAATGCGACAGGCTGAATGTTGGAGATCCCGTGATGTGCTTCAGGGTATCATTTCATTTCATTTCTCCAACGTTTGTTAAAGAATGATAACTCGGCTTTACAAAAAAACACCTAGATATCATGAAATTTATGATTTTTGATGTTATGTTTAAAACGTGGTATCTGGATAATCAATGCTCCAAGTGTTGTTATGTCCATTTTATAAAGGTATGTTTTAAATTCACAGGAAGATGAATATCTCGCTGTATATGGTGACGCAATGGTTGTGGATATCCAAAAGAATCCTCATGATAATACAAGATGCACATGCATCTTTGTCGTCCGCTATGACTTGGACCAGGCTGAGGTAAATCATTGAAACATGGCATATACTGGTGGTAAATTGATGTCAATACTCAATAGTAATAATTATTTCTTCATTGTTATTGTTCTGATGCAGGAAAAAATTACGCTTGACAAGATATGTTGCAGACCAAACTTCAACAATAACAACAACAACAATATACCCAGTGAAATTCCAGAAGTGGAGTCTGACGAGGATGATATGTTAGCTAACTCCCTAAGTCGCCAAGCATCCAAACTTGGGATATAAGGCTAAAGTGTTTGAAACTCCCCTAGTGTATTGTGCTAAATTATGTATCTTGTACAAGTTTTTCATGAAAACAATGGTGAATAATTGTAACTCGATGGTTGTTAGAATCTTGAACAGTGATAAACTCACTGGGCAAGAGCATTCGGAGTGTAATTGTGCTGGAATTTTGGATGTTGGAAGCAGTGTAATGTTTAGCATTCCCTTGCTTGTTCTTATTTTCTGCCCACTGTTCTATCTTGCCTTTGTCGATAGGAAACAACCTCTCTACCTCATAAAGGCAAAGAGCCGAGGGGTAGTGTGTAGATAGATCCTACCTTTTTCAAACCGCACTCTTGCTGGGTATGTTGTTCAATAGTTTCTCTTTTGCTGATTACAGATTAAATGGGCTATTTGAACACAATCAGAAATGACCATCTACCTAGTTCGTAATTTTAATTTTGGGCTGAGATGAATTGAATGTTACGTGAGAATTCATATCACCGACCCTAACTTAATATTGAAGCATAGTTTTTGTTTGTTGTAAATTTACTGAACTTATGACTGGTAACCACTCGGAAAATAAATAGCTCATACTTATAAATGAATTGTTAAACTGATGCCAAAAGTAGGTAAAAGCTGGAATGGTGCACTACACTTAAAGTATTTATAATGAATAATGACAAATTTAATCAATAAGCCCGTCTAGCTCAGTTGGTAGAGCGCAAGGCTCTTAACCTTGTGGTCGTGGGTTCGAGCCCCACGGTGGGCGTTTCATTTTTTTTAATTTTTCAGCCAAAAATAAATAGTTGCGGTCCCTAAAAAAATTTTTTTTCATAAAAGTAGGTTCTCAAAATTCTCAATTATCCAAAAAAAAAAAAATTCCATAAAGTAGGTTCTCAAAATTCTCCGTTAACCATATGCGAAAAAAATTATTACAATTTTAAATAAAATTTTTTTGCACATGGTTAACTGAGAATTTTGAGAATCTACTTTTATGGAAAAAAATTAAAATTTTGGACCGCACTATTTATTTTTGGCTGAAAAATTAAAAAAAAGTACCGGAGAGTGCCAAGTAGGATAAAAGTGTTTAATGGGATCAAATCTGAGCAGTTGAGGTGTCTATTAGGAACTTGTCTTAGTTTAGGTGTCTAAGTGGAAAATGAGGACAAATTTAGGTGTCTGTTTATGTATTTGACCTTCTATTTTAGATGAATCTACCTAACCCGGCCAAAAAGATTGATTCAAGAAATGAACAATGAAGTTTCAAATTGGAAAAAATTTCATATATAACTTAGACTTAAAATTTAATAAGGTTAAATGGTTATATTTTACATAATTACACGGCTATGTAAGCTGGAGGGGAGGAGAGAGGCGAGCGAGATCGAGAGAGGGAGGAGATAGACGAATTATATTTGTATATTTGTCAAATTGTACATGTATATCTGTCAAATAATTGAATATGTGTAAATAATATGCATATGTATTTGTATATCTGGGAAGCGAGATTGGGAGAGGGAGAAGAGAGCCGAGCGAGACTGAGAGAAAGAAGAGAGAGGCGAGCGATAGAGGCCAGAGAGTTGAGAGAGGCGAGCGATAGAGGGCAGAGAGTTGAGACTGACGAATTGTATACATATATCTATCGAACTGACTATGTATATTTGTCAAAATAATTGTATATATGCAGTTCATATACATATGTAATTGTATATCTAACAAGAAGAGGAGAGGAAAAAAGGAGACTAAAAATAGCAACAAAATTCTAACTATAGCTATAAATTGTAAATTTTTTCAAATTATAATATTATAATGTAAATTTATATCATATATTTACCTAGTTATATAATTTTTTCTTAAAATGGTTTGTTGGAGTTTCAAGCTCGATGAACGAAATCTATACGAGATTGAAGAACAATTCATTCTTAGTTTTTCCACAGTTTAAGTAAAAGATATTTTTTTTTCATATCAAAGTATTACTACAACTTCCTTCTTAGTTTTGAAAAAGTGTCTAAAAATTTACAGCAGGCTCGAAAACTGGATTCCACCCATTATTTACTGAAAGAAGAAGTAAATGGTTTAGCAGAATCTTGTGGGCCTGAAACAATTTCTTATCAGAAATAGACGAGTCCGACAATATAAAGTGTGATTGTGATTGTCATTGTCGTTTCATTTCTAGTGTACTTTACTCATTTAGAAATTGCCACTACATTATTGGCTGTGACCTTTTCTTTCATCTAATTTTTATGTGCAATTTATACTGTTCATGAGAAATTATCAAACAAAAGATGGATAGAAAGAAAAGTGATTGGGGACCTATTACAGCTCTCCTTGGCTAAGTGCGCGCCCAATCAGAGAGGTGAAATTCGACTTCACAAAAAATAAGTGAAGCAGGAAAAAGAAAAAGACAAACAACTATAACTTCCCTTCTGGTGGCGTGGGGCAGAGCATCTTACGCCAACGAGTAACTAATTCTAGAGATATTGTCTGATTTGAGCTTAAATTCACATGACTTTAAAACGCCTCAAAAGGATTGTTATATAGTGTTTTACCGATAAGGTCTGATTGTGTATTCAATATCTCTCTTATGTTTTACTAATATGAGACTTTTTTATCTCAACAAGGGTTGTTACATACTTAGAACTGAGGTTTGACTTGTCTTATCAGAATTTGCTAAACTAAGTTGAACTCTAACCCTACATCGACAAGGCTAACATAAGAGTGGCTCTAATATCATTAGTAACGGCGCAACCTACTACTGATATTATTTGTGTTAGGAATAGACCTAAAACGCCTCACTAGTAAATAAGGCTCACTTACTTATATACCCAACACTTATTTTGTGTTTTGTCAAGAATGATATTACATATACATTTCATCGAAAATTATGTGAGCTATGAGAAGGTGATATTAATTATTGTGGTTGTGTATTTACTTTTGCATATTCTTTAACACAATTAAAATAAAAATTGCATACCTTTGCTATTTCGCTTATGTGGGCTACATAAATTTGCATTTGACCATGTTTATTCAAATTTAAGCTCAACTTAAGTCTATCATAAATTCATTATACAAAATTAAATAGGGTAAAACTTATCCACATCCCCCAACTTTTAACCAAATTTTCACAACATTCTTCTCCACATATATCAATTTTGATATTCTCAAATGTCTATTTTACCCTTATATTATTAATCTTTATCTTCTTCTTAAAAATCATGACATATCTTTATAAAAATCTATGTAATAATAAATCTAGAAAAAGTTAAAAGAAACATTTCTATAATAGCAAAAGCAAAAAATGAGAAACTGCATATTCGAAAATAAGGATTCCTTAGTCCATTATACATTATCTAAGTTGGATATAACTGTATAAGAAGATAAGGATGAAGATAAAAATATATATACATTTTCATTCATATAAATTAAAAGGGCTACTCCTTTTTGGATTAATTATCATTTTCATATTCATAATTCATAATGCATTGCTATATAATTGTTGAGTGACAAGTCCCTTTAGCTCACTTTATAAAAAAGGTCCTCTAATTATGTTGATGTTTCAGCTTTATTGAATTGCTGCTTCTTTTTCCTTATATATAGGCATTAATGGAGTACTATTTACTACTCTATTTAATATATTCCTTCCTTAACTATGCTGTTAGTGGCCGTTTGGATGGTGGAATATGAAATTTAATCACCATAAAAAACTCCCTAATATAATATATAATGACTCGTTTTCTTTTTTTGACAAAATTTTAATTTCGACTTTTCACATGACATGTTTCAGACCACAAGATTAAAGGATATTTTGGTACAATTAACATAACTTTAACCTAGGACCACAAGATTGAAAAATCTTCTTTATTTTTTTTAACTCTGTGCCAAATCAAACTATCATTCTTTTTAAACAGAGGGAACAGCATGCTTGATATTGAATACTCTTTTCATCCCAATTTATGTGGCACTATTTTGAGGAATATCCAGAATGACATTTCGGGATTCGACCTGATTCTATTTCTTTACGTTTCGTTTGAAGAAAGGAAGGATCCTATACAACATGATATATGCTATAGAACTAATCAGTATGGATTTTTTCAATCAAAAAATCCCTCTTCAATTATAACAACAATTATGAGTATAGGTAAACTTCCCATTTGACATAAAGTCTGTTTGGGGAAAAAAAAGTAGTAGTTTTTTATTTTTATTTTCTTTTAAATTTATGGTTTAAAAAAGAACAAATCATGAATAAATTATTTTTATTAAGGGTAAAATAGAAATTTCAAAGTTAAGTTATTTCTAAATTCTAATTACAGAATGGTACAAGTCATTTTTTTTTAGATGAACTTAAAAAGAAAATATACTTGAATTAAGATAAAAATAAGAAAAGAGCCCCTCCCCCTCTTCAAATTTATTTTGTTCGTCCTTAAAAATGTCAAATAAGAAATTAATTTTACATTACATTATTATATAACTTGTCTAAAAACCAAATTAAACAACCCTTAAAATTTAGAAGTCTCACTGTCGGTTTATTATTAATTGTATTTTCTTTATGCAATATGATCTATTTTAGTAAATTCTTACGCCACAATTTTTATGTTTTAAAATTTGAGAAATGGATAAATTAAAACAGGGGGTTGCTTTTTGTTTTTGTTTTTGTTCTTTTATGTACGGAAACATGGGGAAAAAAAGGAAGAAATTTAATTAGTGCAATATGAGAAATTCAATAATTGAGATCAACAACACCACTGCCCCTGCACATAATTTTTTTTATTTCTTTTTGGACAGTCACTTTCTCTTTTGGAGTTGCTTTTAGGTTTTAATAGATTCTTATTACAAGGTCTTGTTTTTTTTTTTTTTCAAAATATTAAATACATAAATTCCCAAACAAAAACTTTGTAGGCCACAATCCACGTAAAATGGGTATACGTGCGGGAAATAATCATAAACAAAGCTGTTCATTATGTATTTCCCTTAAAAAAGAATTCCATTAAAAAAAAGTGTGTGACATGAAGACATAAGTACTATTTCTTCTAGTTTAATCAGAGTTTCAAGCTTAAGCCCATACGTCATAGTATGAAATCTTGCATATCTATTAGAAAGCACTTTAACTTCAAAGTACTCGGCCTTGATGCATATTGCAGAATATTAAACGATAATAATATTGAGAAAGTCCATTTGATCATGAAAAGTTATAAAATAAATTATTCAATGCAATTGTGTTTAAATAGTTATTAATAATACATTTGCTACATGTATTGATCAAGTAATGTGTTCCCCTTTTGACTTTAATTTGGTGTTGTAATGCAAAAACAAAAATTGAATGTGTTGTTAAGACCACAACTTTCCAACTTTATTGAAAGTTGGTGGGTAGTTGTGGGCAAGTCTTAGCAATAAAAAGATGTGCCTAGTGTAACTTTCACTAAAGCCACCTTCTTTCTTTTTGCATACATAAAAATAATTTCAAATTAATCAGTATATTGTATTCATTCTTTTATAACAATTCTAATTGATATTTTGAAGTTCTTTACAATTTTATTTTTAGTTTTTTTTTAATATCTTTTTTGAAAGAAATTTAAGAATGTATAAATAACGCATACGAGATATTCGAAAATATCAATTTTCGTTTTATGAAACTACCATAAAAGACCATTTCCTCGTCATGCAATTGGTGTAAGCTTTATGCTAATACATATTTATATATATATAAATAATGAAATAAGTATTAAAAACACTTTCGAACTTGTCACGAATTATTAGTTTTGTCCCTAAACTATTGATAGACTTAAAAAACATTGTTTAGCTTGGCGAACTAAGCTTAAATACACCCCTCAACTTGGCGAACTAAACTTAAATACACCCCTCCTATTTATTTATTTATATATATATATATAAATAATTTTAAAAATAAAAATAAAATAATAGGATTTGTTATTTCTTTAATTAAAAAAAAATAAAGAGGTAAAATATAGTTCTAGATACAGAGTTCTAAAGTGTACCTTTCACACTTGCAGCGCTCGTTCTTCCCTATGAAACTAGAAAATCCTCTGCTTTGTAAAAGTTGATGCCAAGTTTAAAATCCTTTGATTTTCATGAAATCAAAGAGTGATGTTGTAAGATTTTCGAAATAGTTTCGTAGGGAAGAAAGAGTGTTGGAAGATGAAAGCTACCCTTTAGAACCCTATATCTAGAACTATGTTTTATTTCTTTATTTTTTAATTTAAAAAATAATAAATCCTTTTATTTTATTTTTATTTTTAAAAAATTATATATATATATATATAATAGGAGGGGTGTATTTAAGCTTAGTTCGTCAAGTTGAGTGGTGTATTTAAGCTTAATTTTGCCAAGTTGTGGGGTGTTTTTAAGTCACATGTGGCGCGTGAATGACACATTTTTGTGTATGAAGCAGGAGGGGTGTATTTAAGCTTTTTTGTCAAGTTGAGAGGTGTTTTTAAGCCTATCAACAGTGTAGAGACGAAACTAATAATTCGTATCAAGTTCGAGGATGATCTTAGTCCTTTTCTTAAAAAAAATTAATACATACATACATATATATATACCAAGTGAAATTAGTAGGTACATCTGTACCTGCCCTTAAATATATGTAATTTTCATGGTTTGTTACTTTCTTCTTTTGGTCCTTGAATATTTTTTTTCCAATTTAGGGAAAATAGAAAAAAAAAGTCAATATCATGCACCTTCTTTTCTTCAAAAATATTGCATGCATGCGATGCACCTTCTTTTACTTCACTATCTAGCGCATCTCAATTGGCGTTACGCTTTTTTACATTTTTAGAATGAATAAATATCTCTATTAGGGAAACTGGTTCTTATAAAAATTATTATGTCTAGTAAATATACAAATTTCTTTAGTATATATAGGGGTCAAAGTAAAATTAAACGACTTGTATTGGATTTGCTAGTTTGACTCTCAAATGGAGAAGGAATACCTAAAAATAACGACCACTAATTTCTATAATATTTACTACTTTACAAATTATATTTCGACAAGAAAAGACAAGCTAGGAAGGTGTTAATACGATTTTGTATTTCCATATTTTCTATGTAGAAACTTTGGTTAATAATTTTGCTTAAACTTTGAGAATATAATGAAGTACTTAGATGAGATAATATACATGATCATTCATAAAATTTAAATTGAAGAGATAAAAAATAATAAAATGAAAATTTATATTTAATAGCTAACGAGTAAATAAAATAAAATATATATTTTATATTAGAAATATTTGAGAACTAAATTAAGCCAAAAAATATAAAATATAAAAATTACGTGATAATCACGTGATTTTTATCTCTATTAATATATAGAGTTGGTTATAAGGAAAGGAAGAGGGGAGGTGGGGGTGGGGGTGGAGAGAGGGGGGAGTACATTTCATAGAAATAATATAATAATTAAAATAATATGATTTAACATATTTCAAGATATACAATTTAAAATAATTAAAAATAATAGTAAATATTAACTGGTTAATAATTTTGCTTAAATTAATCTCTGAGTGAAAAGTTGAAGCATGACAAAAGCTACCCTCATCATTACTTAAACACAAAAGTAATTAACTTCTACATAATTACTAAATTAAATTTAAAGTTATATTCACTCATATGCTCTCTTTTTTTCTCTTTTAAATATAAGTTGCGTATATATTAGTTTTGTGGCCATATTTGATAACTTCCCCTTTAAGATATAATTTTCAAAAATAAAATAATTGTTGCTGGTTTTGAATTATTTTCAGAGAATTCCAATTATTAACGACAAGAAATGTCAAAGTTTTGAATGAGTAAACGAAACGTATTACAACTTTAATTTATAAAGTTACTAAATTGACATAAAACGATGAAATTTAATACTAGGGTGTCCACCTGCCTTTTATATTAGCTACTAGCTAGCTAGCTTCATACCATAATTTTCTTATTTGTTTTTTAATTTTAACCATGGGGACAATGATTAAAACCCTTTTGACATAATTGAAATATGTTGTTGAGTCTATCCAATTTCACTTTGACATTCTCCTTAATCGTAGTGTTTAAGGAACACTAGTGATCGGAGTTAGAATTTTAATTTAAGGGGTTTAAATTTTAAAAAAATAGATACATGAATTTGTCGAAAAAGGATCGGCATTTACTATTTGTATATAAAAGATTACTTTAATTATATATAAATAATATAATTTTCTGTTGAAGAAGGATTCAAATGAACCACCAATTAATAGGTGGTTCCGCCGCTGTTATTAGATAAGTATCCACAAAAAGAAGTCACATAATAAATTGAAATTATTGACTACATTTGTTCAAGATTTGTGTGACTAATAGTTTGATCAATAAATTTTTATTGTTACTTAATTGGTCAAAATACTCTTTTTAAATAAATATATTAGTAATTTTAATATGCCAAATAAATTTTTAAAAAAGGTCGACATTTACTATTTGTACATAAAAGATTACTTTAACTATGTATAAATAATATAATTTTCTGTTGAAATTGGATCCGAATGAACCCCCAATCAATAGGTGGTTCCGCCGCTGTTATTAGATAAGTATCCACGAAATGAAGTCACATAATAAATTGAAATTATTGACTACATATTTGTGACTTGGAGAAGTAATAATTACACTACAAACGAAATATGACAAGTATTTTGGATGAGGAAAATGTAAAGATGTAACGTTTGGACCTAGTTACACAACTTATAAGGCTAATTTATGAGTAGGGTATAGTCCAAATCTATATAAATAGATCATCAGTCCATTCTTCAATTAATATGGGACTTTAACTCATTCTAACACTCCCTTTACGTTCAGAATTCCAATTAGAGTGTAAATTAGAAATCAATTATATATAAATATAACACCAACCCCAAATGCTACCATAAGAAAAGAATTATCCAAATCAATATAAACATCCGACTATCGATCTCTTCCAACTCACTCTAACAAAAAAGCAATAATTATTGATAAATTGTAAAAATTTATGTTCTTGCTGGAAATCATTGAGGCGTGGGTCCTTCAAGAGCTGAAAATATAAAAAAGAGTTTATATTTCTTCTTTCTTTTCAAGAATTGCGTTCCGGCCACATAAACTTTTATTTTTCTTCCTTTCTTGAACAACTTTTTCTCAATTCAACCAAAAACTAAAAACATTTTCTTCAATTCAAATATTAATCTTTTGACTTCTCACAATTCATGATGTCATGCTGAACAAATTCACTTTGGATTATATAAAATGATGATTGAATTAATAGTAGCTGCATTGACGTGTCAAATGCACAAAAATAATTTACTACGGTTAATTATAACTATAAATAGAAAAAAAAATCTTTCAAATTTCTTATACATTTTATTTTTGATTTAAAAGTGGAGATCTTTTATAAAGAAATTAAATTATTTTTAATAAAGAATCACAAAATCAATTAACTTTATTATTGCCAACTAAACATGGCTTACTTTGCACCATTAGTCAATTTAATTTGTGACAATCCATTATTATCACGGTGTACGACCAACATCACAAATGCAAGTATTTTTAAGGTTGGACTGGTGAAAATTAGTCCAAGTTATTAATGAAACTTAATTACATAATTAAGGAATAACTCTGAAAATCATAGAAGTTCAAGATGCAAGTTCAAATCGCCACACAAATGTAGAGAAAAAATTATCAATTAAATTTTAACCATCAAATTTAATATATGCTATGTGTCAGTCATGAAGATAGAAACTTAGGCAAAATGGAGAGAAACGAAATGAAGAGGAGCCTTGTCTGTAATATATACTTCCTCCGTCCCAAATTAATTGTTTTTTTTTTTTTTTTTTGCATTGACTTTTAAGCACTTTTTAAATTTTGAAAGTGTTTGAATAACACAGAGAAGTACTTAAAATATTTTTTTAAAGCTGAATTTTATTTTATTTTATTTTTTTAAAAAAGCCAAAAACCAAAAAACAATCCAAACAGCCTGATGACAAAAAGTTAAGAACTTTTACTAACAACTTACTATATCTTATCAACAATATTTATAGTAATTTAGGTAGAACTGGCAAAAGATCGTATCCATGGGAGATCACAATCTAATTAATTAATTAGCAACTTTATTTAGCTCTGCCATATGCATTTAAGATTGATTTTTTATAATTATACTACTCACACCACTGACGCTAATTGTGTGACATTTTTTTTAACTAATGAAAAAAAAAATCCAAATTATTTTTCGTTAAGATTGAAATGTCAAATAAAGCCTGATTAGACAATCTTAATCCAAATGTATTGATAGATTTAGCTTCATAATTCTAATTAAATTTCGTTGGTGATTTGTAATATACGCTTACTTCTATTATTTTAATTAATTTCTAACAATTACATTAATTTATTAACATCAATGCAAAATGAAACCAAATTAAAATTGGTCCAGAAATTAATATAAATGATGATCATAATAAACATTCCAATAGGTTGGATTTTCACTAATTAAAGCACTGGTTTTGAAGGGTATATAATGAAATGACATGTTAAGCATGTAATTTAAGGTTGAATAAACAAGTTTATTATTTGACAAGTGTCTCTCAATATTATTAATCTACTTTCACCATTAATACATAAAGTTGAGGCTTTTAATTAATGATTAAAATAAAGTAATTAACTTTAACGAACTTCATATAGATATCTTACCTGCAGTATTTTGCCAGAGCTGACAAAAGATCATGCCCACCAGAGATCATAATTTATTTAAATTATTTTAGTAATTAAATTATTGCAGTGGCATTAATGTAAAGCCTGATTAGACATTATTATCTCCGATTTAATTTGTTAATCATAGTTCTGACGTAAAATAGAGTTTAAAATGATAGAAAAGATATGTAAAACTTATCAAATTATTCTTAAATTTTACCGTCTTAAATATATTTTATGAAAAAAAATTATTATTTTATAAACGTAATAAAAGAAATAATACAAACAAATAAAAATAAAGTGATCAAAATATTTATTATTCAACCCAATTGATATATTTTATTTTACCTTAATAAGCACGGGGAATATCAATTTTATGATTCATTAAGATTTTATTTTTAGTTATGTGAATCTTTGCAAAATACTTTTTTTTAAAAGAAAAACTCAATTGTAACCAGTCAGTAAGCACATCACTTTTTTAATTTTCTCATTTTTATTTTACTTTTTTCTGTTTTAAAAGAAGCAAATACCACTATTGAAATCAATATTTCTTTGGATTTGTCTGTAAAAAGGGTTTCCAGGTAAACACCCAGCTTATAAAACCAAAAGGTGCCGCTTTACAGAGCACTATAAAAACTACATAAACAAAATAAATAAAATATACTCCTTCCGTTTAAAAAATTACTTCATTTGATTTGACCCGAAATAGAAAATAAAAAAAATAATTTTATGATTTTAAATTAAAGTTCTGTCAAATGTATCAAAATGTCGCTTATTATTATGACCTTAAACATGCCATATGGAAAATTGATACTCTCTCCGTTCATCCTTACTTCTCTCTTATTGATTTGGCACAAGAATTATACTTTGAAAAATATAATAGGGAAATAATTATAATCAATGATAAAGGTAAATTAAAAATTAAGTGCAAAATTATCTCTTAATTTTATAAACTGAATAAATATTATTGAACAAGTAAGATGATATTAAAATATTTTTTCAAAGAAAAAAAGAGATTTTTTATTACGACAAACTAAAAAATCAAATCATTAAAAGAGAGGGATTTAAAAAAGCATTATTAATTTTACATGTTTATAGGAGAGATTTGCTTCGATAGTAAGTGGAATCACATCGGTGAATTCTGCTCCACCATTCTCTCCGTTGGGGTACTAGTTCCCGTTGACATCGTACCACAAGATTCCATATGACTATTCCAGCTGTTATTCTGTATTTACGTCGAATTAATAAATATTTTGGTACTTATAAATCACTTTTTTATATTCTATGTTTGATGTAAATGTATGTGTATTTGTTCAACAAATTGAACTGTCATTATAACTGATATTTACTCGAAGGAAAGAATATTTTCTAACTGCTCCTTTTTATGTACTTTGACTTGTTACGCTCCAACTCATACTTTTTTACTTATCGTATCCCCACAATGAAGTAGCAAACCAAACGTAAAAGACGAAAGATCGAGTTACACAAAATTATTGTATTCAAACTTTCAGGACTTTGAACATGTATATTTCATTGCATTACAATTTAAATAAGAAAAAGAATTAATGACAAAACTCCATCACAACTATATACTATATATAATAGGACTACACCCTTTTTTTTTTTTTTTTGAGGATTTCTAAAACGACTCAAAAGGGAAAAAAATAAGACAAAAAACTTCCACGAAAGCAGAAATTTATACATGCAATAAAAGCATATACAATCTTCATAGCTCCCAATCTTCTTCCCAATTTACAACGTCACTGAAACGTTGTTTCTTATTGCATTGGCCACATGCATCAAATTTCCAATAGAAATATATATGATTTATATACTAGCAAGAGATTAGAGAGAGCTCGCGCTTAATTTAATTATATTAAGCACCACCAGGCGAAGCTTGCCTCATCAAATCCCTGTAAAATTTCGAAATGAATTTCTCAGCAGCTTCATCAACTTGATTGTCTTCTTCAACATCTTTAAGTGGAAACGGCGAGTCGGTGATCCTCAGTTGCCTCACCGTCGGAGTCCTTCCAAATCCCGGCAAGTTATTCACCGGCGACGCATTAGCACTCTGAAGCATTTCCAAAGCCTTCATGACAGCCGCATTCATCACGACGACATCGTCGTCAGATGTGGCCGGCGCGTGCGCACATGGAAAGAGATGAGCGTGGTGCTTGCCGCGCTTGTTGAAGTTGAATGGAAGGTGAAAAGTCGGGTACGCAGGGCTGTTACTGCAACTGAACTCGTACTCGCTGGATGGAGCGCGTGCACACACGGATTCAGGAGTTGAAGAAGAAGCTGAAGAGGAAGAGGAAGCCCATTGGTGCGTGTGGTGGAAGATGAGATTGTGAAACGCAGCTTTGCTAGCAATTTTTCCACGCTTCATTAATAAGTTGAGATCGAGCATGAATTTTCTCTTTGAGAGTCCTTTTCTGAGCATGAAGAAAGCTATTCGCACCATGTTCCAGAATTTCTTTGCTATAACTGGCAAATTTTGCTCCATTTTTTAATCTCAACTAAATACTGGTATATTCCAGAATTGCTTTTCTTCTTTGAGAATTTGGTTTTCGATTGAGGAAGATGGAATTTGTGATAGATTTGAGAGAGAAGAAGATATCAGAAAAACAAAATGTTTTTGATTTGTTGGAATGGAAAATGTGTGGATGTATAAAGGGGTATTTATAGGAAAGGAAGACGACGCTCTGAAGTACTTGTATTTCTCTCACTTGGGTTTTTAAAAAAAATATATTTTTTTATTTAAATGAAACTGGAAAATATCAAAAATACTCTTAAATTATATGAAAGGAATAAAAATAGTTCGGTTTAAAAATACGCAAATTTTCAGTACTTGTCCAAAAATATCCTTATTTGTTATTTAATAGGTAAAAAATGTTCCTTTTCAAATAAATTTATTATTTATTTTATTTTTGAACATATTTATTTTCTAATAATATTTTTTAATTAAAAAATATTTATTTTCAATTCGATGAAAAATTAAAAATAAAAATATTTCTTGCTTTATTATAATTACTATTTTTATCGTTATCTAAATAAAAATTAATGTTGAATTTTCTGACTCATTAAGTGATTATAAGGACATTTTTGGACCAAAGTATTGACTGCAAGAACATTTTTGAACCAAACTATAAATCAAAGATATTTTTATTCCTTTCATATAGTTTAAAAGTTATTTTTGACCCTTTTCCATTAGCACCACATAAAATCTCATTTAAAAGAACGTTTTTTACGAAAAAAATTTCATACTCAATAATTAAATTTGAGACTTTTAATCGAAAGAGAAATAACTCTTATCTACTAAAACAAATATTTTCATGATTTTATTCTAAGTGTTACTACTCCCTCCGCTCGTTAGTTGTGCACATTACTATAAATTATTTATTACTTAGTAATGTATATAATTTATTGTATTTTATTTTTTATGATTAATTATTTTTAAAATGTAAATAGTGTTTAGTAGATAAATTAATAACACAAATTTATTTATAATTTTGTAAGAGTATAAAAAAATAACAAACAACTCATACGAAACAAGAGTAATAATTTTTGTGACAGGAATTCTAAAGTGCTTTACTGTTAAGTTAAAGTGACACATTGAGGCGGTCCACAATACATATTTAATTAGCTCAATTATTAATGTTTGAAGTGGTGATTGGTCAAGGACTTATTTTAGAAGAGTTTTAAGTCGTTAAGTATGGGAATATAATCAAAGTTTCTACTTATGCGTTGTTGAATCGAGGGTTCACAGGAAACAGCTTCTCTACTTCTTACGAGGTAGTGGGAAGGTCTGCATACATTTCTATCCTCCCCAGACCTCACTTATGAGATTCAACTGGGTATGTTGTTGTTTTACACTTTCGTTCTAGCATTTGAATATAAAATAATTGTTTTCTCTTAATTTAATTGACTTATTTTGTTTAACTGGCGAGATTTTCTAAGTAGTACGTATAATGTATTAATGTGAAATTGGAAGATAATTGAATTCATTATTTGAATTTATTGATTTTGATTTGGGGAAATATCATTAATATAGAAAAAAAAAACATACGTGCATGGTAATAGGTATTAATAAATCTATTATCTTGATGCCAATGTAAGCTCCACATGAAAGTTTAAAATTTAAAAGCTTAAGAGACGCTTTTTTTGTCGCAATTTATGCAATATTTTTCATTTTTTAAGAGTCAAATAATTTAAATGTGATCAAATATTTGTATATAAAATCTTCAAATTTTCAAAAATAAAAATTTTCTATTTCTAAACTATATAAAAAGTATTTAAGTCACAATAATTGATAAGTTAAAATATTTAAATATTTAGATAAAAAATAGATTGATTTGAATCTCGAAAGTCAAATAAGCGCCACAGAAATTGAAACAAAGGGAGTACATCTTTTTGCACTATGCATTTTCAAATTGAAATCGATTGTTATGTTATAATCAACAGAATAGGGTAAAAATGCATAATTGAATAAAAATACCTTCAATCAATATTTTAATCTAATTTACAATATCTCTAGCGTTAATAGTTTCATTCATCCGTGTGACTAATAATTTGATCCAAAAATGTTTTTATTGTTACTTAATTGGTCAAAATACTCTTTTTTTAATAAATATATTAGTAATTTTAATTATCAATATAATCAATTTTTTACAAATTTATAGCGCTTCCATTTTTTCGGATTATAAATCTGGTTTTATTAAATATAACCACTTATTATATCTCAAATGATGATTTATTTATTAGTTAGGTTTAAAATAAAGATAAAGCTAATATTAAATTACCCGTACAGTTGGTACAAGCAAGCCGCTACTCCTATAGAGGATATTTTCTGTATGATATTTTTAAAATAATAAGTACATTATAAAGGTGCCTCAAATGATTTAATTTTTTTTCAAAGCAGAAAAAGGAAAAAAGAATTTAAATATAGTAATTTGGATAAACTTGTCGTTTAATGTCGTCTAGTTTCCAAAACCCTAAAAATGGTTAATATAATGATCACCACTTTGAGCCGTTTGAGAAAATAAAAAAAATAAAAAAATAAATTTTGGAATTTTATTAATAAAATAGCTAGTAATATAAAGGATTTCTTAGCCAGAGAGGTTTTCCCCAAACACGTGGACTTTCCCGTCTCAGAAAGGAAAGTACCTCTTTCCTAATTTACCTAACCCAAGAAATCCCTCTTTTTTTTTGTGGAAATAATCTTTTTGTGAAGGAAATTATTAATCATCATTGCTTAAATTATGTTTAATATTTTGTTCTTTCACCTTTTTGTTTTACCTTTTTTTTTTTTTTTTTTGGCTAAGGTGAGCGTTCGAATTGTTGGCTCATATTTTTGAGAAAAGAGTGTTTTGGAAATAATTTTTCTATTTCTATGAGATAGTAGTAAGGTTTGCGTACATTTTACCCTTTTCAAACTTTACTTTTGAGATTTCAATGGGTATATTATTGTTGTTGTTGAGCGTTGAGACTGTTAAAATCTAAAATTTGATTTTAAATTAATCAAATTAGATACTAAATATTGTTTTGAATTTTGAGTCTTTAAAAGAGTGCCGTAATATCTAACAATTTCAATTTTACATAATATTTTATTTGTGAAAATATATAATTCTTTATCATTAGTAAGGCTTGATGTCACCATATTGTTCACATTGGGTATTAAGCTTTACATATATAATTCATTGAAGGCTTTCCATTTTTATGTGTAGTAGTAGTCAAAGTAACATGAAGTTGGAGATTAAAAATAAAGTTATTGTGAAAAAGGGATGTATACGGTGAGAAAATGTGAGAGGTTGGTTATAGAGAGTACGAGAAGAGATAGAGATCAATCGAAATATTGAAAAGAAGTAATAAGATAGGATAAAATATTATTTCAGGTCATCGAAAACATGATTTTAAATAAGAAGATGTAGATGACATATATAAGAATAGAAGATTAATAGATAGTGTAATGTTATTTTGCCTGGGGTGAATAGTGTTTTGCTATGCATTGTACAAGTTGGATTTTTGTAGTTTTTGATTTTTATTATTGTCATTATTTATTATCATTTGCAATAATCTATCCTATTATATTATTTATTATGTTTTAATTTGATCATCATATTATTGATTTTTTGACTCCTTTTTGGTGGACTTTGCATGATTTTCTTGTTGCTATATTCTATTTATTGTTTTTTCCTTCTTTGTATTTAGATTTATTGTACTTGAGATGAGAGTCATTCAAAAATAAATTTTTTATTTTCACAGGGTAATGATAAGGTATGCGTACATTCTATTTTTTCCAAACTTTTTTTGTGGAATTTTACTGAATATATTATTATTATTTTATTTATCCATGAAATCATATAAAGTTATTCAAAAAAATGATATAATAGGTAGGGTTGTAAGATACTAATTTATTAAATATTCAAAAATTAAATTCATAATTAGTATTGGACACATATAATAGATACACAGAACAGAATAAAGTGTAAATATTTTTAAATTTTCAAATATTCAAAATCCGACAGTACTAAAATTGAAATCAATAAATTTTAAAAATACGATGAAAGATTTTTTTTGTGACCACTCTTGATCAAAGATAGCTACGCTATTGCATATATGCTAGCTTATATATTCATGTAATTGATTTAAATCTCAAATAAAATAAAAGAATATTAATAAGCAAAAATCAACATAAAATTAGTTGATTAATTTATCGAATACTCGTAACATAAATTTCATCACAACACACTCATCCAATTAATTAGGTAACTATTACATCGACACCCAAGTGTGATGATTCGTTCAGGATTAAGAAATATTTAAATTTATCATTATTTAAATATCGACATCTAATTAAATATCTTAAATATTAATTATAATCACACAAAATAAAATACGATAAATATTTTGAAACAGTACAATACTTAAAGTGCATTTTGGGGTGTCTATAATGTACTGCAAATCTTTTGAAATACACGAAATTCTTCATGACTTTTTAGATTTCCTTACATTTTACTTTCTTCCAGTTCCACCGGGGTTAATTTATTCATTTCTCTTAATTAATTAAAAAAAATACAGCTGTTTACAACTAAATAAATATTAAAATAATCATAACATTACAAAAAGATCATAATATAATTCTGTATTAAAGCTGAACATGCGTTTGATATTTAATTTTTAATATTACTTATTTTAAACTTTGGGGAGTTTCGCTGCTCATGCTTTTGTTTATACTTTTTGAAGCTCTATGCACTTTTTGAAACTTTTCAAAGTGATTAATTACTAAACATAGCAGCAATAATTTAATGGTATTTATGAAAAAAGCAAAAGGATTTTGCAACTGGGCCTTTTATTTGATGAATTAAGTTACCTAATTAGACGTACTTTGCATTTGGACTGTACTAATTATGTAAGTTTAATTTGTACCAAAGGACTCACTTTTCTGCTATAATTGAAAAAAAGAAACCCACTACTTAAGATTTTTTCTTCCAAAATTCACGTGCTCTCTGATTTCAATAGCTGTGTAGCACAAACCATCATATTCGTAATTAGCGATGACAATGGGGTGGGATGAGGCGAATTGAGCTCAACGCATAATTTTTTTAAATTGTCTCGCCCCGCTCTATTTGATGATTCTTTTTATTTTTCAACCTGTCCTGTCTCACATAAATTCACTTTGCTTAAATTGTTAAGTTCTTTTATTTTCTAATTGAATTTAATATGAAAAATGAAAATTCGTAACTTTTTTTTTAAAAAAAAAGTTGTTTTTTAACACTCTCAACAACTAATTAACTATTTTTAGTTGACATTTCAATAATTATTTCTTAATCATTAATTAAAAGCCTCTAATTAATATTTCTACAGCTAACAATTTACCGAACATGTCTAGTTTAAATTTTTAGAAAAAAATAAAATTTTAAAATTAATATTTAATATAAAAAGTTTATATCTTTGATTTTTACTAATTACAAAAATTTAATTTTCTTCGAATTCTTATTTGATTCTTTAAACCCGTAACCCGCCTCGCCCCGCTCTGCACCCGCCCATAAAATAGAGTACAAATTGTACTCTATTTTTTTTTTATTTTCTTCATACTTTTCATATATTTTTTTTTCCTTACATTTCAATTTATATGATATTGTTTAATTTAACACAAAATTTAAGAAAGAAATAAAAATGAATGACATTTATAGTCTAAAATCGAATTTTAAATACTTCTATGACATTAATCATTTTGTAGTACTAATTTAGATTATCCCGTTACAGAATCTTGTACAGATTTACCAGTGGATATAAGTTTATCTTACAAATATTTTTTCTTTTAATAATTATAAAAAGTTATGCTAATTATGTGCCTTAATCCGTAACAAATGGTGTAAATTTCTGTTATTATTATGGCCATTTATGACAATGGCCCTATTCCATCTTAATGGGCTCACTGAAATAATTCCATATTACGGGCTCTTCTTCTTAATGGGCCTGCTGAAACTTCCTCAAATCTTTGGTATATTCTTGATGAATGGTAACATATGTTACTTTGAGGATGAGAAAATTAGCTCGTGAAAATATTGTTGGGTTTAAGTAGTATGGTTGGATTGGAAAATGAAGATCGGGAGGATAACGAAATGTGAGGGGAACCAAGTAAAGAAAATATGAAGAGTCATTTCTACTCATTGGTAGAATAGAGAAAAAAATTTGTCCTTATATTCGGAAACACTTCCTCTATCTCTTGAAGAGTCAAGTAGAGTGGACCTCATCGGGCCGCCGTTGTCATTGCTCAGCTTCGGCAATGGCAACGGCAAGTGATTTGATTCATAAATTTTTCTTTCCTGATATTTTGTTCGTGAATTATTAGTTAATTAATTCATAAATTATTTATTAATTAAATTAATTTATGGATTATTTATTAATTAAGTTTATACGCGAAATTAATTTGACTAACTTTTAAAATTAACATATGAGACTGTTTTGAACAGATGAATTCGCGTCCAATGTTGGCTATAAATAGAGACCCTTTCTGCATTTTCCCAGACATTGAATTTTCTCCTCTTCTGCATACATTCTAACAAATAAAATTTGAATTTGCGTGTGAATCCATTGCTGATTTTTTGAGTTTGCTGAAATTGCAAGAGTTTGAGGTACTGCTACTTTTGCAATAGGTTATCTATTTTATCCTGGGAGGAAATAATCCACAAATTCAGATAGGATTAAATTATATTCCTTATGGACACAGAGTGAATTCCGTGGACTCAAATAGTTTAACATATTTTGATTATATATTCTATTTCTGCACTACTATTAAATTATAGGAATAACAAATATGCCCCTAGGATTCGAGCGAGTTTGAGTTGATTATTGATTTGTTCATTTATTTCTTTAGTAACTCGTGTAATTCAATCCATTTAAAGTTGGGTTGTTATATTAGCCTTAATTGACTCAAAAAAAATCTAGTGAAAACATATGCCCCAACTTCATACATGCTTGCTATACTTTTTTTAGTGTGCGCGTTATTTCATTAGTTGGAGTCTGTCATTTTCTGGATCAATCAATCTATTTTAGTTCGTCTTATGCCATCTAATTTTTAGAAGTCCATTGGATCATGAAGTTGGTTCACACCTAATCATATCGAGGAAAAATAAAAATGAATGACTGAAATCTAATAAACCAATTGAAGCAAAAAACTAGAGAAAAAAAATAAAAAGCTCCAACTTTTGTGTTCTATATACGTAACCTTTATGTAATTGTTTCTCAAATGGTGCACACAACCATGTAATTCTTGCATTCACCCCCACATGAATAGAAGTAGAGGTGATAAATGGGTGGATTAAATCGGATTTGGATGGATTAAATACGAATTGAACCAAAATAGGTTAGGTCATAATTATCTAAATAAAATATGGGTAAATATGAATTTATCAAATATGGTTTCGATAAAAATAGTTTCAATCCATTTTAATCTCTAAAAGGCTAAAGCCAAAGAAAATTAAATCAAAAATTGATTGTTAATGCTCAACCCCTATCACTCCAATCCTACTCTTAAATAATTATTTAAAAAAAAAAAAATTCTACTTCAATACCCTATCACCCACCCACTCCCACCCCACCCCCAATCCTCATCTAAATTTTCTCTACTTCAATACCAAAACTTAAATTTAAATTTTAAAAAATTATTTTTTTCAATAAAAAAAATTCACCCCACTTCCATCCTACCCGCCTGGATTTCCACCCTACCTCACCATAGTAGTGTGTAAAAATCAAATCGACCGATAAGCCGAACCGATAAAAATGTTATTAGTTTATTATTATCGGGTTATTGGGTTAACGGGTTTTTAAAAAAAAAATAAAAATATTTGGTTATCGGTTCGGTTTCGTTTTTTAGTATTGGGTTATTGGGTAAGCTGATAACTCATTAAAACTATAATAATTAATACTTTATTCTTTCATAAATATTAAATATTAATAATTTAATATCACTTGATATTAAATCCGTACTCGTAAGTCATGTATTTGCTTGATTTCCAATGTATAACTCTTCTGTTGGAAAGTAAATTAGAATATGGGGTTAAATATTGCATATTATTAAGTTTAGATGCTCAATTGATTTGTTTATTTTATTGTATCTCATCATATTGCATTAAATAGTTAGAGAAATCATATATCTTTTTTATGATTATTTTCTTATTGCGTAAACCAAAAATCGAACCTTTGAGGTCCATAAATTAATAAACCAAAAATCAATAAAAAAATATATTATTTAGCATATTTAAAAATCGAAAATCAATAAACCGAACTCATAATACATAAAATCGAATCGGACCGATCCATGCACACCCCTAACCCCTCATTCCCTTAACCCCCCCTCCCGCCCTCAAATTTCTTTAAAAAAAAATTTGTAGCGCAATGAAGAATTTTTATTATGAATGGAGGATCTATGGGTCTATATGGGTACCCATATTTTACCAATTTTGACCATATTTGTATGAGCTCTTAAAAAAGATCAACTCATATTTATCCATTTTAAATAGTGTTCTTTTAAGCAAATATACAACTTTCACCCCATAAATTACACTTTAAAATTTATTTATCAAAATACCAAAAAAAAACACACTCTTTTTCATTTTCCAACACTATTATATCACACCACACACCATAATAATCACACTCAAAACACTCTCTCTCCTAAATTTGTAAATAAAGTTGGTATTTTATATGGTATTTTTCAATGAATTCGGTAGGGCATGTAATTTTTATCCCCAAACTTGTTATTTTTGAAAACTGCCCTTTTAAAAATATGAGCGATCTTTAAAATAAATATGAGTTTAACGGACTCCTTTTACCTTATATGGGTTAAAATTATCACTCCTAAACAGAAGGAAACTAATTGATCATGGATATTTTTCAACTTTGAACATATATCAGCCATGAGAAATTCTAAGTGTTACGTATACTTGAGCATCAATATTTAAGTTCAGCCACAGCCAAAATCTACCACTTTTTGCTTTAACCCCATAAAAAGAAAAAAAAGTAGAGGTAGAGATTTACAATTTTCATCAGCATTAATTAACATGATAAGTACGTATATATATAACATGATAATTGATAACTACAGTATCACGAGAATATTAGGGTGACATTGATAGTTCAATAATATTGTATACATATTTATTTCTTGTGGAAAAAACAAATTGAAAGTCAAAAATAATAGTATATAGTATTAATTTGTATTGCATGGTTGAAATAGACCAACTTGTGATCATGTCAACCAAGTACATCTTCTTCTACTGGCTAATGATAGACTACATAACTAAATACTTTCCGAGTTGATTTCTGTAATGGCCATTCAACTAATAATTATTACTTCATTCGTTTATTTTTGCTTGTTATATCTGAATTTGGTACACCTATTGAGAAAACAATAATTGATATATTGATATTTGGTATTAGGTATTAAAAATGATATGGAAATAATTAAGTAATTAATGCCAAGGTGTAAAATATGCAAATATATATATAATTATTTTTTATTGTTATGTTAAAAGTGACAAATAAAAACGAAAAAAATATATTTTTAAAATAATGGACAAGTAAAAATAAACAAGTATATCAGAAAATTACATTTTTTTGGTAGAAATTGGAATCAAGAAGTATGGAGCATTTAATTACAAACTCTAATCTACAGAACCCATGTACTTTAAGAGTTCCATAACAGAATTCATGAATGGTGAGAGGACTTCTTCGTGGATATACTTCTTTATATTTTGACTTTTTTTAATAAAAGTTTTATTTCTACCACTTTATGTGGAACATACACTAACGACAAACTATAGAAAAAGTATTTTAAATAATGAAATCATAAAATTAATTTTACTTGTTAAAAATTTGTGGTCATATAAAACGAGATATTAAAATATCTAGTTACTATGGTGTAAATCATGAATATTTATGCATTTATAAAAATTTATTGTCATATAAAACGAGATAGTATAATATCTAGTAAATATAATCATAAATATTTATGCTTTTAAAACTTTTAATAACATGGAATAAGGACAAGTATTAATTCGTCATTTCTCTATTATACTCTATAATATATGTACGTCTAGTTGATCAGCATAGTGAAAATTGAAAATAATTAATATGTTACATTCTTTTATTAAGTTATCTACACTATTTTTTCAAATTACTAATGTCATTTATAATATACAGTTACATGTAATAATAAAATTTTCCTCTATAAATTACTAATTTCGCTTATAATGAACAGTTACATGTAATAATAAAAAAAATTTTACATAAAGCTCCCGTTACGCGCAGAGTCCGGAGAAGGATCCTACCACAAGGGTCAATTATAGGCAGTCTTGCCTTGCATTTCTGACAGATATTGTTTACAATTTCCAACCTCTTGATCACATGGCAGCAACTTTGCCAATAAAAAATTAAATTTCTCTACATCTGAGGTATAAAAATTAAACATAACGAAAAATCTAGCAAATTCAAGACTGTCCCTACAAAATAAAAATTGACATGTAAGTTGCCATGGTCCACAACTTTGAAACTTTCCAGGTCCCAACTAGAAAACAACAAAAGAGTAGCTAACAACTATAAATACCATCCTATTATCTTCATCATTTTACATCCTTAGCCAACATTAACACTCCCACAATATCATTTTGCATGTCTTAAAAACATATTTTTCACAAACTTAGTCACCTAAGTACATTATTTTTCCATCTCAAAATGGCACCTCATGGAGAAACAATTGCAACGTCCAACGTTCGAAACCTTAGCAAACCACCTCGACTCTCCAACGACAACCTAAAGAGAACAATGTCTGAAATCTCATACGAATGGATGAACGATGACACGATTATCGATGCAAATCTACCTCCAGTGTCCGAGGTAGAAAGCGCGAAATGCGAGTGTTGTGGCATGAGCGATGATTACACATCGGAATATATAGATGGAGTTCGAAAAATATACTTGGGTAAGTGGATATGTGGGCTTTGTGCTGATGCTGTAAAAGAAGAGACCCAAAAGAATGGAGGCAAAAATGAAGAAGCATTAACTACTCATATGAATGCTTGTAGCAACTTTAATAAATTTGGAAGGGCTTATCCAATACTAAATCAAGCTGAGGCTATGAGACAAATGTTGAAGAAAAATACAAAGGGAATTATGAGGGCAAAATCAATTAGTCCAAGGGACAGAATTATGCCAAAGAAGGGTGGTGGGCTTGCTAGAACTACTAGTTGTATTCCTGCTATTACTAAAGATATGAGTGGCCTTAATATAGTGAACTGATCGATCAGATGCGCATCAATGACTTGTACCTTCTGCAACGACGTATGTACTATAGTCGTCTTAATTTTCGGTTTATGGCTAAAAGTTGGTGTAAATCCTTTTATACTTGCGAGGATTTTTTTTTTCTTTGTGTTATTTTTAAGTTTGTCTTAGTTTTTGACCTTTTACTGATGAGGTTATTAGCTTTATAAATCATGTTTATGGTTCAAGCTAATTGATCATATACGTGTATAATGTTGTCAAATACTGTTATTGATACCCAACCTTATTCTGAAGTGTTCATGTTTAGTAGAGAATGAGGTACAAGCATTAATGTTCTTTTTTGCTACGTTCAACCACTTGACTGTAAAGAGAGAACTTCCATGGCTTGATCTATGGTTGCATCCCGTGGTTTGATAGAGTAGACATTTCCAAGGGATGCTCCACTTTCATGAATTACTGCATTTATCTTAGTGATCCACAAACTACAAAAATCTCTCTTTTTTTTATCTTAGAATAGAAGAGATTCTCTCTGAGAATGATAGAATATAAGTTTTCTTTCTCTGAGTATAGGTTAAGCAAAGAGGACTAAGAGACAGATTTTGTGCTTGCAAGTAAAGCTTCAGCCAAGCATCAAATAAACCTTTGCTTGCTTGCTTGCTGCGCCTCAAATCAAGTTTCCGCTGTAGAATTGTGTGAGGTGACCAGAGCTGAAGCCAAGATTCCTTGCTACACTCCATAGATGTTTGCACGATTCTTGTGGATTTCAGGTATCTTCGAATTCAGCTTTTCGTTAGATACAACTATAAAGGTTCTTTTCTGCTATCGTACTACATGAGTGTAGTATTATCCAGCAGGCACATAGAAAAAGTATTTGATTCAGACAAACCAATCGACATAGACCGAATCATTATAACGACTACAAGAATTAGAAGTTTTTTCCACTACAAATTGAGAAATTTGTGTTATAAAATATGATTTGTCTATTCATTTCCCACCACAAATCGATATGTTGTCATAATATTGGAAAAAGGCATCCAGATATGTAATGATAATTTAAAATAGCATAAGGCTTCAAATAACATAGCATAAAGTTGCTTAGCAGCACAAGTCTTCATAATAAACAAGTTTCAACAAGCACAACTAGTTCAAAATGACTCTAAAAGGAAAATACTTGAGGGTTCTTAGGTTTAGTTTCCTGATCCCTTTAAAACAGACACCTAGATAAAAGTAACTTAGACAAATGACCAGTTGATAAACATGAAACAGATACAATGAGCAGTATTTTCTTCATTCATAACTTTCCATGCCACTGCTCTCTCATAAGAAATTGGTCTGCTCATGCTTGACAAGCAAATTCCCCCTTGCAGACAAGCAAAACCCTGTCATAAATAAATTAAAATTAGGAACGGTTGCGGTCGTGATAATCTATCTTCAAGCAAATCAAAACATCACTAAGCTACTACTAACAAGGATTGACTAATCAATTTATCATAAAATGAGTATGCAACTCGGTGCACTAAGATTGATTCTGGTAATCACATCTAGAAGACCACCTAATCACAACTTGCTACATTCAATATTTTCCACATAAAAGGAGTACCAACCTGTTGCATTATCTGAGGGAACTCAGTGCAGAGGTTCTTCTTTCCATGATCGTCAAATATTTTCTCCAAGGTGATATCTTGAAGCGCAACCAAGGTTGTCTCGAGCATGTCAAGACCAGCCTGATTTGCAAATGTGAAAACTGGCAAAGCCTGCATAAATATTGAACTCAAAATTTTCATGTACTCGGAGAACTAAAAGGTAAGAATGTTGCAATAGAGTGTTCTGAACAAGCAAAAGAACAATTTGAGATTGACGAATATTTACTTCGCAACGCATGAGAGGACTAAATATCAAAAGAGGATTTGGGAATAAACCTTAGCAGAGCAGCAGATAATAGCATCAGAGTGATGCCATAGGCTTTTGAGGATTGACTCACTTCCATGATCAGTATTCGATTTCAGAAGCTCCACGCCCAGAAAGCACCTTACGAGAGAAAAATAATATACACAACAGAAACTGATGTTAAACTCGAACATAATTACATACAGACAAACATAGATGTCCCTAGTAACCTCTCATAGAAAAAATTGCTTATGAAAAAAGAGGATTGCACTATCTCTAGTTCAGAGGAAGGTCAATTAGTTCTTTTGATGAAAACATTTCGGGAAAATGACACTCATGATGCTCTACATTATACATTTTAATCAACTAACATTGCCAAGATGTATTTCATTCAGAAAGCGGTATTGGAATTGTGCAACAGCTGACTGGGTGAAAATCATTAATTAGTGTGCTCCTATGTTAGGCACACATGCAAGTATATACCACAAACCTGTAACTTTGGCAGATCCAGCGAGCTAATGTATGTGCTTCAGGAGTCCCCAATGGCAAACGAAGACCTCCATGAGGACCCAAGTGAGAGGGTGAAAGGGCTAATGCAACTCTCTGAACAGATGAAATAATGCTTCGGACATACTGTCGAGCCATTGAGGCAACACTCTCCTGCATGTGGCTCTCAAAAGCAAACTGAAAAGCAATTGTCATGACAGATCTTGATGTGCCACCACTACTGTGAATGTCATTGGCCACTTTGTTTTCTGCTGAGCCAGTCTCAAGTGCAGAAGTAAGATCAAGGGTACGATTTGGACTGGAAGCTTCCTGCACAAAGAATGCATATTGGCAAAAACATCAAGGATAACAAATCGATTGAACAAATATGTAAAAGAATAAGCACAAACAGGTGAATACAAATGCAAACCTTTCCAGATTCAAGTGAAATAATGCGAAACCCAGATGGAAGCAATGGTGCATCATCAGCAAACGAGGCATCAATAGGAGCAAATACGAGTTCGGCGCAAGTTCCAACAGCATTTTCATCCATTCCACTGCATAGCTGTGCATAATTTCCCTCAAGATTATAAATTCTTCCAATAAAGACTTTCTTACAATTCAAATCTACGTAGATGCATGACATTGAAATAATTTCTTCATATAATTTTTTTAATAAAATTTATTTCACTTATAATGAACCATGGTGAAAATATGGACAGCAAAAGCACTCAACTCACACATGCAGAAATAAAACTTACTTGCAGTAGAAACATATCTCGCGGCATTATAGCATCCTCAGGAGAATGGCCTTCCAACTTAATGACCTCCAGCAACTATAAGCAAAAAAAGAGCACGTTATCAGCAACTAGGATGAGAAACCAGAAAAAATCGCCAAAAAAGACTGATCAGAACAGTGTAAATAAAATAGGCATGCCAACGCTGCAGATTAAATAAAACTACTAAGCTTGCCTCTTCATGCTCAACAGTGTGTGCAAGTGGAAGTATCACTTGACCCCCGAAATTACCAACTCGAGCACCAGGTAAGCTGCAGGGACCAACTTTAATGGCTGCAGCAGCATAAGCATCTATATTGTTGTCTGCCCATTCAGATCGATGTTCCCGCAGGAACCTGAGAAGTATAGCAGGAGGCACATTCTGGACAATAAAACAAGACGATTGTGTTAAAAGGCAAACAGAAAACATGGTCAGCATCCAACCATCCTCATGACTCATCCCTAAACATGTTTGTCCGCTTCTGACAAACAGGAAACCTTTAATTATCCACTTAAATAAGAATGAAATCAGCAAAATTCAATTTTATAGTTTCAGCATCAAGATATTGAATAAGCAGACCTGTAGAAGCATTGATGCTTTTGCACACATAACCGCATTGCTCATCGGTTGAAATCCATTTGCAAAAGAAAGGTTTAAGCCCATCAACTTCTCAGGAGAAGAGTTCACAAGGATGGTTACATCATCCATTCCATCGTTATCGAGCATTGACCAGCCCTCATCAGCTATACCATTAACAGCCTCATTGAAGCCTCTGCCAAAAGTAATTCATAGTTTTGAATGAAAGAAAAAGTAGAGAACATTGAAAGAGAATCCATCAAAAGCAAGTCATTCAAACCTGCTCAGCCTCTGGCTTAATGCACGTAGAGCTGCTGGTCGTCTTCCCCAGTTAGTCACATTAGTCTGTGAAACCTCCTGTGCGATCTGCCTGAGGTAGCGTAGTGCCTGCAAGGAGGATGTATAGTCACCAAAATGCCAATAGTATTCTCAAACCTTGCACGTGGTATATTATCAATTTGAATAAAAGTTCTTACAGCCACTGTCATTTTCTGAGCTAGCACTGCTGATGACTCATAAAGTGGGCGCAACACTTCTGGCACACTCCATGCCTAATAATAACAACATTGTCAACCATAACAATGCATAAATAGGCACAGTGAAGGAAAACAGGGAATATGGACAATAAGTTTACCTCTAAATTCATATGATCAACAATGTGAATAATTGAACCACCTCCCTCACAAGGTCTAATCAGGTATCCACTGGGTAGGATTTCTGCTCTCACAAAATTCTGAACAGGTGGCATACTCGGACCATTTTGAGTATTCCCAAGTGACCTTTCACACACCTGGGTGTTTTATTAAATGATACAAGTTAGTTCACAAAGCATGTGAATGCACAAACCTAAAATATGTAAAAACTGCAGCTATATACAAAAGCCACTAATTTATACCAACAAGGGTTGCTATTTCTGCTGCCACAAATCAAGTGACACTTGACCAACATCAGAAGAAGAAATTTACATATTGTCTAGGACTTAGCAGGATAAAATATTTACAATAGAAGAATACTAGTCATGATGAAACCATACCACGAGACTGCCATCATCCATAACAGTTGTATACCGTAAGAGCCAGAAGTCACGGGCAGGTGCCAACGTTGTTGGTGCATAAAGCTAAAAACAAAAACGTTGAAGTTCATCGTGAAGGTATAAAGGGACTGAATGCAAAAGCACAAGAAGCAACAGTGCAGTAACCTACCTGCATGTAAAGGAGTTCAATGGTTCCACCATTTGCAGTAGGCAGCACATTAAGAACTTCAACAACCCGGCAGTCACGAAACCACGAAGGTCGATCCTTAAGGATTTCGGAGACCTAGAGGGATCTCAGACAATTAATTTCAAATTACTGTGCCAGAAACCTAAATTTCAATACAGATAACCAGCTTACCCTCGTTGGCTCTAGACCAACCAGGCCACAAGCTCTTGCTGCCACACCAGTGCAACCATGAGATATAGCAATGATTCCAATGGAATCCGGACCAGGCTATTCATTTCAAGAGAGAGATGATTAGAAAGAGTTAAACCAGCACTTGGAATTTGTAAGATAAATAAATGGCTTACAAAAGGAGACTGCAAAATATGTAGTGGCATATATAATGCCCTCATGGTAAGTAGCAAAAGCAACTTTTATCATAAATATGAGCCTGAGAAAGGACACTGATGCACAATATAGAAACCCAAAACTGCTATGATGCAATTTTGCAATTTTTATATACATTAATTAGGACTGACAACTTCGAAAGAGGGAAAGGATCCATACCCTCTCTTTTGTGCACCTACCAAGTCGGGTCATAAGATATGATACAGTTTTTATACTAATTGATTGACGGGTAAGAAGAGCATCCATGGAAAGGAAAAAGCTGTTGTACTTATATCCTTGATTGATATAGTTGGTCAAAGGAATTGGCCACTGTTTGGTAGTTTATTACCATTTATGAAGAAAAGTGAAGCAGCAATTTCATGCATTCAGCTCTAACACTTGGTAGTCTGTTAACATGGCTACATATTACAGAAATGAATTTATTTGCCAGTTTAACTCTTAAATTACATGAGAGTTATTAGATAAATATTTAAGTAATAGAAGGATATTAATAATTAATATTTGTCGTTGCACATCTGATTAATTGCGCTAAAAGCTAAATCAACAAATCGACAAATCACGCGCCATTCCAAAAGGAATTTCTGTCAACCGTATGAATCTCCAACGCACGTTCCAAACATTTGGACTCATATTGGTCGAATACGACATAAATTGTCTTCTCGTACAAATCTGGTTTCCGTATCTCTAACATTGGAGTTTTCTTACACAGCATAATCTAAAATGTATGTTTGGCATAATTACAAGGCTTCCTCCGATTTAACGAACAGTTCAATAATACTACTGCCGATTCAGTATGTGACACTATTTCTTTATTAGTCCATTCTAAAAAATGACACATTTCATTTGGAAAAATCCAACTCTTCATATTTTACCCTTGATGAGAAAGCTTTTTTAGTAACTCAAATGTAATGGCATGATGAATACCACAAGTTCCGAAAGTTTTATAGTTACACTAAATCAACAAATCGACAAATCACGCGCCATTCCAAAAGGAATTTCTGTCAACCGTATGAATATCCAACGCACGTTCCAAACATTTGGACTCATATTGGTCGAATACGACATAAATTGTCTTTTCGTACAAATCTGGTTTCCGTATCTCTAACATTGGAGTTTTCTTACACAGCATAATCTAAAATGTATGTTTGGCCTACTTACAATGCTTCCTCCGATTTAACGAACAGTTCAATAATACTACTGCCGATTCAGTCTCATGTGACACTATTTCTTTATTAGTCCATTCTAAAAAATGACACATTTTATTTGGAAAAACCCAACTCTTCATATTTTACCCTTGATGAGAAAGCTTTTTTAGTAACTCAAATGTAATGGCAATGAATACCACAAGTTCCGAAAGTTTTATAGTCACACAAAATATAATGGCAAGTTTAAATATAACAAATTTCAAAAGTCTCCTTTTTTTACCTTAAATTGTGTGACGACTCAGACTACGATCACACAAATTGAAACTGATGGAGTAATTAATCAATTTATTAAATAAAAAGGCATTACTTTAATTTAAAAGTACCTTCATTCCAGGCATTTGGACCCACTCAACAGCAGTTCCTGTAGCCTTTGAAAGAAACTCTGTTAAAGTTTCTTCTGCAATGGACAAAAGTCTGGAACAAAGCATAAATACATTGCCATAAGCCACAAACACAAAAAACAAGGAAATTGATCAAAAAGCACTAACTTTACAAGAAGAAAAGGACCCAACAACTGAAATCCCACTCACTTACCCTGCAGGACTAGCATCCCTTGGCGGATGCTGAGATGTTAATTGGTGTTGACCACTCGTCACCACAGATTCACAACTCGTATCTTTTGTAGCAATCGGTGTCTGCATTTCAGTTGAAAAATTATGGAAATTACAGTTCAATTAAATCGCGTTGGTTATTTAGATTGAAAAGAACAAAAGAACTTTACAATTCTTACGCTTTGCCTGCGAAAGTAGCCATTTTCATACACCAGTTGAGAAACTTGTTTCTGTAATCTGTCATTTTCTTCCATTAGGAGCTTGTTCATTGCAGTCAACTTCCTATTCACAGACTGAAGCCTTGACGCCTCTTTCCTTTGTTTCTCCCTGCATCTATATTTATCCAGAAAACAAAGCAAAAAGGAAACAGAAATTAGCTAGTTTATGGCTATAAAATTAGTCGTAATAAAAAAAAAATAATTTGCTTTTGATGTTTGTTGAAAAATGGTTTTTAGAATTCAAAGTAGTGTTTGGACATCCATTTTAGTTACAAAAGTTTCCAAGTTTTGAAAAATTCACAAATAATTAGTAAAACAGAAGAAAGAGAGAGAAAAGAATGAAACGAGAAGTGCAGATTGTTGAACAAAGAATGAATAATCAAGAGCAATTTAGTTCAAGGAACTCCAAGAATAAAACTTTTTTATGCACATAACTTCAAATACAATTTTAGACAGTAGATGAATAAGATTCATCAAGAAAATATTTGAAAAAAGGAAACCCAAGATTTGTTTTTTAGTAAAAAAGCTAGCTTTGAAGTTGAGTTTTGCATACTAGTAAGATTTATCAAGAAAATAGAAGACATTCATAGTACCTTCGATTCTGGAACCAAACTTTGATTTGCTTAGGTTCAATGTTGGAGAGGATGGGACATTCTCTGATAAGCTGCTGACGGCGCATTGAACTTGGTTTTGGACAATCATGATAAAGCCTCTCGAGGGCTTCAACCTGCTCAGGTGTATACCGGACATACTTGCCGTTATCCATTACTGACTTACCATCCTTGCAGGAAGCCATTCTTCTAAAATCTTGCAAAGTGATATGCCCTTGATGATGTTTAAAAAAGAAAAACAAAAGCTTTGTTACTCTTGCTTCTTCTTTCCTTTTGTCTTCACACCTATTCAAGCTTTTTTGGCATTATTCTTTTCTTCTTTTGGGGAGCTCTGAACAAAATGAGAATGTCTTGAAGTGACCTTTTCTTGGTAATACTAAAAGAGAGAACCAATTTTACCAAACCGAAACGGCACTAGACAACTTGTATCCTTCGATTTCAGAGCTTCCAAATAAACTACTAAATATACACTCTTTCACCACTACCAAAAAAAACCAGAAGAACCCAAAAACAATTTCATTAACAACATGCCATACATTTCCTTCCAGCACCAGTCACCTAACCTTTTGGATCTTGAAACAAGGTAAGAAGTGAGAAATACACTAAAAGATCCAAGCTTTAGACTTCAGAAAATAAAAAGAAAGGAAACCCAGAAACAGATCTTCATGTACCCAAAAATTGGAGCATCTTTAAGAGTTTAGACAAAAAGTAAACCAACCCCATCAGACCCCTATGAAATATTCAAAGACTGCAGAGGAAGATCCTGTAGGCATGATGAGATATTATTAGAAGATGGATCTTGGAGTGGTTAACAATGAATGAAATTGAGTTGAAAGAGGTGTAAATGCAAGAGGAGAAAAAGATATAAACTCCGGATTTGAGAGCGACCCAGAGAGAGAAAAGAAAGTCTTTTTATTTGTATTTGGGAAAGTGGGTATCTTTCACAAGTAAGTAGCCATTGTATGTATATCAATGGTCTGTCAACTTCTTTCGGCTTTAGGGGCAGTGGGGGAGTAGGGGTAGGGTGGGGGGTGGGGTGGGTGGGGAGGATATTCTCACTTCTTTTTAGTATTTAGTATACCAGTACTATTATACTCCTTCCGTCTCAAATTAATTAAATTTTTAAAGATACACATATTCAAAAAAAATAGTTAAAAATAAAATTTAAATTATACTTTTTATAATTTTTATGAAGTTATAAATATATGGTATAATTTATCTTCTAAAAAAATATAAAATTTCAATAAATAAAAGAATAAATTCGAAAAAAGTTTCAAACATTCATCTTTAATTTTGAACGATTCAATTATTTAAACATTGAAAAAAACCTCAATAATTTAATTAATTTGAAACGGAGAGAGTAATAACTACTCTCTCCATAAGAAATAATAATTTTTTTCTTTTAATTTGTTAAAAAAATAATTTTTATGGACAAAATTTTGTCTCTGTTTCAAAAAAATGGTCTAGTTTGACTGAGCTTAAGAGAATAAAGGAAATTCTTTCAATCTTGTGATTACTAATATCAAATGTACCATAATGTCTTTTCAATCTATTTGTTATAAACATGTTATGCGAAAAGTTGAAATTAAAGTTTTGCAAAAAAAAAGAAGGGAAATGGGTCATTTTAAAACCAATAAAAAAATAAATCATTCTTTTTAAACGGAGAGAGTAACTCCAACTTTTCACCTGATATATTTAAAAATAAAATTAAATGATATTTTAGTATATTTAACATAATTTTTATTAGGATTACAAGATTAAAAGATCTTCTTTATATTCTTAATTTTCATGTCAAATCAAATCAACTCATTTTTTTAAAAAGAAAAAAGTATTATACCCGTCTCATTTCATGTGTTAGCGATTGTTATGATGTTCAAGAAAAAAGAAAAAAATTTTAAAATTTATAATTTAAAATAATTTTTAAAATATTTATGTGCATTTATTAAAAATTAAAATTAAATTATTTTTAATCAAAATAAAAAATAAGTGTTTCTTTAATGAATTATCTATACTCTTTTCAGGCCAATCACCCTACAACTACACTACCAATATTAGTACTACTCTGCTGACCTCTGTCCGTCGCACCAGATTTGGAATACTTCTGATTAAGACGTTTTTATGACCATTATGCCCTTATAACTTTTTTATAAAAAGAAAATATTTTGCTTATATTATTTTAAGTTTTAGTAATTTTTAAGTTATTTCAATTTAAATGTAAATGTTTCCTTCTTTTTTTATTGTCCTAAAAAGGTGTTCTGTATGAGTTTAGTATGTTTATTAATTTAATATTTTATGTGATAATTTTAATATATTTAAAAAGTTATACATATTTTTAATTTAAGATCACAACGTTCGATTGTAATTTTTTATTTTACCTATTAAATTTGTATTTAGCCAAATTAAAATGGTTAAATTGAAATTAAAATATAATTTTTTTCACTTATACAAATTAGTTTAATGAGATCGATATTTCAATATATTGGATATAGTCTTTTTACCTCCCAAAATAAGAATAAGATCTGTGTATACATGTCACAACTTAAATCATGTATGTTGAATCACGTTGAATATGTTGTTACCGTTGTAGAGTGATATTTTTTATGCCTTTATGGTAAATATTTTAAAAAAATATTGTGCCAATACACGTGAAATTATTTTCATCCATGATATGTTTCGTTTTGAAATAGTTAACGATATCTGTGTCAGAACAGCTCACGTCCCTTGACATGCGTCTTTTTTCCTGATTTGCATAAATGTAAGATATTTCGTTTATGAAAATGGTAATGATATATGTGTCAGAACAACTCACGTCTCTTGACATGCGTCTTTTTCTCCTGATTTGCATGAACCTAAGATGTTTCGTGTGTGGAATCTCCCTTTATCAGACTTTTTATCTGTCGTCATTTATACGTGTCTTTTGTCGAGTGTTTTGTCGAAATCGTCTTTTTAAAACTCCAATGAAATGAAATCATTGAAGTAGTCAAATTTCATATTTGAAAAAATTACGTAAATATTAATATTGCCTACGAAAAATTCTATATACTCTATTATGCACAAACATTACTCGATAATAAAAAAATATTTTGGTACAATAAAATCACATTGAATCTTGCATAATTTTTTATTTATAAATAAGAGACCTCTCGCATTTAATTAAAGATTCATTGAATCTTTAAATAAATCTCTTCTTTTTAATTTTATAAAATTTATGCAACATAAATATAACTTAATTTAAATCTAAAGCCAATATCCAATATTTAGTGAACTTTGAACCTAGGACTACGAAAATTGAGTGTTTGTAATAAATTTTAAAACGATAGAAAATAAATTGCAATTATCAATAAAATATGTAGAACTCTATATAATTTTGATGGCTATAATAAGGAGTTCAAGCAAAGTATTCTATAAGAATTTGTTTTCATCCAATAATATATTTTATTTTGAAATAGTTAATGATATCTGTGTCAGAACAGCTCACGTCCCTCGACATGCGCCTTTTCTCCTGATTAGCATGAACGTAAGATGTTTCGTGTGTCGAATTTTCTTTTGTCATACTATTTTATCTATCGTCATTTATACTAGTCTTTTATTAAATTTTTTGTCGAAGATTTATTTTTTTAAAACTACTATAAAATGAAATCATTGAAATAATCAAATTTCATATTTGAAAATTTTCTTAAATATCAATATTACCTACGGAAAATTCTACATACTCTATTTTGCACAAGCATTAAAAAAATGATATGATAAAATCACATTGAACCTTGCATAAATTTCTGTTCGAAAAGAAGAGACATTTCATATTTAATTAAAAATATTGAGTTCGAATCTTTAAATAAATTTCTTTTTTTTTAATTTTTTATAAAATATATGCAACATAAATGTAGCTTGATTGAAATTTAAAACCAATACCTAATATTTAGTGAACATTGAATCTAAGACTAGAAAAAGGGAGTGTTTTGCAATAAATTTTAAATTAATAAAAAATAAATTGTAATGACCAATAAAATATACAAAGTATTGTAAAATTTTAATGTCTACGAGGAGCTCAAACAAAGTATTCTATTTGTTATTTATCCATTTTAATAAATTTTATACGATATAAATATAAAGTAATTGAAATTAAAAATAAGTGAGAAAAAAACAAAGAGTTATAGAAAAAAAAAAAAAAGAGAAAATATATAGATAGAATAGCAAGAATATTTAATGGGGGCAAAAGAGGAAAAAAAAAGTAAAAGAAAAGTGGAGGCATGGGAAAAATGCGTGGGGCAGAGAGGACAAAATGATGAGAATTTTGCATGCGCCTCGATTCCCTCTTTATTTCTTTCTGTTTGTTGCTACACTACTTTACGTATACACTTTTATTTTTTTATAAATTTATTTATTATACACTTCTACCTTCTACTTCTACAAAACCAACTTTTCTATTCAAGTACTCCCTTTTCGATTCAATATGTTTGTGTTCATGTATATGAAATTTAAAGTAATAGTGCTAAATATAATTATATCAAATTAGTAATATATAAATTTACTCTTTTTGGTAAGTTAAAAAAAAAACAAAAAAAAAAATTGTGTTCTGAATCAAGTTACGTTAAATTTATTAAAATGTTCTCACGTGAAAAATTGAAGTTAAAATATTCTTTAAAAAAGATCATTCTTATTAGAATAAATTAAAAAGAAAAAGAGATCATTCTTTTTAAAATGGAGAGAATATAATTTTAAATATGTGACTAAAAAGTTATTAAAAGAAGAGACATTATTGAAATAAAAAAAAAAAACAGAGAAAATATATCATAAATGTAGTGTGTGTGTGTGTGTTGAATTTAGTAATGCTGGACTTTACAAGATCAGATATACAGTTGCAAGGAAAGTACAATCTCATTGTCACTTACAAATTAAACAGAAAAAAAATGATATTTTTAAATTTAAAAAGTACTAGCCTATAAGCATGAATATAAAACTATAACAAATTAGCCTCCGGGGCGTAGATCGAATGGCAAGGACGATTCGTAGCTGAGATAATAGTTTTAAGTGGGGGTGTCAAAAGAACGGATTGGATTACGATTGAGAATATTAAAATGAGTTGAAATAGAAAGAGGTTGAGTTGGGTCATCATGATCCGTCCAAATTTACTTTGGGCTCAAATTGATTAAGATTTGAGTTAGGTCATGGCCCGCTCAATTTGACTCGCTTAGTCTCAATAATTTTAATATATTATTATTTACCTTTTATAATCAAAATTTGAATTTCAACTTACAAAAAATTACAAATAAATCGTAGCGGACATAAAATAGATAGTAATTCATATCTTTAATATGGGAACATACATTACACTAATGCAAACAAAGATCCTTAAAATGGATTAAAGTTGGAGATTAAATTGGGCTTAATTTAAGATTCTTTTAAAATGGGTTAAAGTTTGAATGTGTTGAGATTGAACCTAATTCAAATTATATTGAGCCCAACCCATAAAATTTTGAGCGAATTGGAAAGGTTGAGAGGCGGGGTTATTATCGATCGAGTTTCAAAAATTATGATTGGTCCAAAATAAAAGTCAAACGAATTTATTGACTATTCAAAAGAAAAAAAAAAGAATTGGCCTACAAAATCAATTTTCCTTCAAGTTACACAGCCAGATTCATCTAACAAACCAAATACTGTGTCTAATGCCACAACCTAAAAATTAAACTTAAGAATATAAATTTTGAATTGGCCTTGTTGGTTTTTTTATTTTGATGTTTATTATATTTGAATTTCATATTTTACTTAAAGAAAAATCACAGCATCATCATAATTCTTTTCGAAAGAATACATAAATATCTTTAATATTTAGTTGTTTCTTGCTTGGACATATTTTTTCAGACGTATATAAATTGAGGACCCTCTTCCCACAAATAACACACACTAATACCCACAAATATTTAGTTATTAAAGAGAATTTCATTCAAGGGAAAATTGTTCTTTTAGTAGTTAAGTATTGTATTTTCAAATTAATTTTCTAATTCCCTTTATGAAATAATAATAAATATTACTTTTACGTGATACTTTTTTTTGTTCATTCCAATTAAACTTTAAAATTTTTAATTCACCCTCAATAAAATAATTTTCAATAATTTTTTAAAAAAGACATGCTAAATAAAAAAATATCACATAAAATTAAATTTACATACTATATTTTTTAATATATACTTTTATTATTCAATTTATAACTACGAATAATTTCGTTTTATTATTTGGATCCCGTGGTGGACATGCGAGTCACCCTAGTATAGGACATAAAAGTGAAAGACGTTACATTGACGTGGACAAGAATCATATCACTCACTACGCAACACATATGTATGACAATTACGACAAATATAAGACGGAGACAAATAATTTTTTCGTTTTAAATTTTTCCTTTTCTTTTATATAAAAATATTTTTATGAGGAAATATTTAACTCAACATAAAAATTCTTCCATATAAATTTAAATTTAATCAGACTCTAATATGAATAACATACCACGAATAGAAACCCATAACTATAAGATGGAAATGAGTTGGTGGATTATCCCAGCTGTACGTCCTCCTAACATGATGCATCACTTTGTGATTTTCATATCATACTTATCTTAATTAATCCTACCTAATTATATCTTGAGATTATTATTAAATTATATTATATTTTTTTATATATATAACTAACAATGTCAGCTCAGGGGCAATTTGTTTGGTTATAAATACGATTATAATGCAAAAGTACTATAAGCATACGTAATGATGAGATTATTTATTATTTAATATATGTTACATGAACGTTGAGAATTATTTATTTTAGTGGTTGACCGGAGATTTTAAAACCATGTGTAATTAAGTATTATTGAGATTGAATGCTTAGTTAATGTATTTGTATGGATTGATAATTTTGTTTAGACTTAATAGATATTTAATGTATTTATTATGATATTTTATTTAGATAGTCAAACTAAATTTGTTTTAGTTAAATCTAGGTCTCAATTTTTAATAAAATATTTCAATTACACACTTATAATTCATATTTTGGGAAAAAATTAAAGAACAATCCACATTGTCAAGCTCCCTTGTGTCGGGAGCTTGCATAATTTTCCTTTGCTTTAGAAAACGCGAAAAGATTGGATTTCTTTTTGCATTTTTTTTTAAAAAAAAGGAGAATCTGTGTTAGTTTACCTATGATATTTCAATCTCTTATTATTATTATTTTATATGGTTGTTCATAGATAATAATTTGCGTTGCTTTGGCTTTTGTTGGCACCGATAGTTTGATCGCATGGTCATTTGTTTGGAAGATGTGTAATTTTCTATGTTGGAAGGCTTGTAAAAGTTTGAGAAGCGACTTTGAAGTAAAATATGGGTAAATGGTCTCAGAACGGAAATTTGACAATTCCATCAGCTTGAAATGGCTAAATTGGACTAGAAGCATGGTCGGCTTCGATACCGAGGCCTTCGATGTGAGTTTGTACCGAGTTTTGCATTTTAGCCTTCACAATTAGCCAACAGTTGACTTTGGTCAATGTTTTTGGAAAACGTGCCCGAATGAAAATTCTAATAGCGCGATTAACTTCGAAATGTCGAGTTTGGTCTAGAATGACCTTTCGTTTGGTTCCCGAGGCTTCCGCGTTCATTTTTAATCCCTCGTTGGAAATTGACTAAATATGGCTTTGGGAAATGAAACCCACATTTCTACCCGTTGAATCAATAAATATATATATATATATATATATATATATATATATATATATATATATATATATATTTATGAAATTTGATTATAGAATAGTTGTAAGATTTCAATTTACTATGATATTTATCGGATGTGATTTAATCAGTTTTAGATCATTTAACAAAGGGAATAATTACCATCAATATATCTCTATCTGTTAAAAATATATATTAATATAAAAAAAATTATAATCAAAATAATTTTTTTTACAGATATGCAATATATAAAAAATGAAAATAGATCATTTTTTATTTGAGCTTTATAGTGATATTTATTTGAAAATCGTTTAAATAAATTGAAAATATATAACAAAATTTAATATATATCAACTTTTACATTTATTTGAATTTCATAATATAGTTTACGAGCAAAGTAAGATCTCTTGATTTACATCTCATTTTTGATTGATTTATGATTTTGACGCAAGCTATTTTTTTTATATGAAATATGTATAATTTGGTTTTACAATAAACTTATGTCGTATAAAGAGTCCTAACAAAAAAGATAATGATAAAAAATTTCGTGAATTTATGTCATATGAAGAGTCCTAACAATAAATTTAAGTGTTTAATTGGGAAAAACAAGTAGTGATGAAGAGTTTTAGTAAAATTCCTTAGTAAATGCTCCGTAAAAGAGGGTGAATTTTTTCTACTTTTTATCTTTTCATCTTCGCAATGTGATTAGTCATTTCAAGACTTACTTAAATAGACAATTAATGATCTTTCTTTCGTTTCCTTAACAAAGTGAAAGTTGATAGAAATTAGTAATTAATAATGTGACAGTCAAGTATAAAATTCCAATTAATGATCTTTCTTTCGTTTCCTTAACAGAGTGAAAGATGATAAATATTACAAGTAATTAATAATGTTATAATCAAGTATTAAAGTTCTCATTAACCCATGATAAGTGACTAATTTGTTTGCTTAATGTCACTTCTATTTTAACTATCCATGCATTAAGTTGACTCTTCAGCCACTAACAACTCCATTCTGACACAAATTATACTTATAGAATGTTGTTTCTTGAAAACTAAATATTGAAACTAATCGTAAGATAAAAGAGTATTTTAATATATTCATATGGTTAGTTATTTAAATTTTATCTATTTGCACATTTAAATTATAAAAATAACTGAAGATTAAAATTTTATTCACACTTAACTAATGATTAAAAATTAATTGGCTAAAAGTATTAGTAAAGTGTAGTAATTATTACTTAAAATTCGAAATAAATTAAATTAGCATTAATTAATATATATAGATATTTACTTCTCATCTTTCCTAAATTAAAATCCCCGATAAATTAGATTAGCATTAAGTAATACATATATTTACTTCTTATCATTCCTAAATTAAAATCTGAAATAAATTAAATTAGCATTAATTAATACATATCTGTCATTACTCGTAATAAATTTGCTATTTTCTATAATACTTTTCAAATACGTACCTAAACAGTAATAAGTAATTTATTAATGACATGAAATTAATTTTTCCTTTCCAAAGTAGCTTAGACCAAAAACGTAATAGGACAACATAGCTATAATTTAGGTAATTACGGTGCATAACTATAACTATAGCCATTGAAGACATTTTTGTTTTTGTATTGAATCCGAAAGCTAGCAGTTTATACATATTTGAATGGCGAAGGAATTTCTCTTTTTTTAAATGACTTTTTTTTAAAAATGAAAAACCAATTTTTTAAATTAAGGTTTTTGAATTTAATTAGAAATCCTTACCTAAAATGAATCTTTCGTTATAAAAAATCCCACAAATTATGGTTATTGCATCTTGTTAGAATTTCCTACCATATATGACTTGTATTTCCATAGATTGATTATTTGAATTTTTTTATTCTTATAGTTATTCGATATATATTGATTGATTACATACGTTGTATATGTATTGAATAAATCTTCTGATTGATATTTGTATTAATTGACTACTAAAATTATTGAATATGTATTAATTGATAACATAATTTATATATATATCGAAAGACTCTTTTGCTTTGTATATATATGAATTGACTACCGGAGTTAAGATGATATGCATAGTTGATACATAATTTGCATACGTATCAATATTTGTATATATAAACACTTATTATACATTTTTAGGTTTAAATTATTATTTTTTATTCTTACTAAATCGTATATAGCATTGTCTCTCGTAGTCATTTGATGATAAATTTAATTCCTTAAATAAAAATCATTAACATACACAGTTGTATTAATTATTTAAAAATAGGAGTTGCCATACCAATACTTATACATGCATACAAATGATTAAAACATGCAAATAGATAAACTATACAAATGATGAAATTATACGAACAGAATAAGAAAGAGGCAGAATCCTTCATACACTACAGTACAGTCAAGTTACGGCAGCAGCAACGTAGAAGGGTACCTAGCAAACACGAGCTAAGCCCTAAGTTGCTTGTTGGACAGTGGTATTAGCTCTTTAGCGGGGCTCAATCCGTCGATAAGCCATGTTAGGACTAAGTTTGTGGTTGCATAGAGCAAAAACCCAACGGATGAACAATGAAATTACCGGAATTCTAGAGCGTATAATTGCTGATAATATACAAATCTGAATTCTAAAATTCATATATATGTAAAAAAAAATTACATAAATATACAAATCAAATAGTATATAATTACAAACATGGATATAAACAAATTCATAGAGTTATATACAACACAATATCGAATTTATAAATACAAATACATAGCACAAAAAAATATATACACAGTTAAACTCTATAGATCTACATTCTTCGTTGGATCTAATTTCTTCAGTAGTTGATGGTTATACAAATACCTCTTTGGTAGGGGTAGAAGGTTTTTCCTACCTTGGACGTTCATCCCCTTTCAAAAGTTTGATTTTATCATTGATAATATCTTGGATTGCAAGAAGATTTGGGGAATAGATAAAGATGAGAACCCAAAAAATTCTTTTGCCGTAGAAATTTAAACTATTGGACATATTAAGATTGAAACATTCTGATGTTACTGGGATATTATTCAAACAAGAGCGTTAACAACCCCCCCCCCCCCCCCCCCAACCCCAACCTCAATCGAAACATATGCAAATGAATCAAAAAATAAGAAATAAATTGAAAACGGATGGATGTTAACCAAAATTAAAGAGTTACAAATGAGAGAGAAAGACTATTTTGTATAATGGAAAAAAGAGCAATAGATACCAATTTAGAAACGTAATATACAAATCAAAACATGGGTCCCTAGCCACTAGGATTAAACCGTAGTAAATGTTTATTTGCTTAAACTATAACCACAATAAGTAATTAAATAGTATATGTTTGCTTACTCACGTAATTTTTTCTAATGTAAATTTCATAAAAAAACAAACATGTAAAGTCTAATATGTTCCATAATTATAGTTTGAGTAATTACATCTCGTAATTATGGTTATAACAATGTTTGTATATTTTGCTATATAATTCATGCACAACATTTGTATAATTCACAGTGTTTATATATTTTGCTATATAATTTGATTTAGGCATAATTACTTTTGTATAATTGCATACAACATTTGTATAAATCATGCGAACTATACAAAATTTAAACTGTAATTACAATTAAATATTTATGGTGAACCATAATTAATTCATATTTTTAGTTATCGGCATAATTTTTCCTAGATCTCTCCGCCCGGACGAAAAGATTAGCACAGTGTTATGTATATACTTGATACTTCAATGCTCTGCCAAAACAGAACAGCCAATTTTTCCGAAAGAGATAAAGAAACATGCCGGAAAATTTGTTGATCCAAGTCGAAATACCTCAACAGAAGCTCTGCGATGGAGTTTCTTTCCCGGCTGTGTTATCTCCGAACTCTAATGAAGCTAAATCCCAACTTCCTCTGGCAATCAAACAACAAAAAACATGGATTGAGTCTCTTCTACGTCAATCTGGGGTTATTCTTTTCAGGGGATTTCATGTGAACTCACCATCCGACTTTAACGACGTCGTTGAAGCTTTTGGCTACGAGGAAATGCCCTACCTCGGTGGTGCTGGTCCTCGTACCAAAGTTGTTGGTCGTGTCTTCACTGCTAACGATTCTCCTCCTGATAAAAAAATTCCCTTTCATCATGAAATGGCTCAGGTAAATGATCTATTGAGTTGCGACATATAAGAAACTAGTCTGATCGTCGAAATTCAAACATTAATTGGTATGAAGGGAGTATACATTTCTAATATATAAGTAATTATAAAATCTACAGAGCAGAATGGATTAAAAAGATCGTGTTCGATTCTTCACGTTGAAGTGGCCTCTCGTAACCCAATTTTTTTTTAAAAAATGTAATATAGAGGGTTGATGTAAAAATTCTTAATCTGACGGTATGTAACTTAAACTCTTCGTACAAAGATAATATTGCCCTTTTTTCTGTCTGTTACAAGATCAACACTTTGTTCTTTTTCTTCCGTTAATTGTATTGGATATTCATTTTAGCATTTTTACTTTGATGGAGTAGGTTCCCGAGCATCCATCGAAATTGATTCTCTATTGTGATGTGGAACCTGGAAGCGGGGGAGAAACTCCGATAGTCCTAAGTCATGTTATATATGAGAAGATGAAGGATAAGTATCCTGAGTTTGTTGATGAATTGGAAGAGCATGGTTTAATCTATATAAGAGTATTAGGAGAAGATGATGATCCTTCTTCTGCAATTGGCGCAGGCTGGAAGTCTACATTTTTGACCAATGACAAGAATGTTGCTGAAGAAAGGTTTCTACTTTGCTCCTTTCTTTTCTTTTTAACTTGTCGTGTAGTTGATAGGAAATACATCTATTTTTCACTATTTAGCAGCTAGATGAATTTCTTACTTCCTTAGACTTGATTTTACTATTACAATTTTTTTCCTTTTAAAAATTTTTATATTCATTGTTGTTGCTTTTGATTTTTTTTTTAACTGTAATATCTTTTCCTATTTGTTTGATATACTTTGCTTGGACCGAGGGTCAATTGGATGCGACCTCTCTATCCTCATAAGTGGCAGGGATAAGGCTATGTAATATCCACCCTCCCGTGTGCCCAAGCATCTCATATCTCTTAAAAAGAATCTGTCTGCATGTAATAGATGATTACAACCATTTCTATATTACTAAGATGCGTTCTATAAAATAAGGGGAAAAGGTATAAAGTTATTTTTGAACTTGTCTTGAAAAGTCAGTTACACGCTTAAGATTTATTACATATTCTCCTGAGATGTGATGTGACAGAAAAAATGTTTACGCTTTCTAAAAGCGCGTAAGCAATTATAAAGTAAATAAAAAATAAAATAGATCACAAAACTGTTAATTTCTAAATTGGATTTTATTAATTTATTAAAAAAAAAAATTTCTTATTTTTTGTTTTACTTTTCTCTCTCTTCTTTTTTTTTCTCTTTCGGTTTCTCCCTCGTCTTCTTCCCTGGAAATTTGTTTACTTTTCTCTTTCTGTTTCTTCCTCGTCTTCTTCCATAAAGTTTTGTTTTACGTTTCACTTTCTTCTTTTTTTCTTTTCTTTCTCTTTCTTTCTTGTCTTCTTCCCTAAAGTTTTGTTTTACGTTTCACTTTCTTCTTTTTTCTATTCTTTCTCTTTCTTCCTTGTTTTCTCTCCTGCAATTTCAAATTATAGAATCAATTTTATGACCCAACTAAAAAAATCAATCATTATTATTTGATTTTGAACAATTTCCTTCTTATTTCAGAACCTCCCTCCCCTTCTCTCCATTTTAAAAAAGATTTTATAAAGTAGAAGAATTTAGGTTATTAGTAATAAGTTAACACCAATATCATAAAAATTGTGAAATATAGATTTTGTTGACAGTGCAACAACTATATTCAATGACACTTTTGCTGATTTGTTAGAAAGTTCCCACTCTCAAAATAAGAGAATTGAAAAAAAAAATAAAGAAGTAAAGCAGTTGGGTTTGACTGGAAATTTTTTAAAATGCTTTTTCCAATAAAACCATTAGCATGGATAAAAATTTATGTAGTAGAAAAATATAAAATAAACCTTGAAGTAGATTTAATTATAAATGAATGTCACTTTTAAAGAGGAGATGCATTGTTATATATGAAATGTCAAATTAAATTAGAGAAATAGTTTTGAAATGAAGAATGGATGCTAGGAAGGAGGGAGGAAGATGAAACGGAAAAAACGAAAGCAGAAGTAAATAAATGAGTGGCACAGATGTGGTGATGACGTGGTAAGAGCGTGTAATACACTGCCTGCTAGAAAAGTGGTTATGTAGTCTTAGGGAGATAATAATTACACTTTCCACAAGAAAAGGTGTGTAAAAAGTCGACATAATAATTTAAACGTGTAATTGACTTTTCAAATAAGTTCAGGGATGAATTTATGTCTTTTCTCTAAAATAGGTTGATCCATAACTACTTAGCAACATTTATGATAAACATATATAATTTCTGGTAATTGTAAGAAACACCCTAGCAGATAACTTATGGTAATTTGTTAGAAATTTCTCAATCCTCCAGATTTTCTATATTTCTTTGCTAAGTATGGAATATAGGTGGCTGGCTTATCATGGTGCTTGATCTTATTTCTATCATCTGACGCGCAGATTTCATGCCCTTATATTTGTTCAAATGGTGCAATACCTAAAGCACTCATATTGTACCTATGTATCTGAGCTTATATGATTCTGGTACATTAGAACAGAGGTAGCTTCAAGTTTCTCTAGACGCTGCACCATTTGAACAACCTTTCTACCCCACAAGGGTGTGGGTTGGGATGGAGGGGAGGGGGTTGGGGGTAGATCACCCATTTATGAGATTACACTGGGTATATTGTTGTAAGGTCTTGAGATATAAGACTAGTCATTGTAGTGAAAGAAAGTTGCAGACAAGGCCGACAGGGTAATATTTCTATGACGGACAAGACTGTTTTAGAAAAGAAGAAGCTTCAAGTTTCTCTAGGCGTTGCACCATTTGAACAACCATTCTACGTTTGGGGTGGAGAGTTGGAAAACGTGTATTACATTGGCTATATTATTGTAAGGTCATGAAATATATGACTAGTGGATTGAAGTGAAAAGGCCGATAGGGTAATATCTCCGCCCCAGTTGTTTCAACTAGGATGAATGCTAAAGGGTCGCTAATGTTGTATGAAACTAAATGCAATGTGATTGACTCCCATGACATTTAACAGGGCTGCCAAGTTAGGGATGAAGCTGGAATGGACAGAGAATGGAGTTAAAGCCGTAATGGGACCTGTACCGGGCATCAAATTCAACCAAGAAAGGCAGAAGAAAATATGGTTCAATAGCATGGCAGCTGTTTATACTGCATGGAAAGATGCTAGAAATGATCCTGTTAAAGCTGTCACTTTCGGAGATGGCCGGCCTATGCCTTCTGAAATTGTACATGATTGTTTGAGCATCCTCGAGGAGGAAAGTGTCGCGATTCCATGGAAGAAAGGCGATGTCATGCTGATTGATAATTTGGCTGTTCTTCACGCCAGGAAATCTTTCACCCCACCTCGTCGTGTGTTGGCATCCCTCTTCAAATAAAAAGCAATATTAAAGAATATAGGGATGAATTTTCCTGTTTGAACTTTGTAGTAGTCTGTCTTTTATTTGGTCCTCTATGTCAAATAACTCATAAGAGTATTTTATAAGTTGGGATATTTCATCACATCTTAGATCATCCTTCTTTTTTGAAACTTTATTATTATAATACTAGTCTTTTTTCATTACAATAACAAAAATTAAATTTAGTTATGAACTTATAAAAAGATAAATAATTTTTTATGAAAGTAATTTTGATAAATTATTTATTTATAAAGATTTTATATATAGAGATACTATCATTAATTAAAACGCATAGTAAATTAGAATTTTCTTATTTTCTTGATTTAAATAAGAAAGAAAGATACCAAATAAGAATGATTTAGGAGTTTTCCACAGTTATAAGTCCTTCTTTTATCACTCATTTCCATATATTTTAAAAGTCAATATTATAAATATAATTAAATATTGATTTAAAGAAAAATAATGAAAACACGATTTTATGAGTCTTTTAATGAAGGGCGAAAAGTTCAAACAACATTTCTAAGGGCCTTCACACTATAAATATAGATAGATAAATAATAAGATAAAATAATTTTAAAAATTAGTTATAATACCTCAAATTAAACGTGAGATGTTTTAATTTCAAATAATCCCTAATGGATAGTCTAAATTCTTTATTTCTTATAATATTAGCCACATTCAAGTAACTTTAGAGTCACTTGTTTGAAATGTAGCTTGTCAAAGTTTAATTTCACGTAATTTAAAAATAATCAAACTTCAAATATATACGTAATAAGTTTGATCTAATTAAATTTTGTATATTTTTATCCAAAATAGCATGTGATTGTATAATTATTTTAAAATAACATGAAATTTTATAATTATACTAGAAATGTTTGTCTATTGTTATAGTTTTTCCTTTTCCGAAAAACTATTTTATTTTAAAAGTTAATATATTTTTCGTTCAATTTACGGGCAAAAAGATTCAAGGGAAGTCAAAGGTGAGAGCTGGTGTCGAACCGCCACGTTTGACACCGTGGACAAGTTTTGTGGGCCATGTGATGACGTGTCATGTTTTAATTAGTCTATATTGCGTCACCAGTAGGCCCCAGCAAATAAATATATATTGTGAAGAAGACGGAAATTAGGATTTCGGACCCACTTTCGGATGTACTGGACCTTTAGTGTTTTTGTTTCGTAGAGTTGACTTTGAATTGATTCATCCATTTCTCCGGCGATCCTTCGCCGATCCCCGGCGAAATTACGGCGTAAGTTAACGTCCTTTTCAGTGCTCTCTTTTTTTCTCGTTAGAATTTGTCGATGCTTTGTTGCTTGCTTTTTTTAGTCGCATAGAATTCCAATGGTGAAGGACCTTAAGAGTTCTGTTCAGAATAAGTCCTGTTCGAGTTTGCTGTTGCTATTGTTCTTAATTAAAAATCTAAGAGTTATCTCTGAATTTTAAGCTAGGTGTTTTGTCTGTTTACGTAGCTTTGATGTTCAATTTTAGAAAAAGAAATTGCGCTGGTTCAATCTCGATTCTAGTTTTATTTTGCTTCCTAGAGTCGGAGAAAAAAAATTATTGGACTAAATGCCTGTTTTCTCGCAAATTTTGGAAAAAAGATATTTCATAACATATATGAATGCTTGTTTTCCCCAAAATTGATGTAATTTATAAAGGATAAAGAGGAAAATAGTTCAAATTGACCGTCGAAAATTAGACAGGAAATTATCTGAACTGTGAAAATCACTATCAGTATAAGTGAGTTATATATGCTAAACGTCTGAATAAGAACATATGAAACTCTTCTTGTTTTGAAACTTAGGATAGGAACAACAAAATCAAAATTCGTGCACGTTATTTAAAGAAAAGAAAACGAGAAGAAATTTTTCGAAATACATGTTTGTGAGATGTTAAGATCAATTGCTTTTTTTGTCCCCAGTAGTTTAGGACAGTTTAACTCAACAAATTAGTTTTTCTCGAAATGTAAAGGAAACTTTGATAATGTTAATTAGTTTTTGTTCATGGTCTGAGTCTCAATTCCTATATATGAATTAGCAATGAGCGGATGGTCTATTGGAAACAAACTCCCTCACAAGGTAGGGATAAGGCTGCATAAGCACCACCCCCTCCAAACCCAACTTGGGGGATTACATTGTGTATGTTGTTGAATTAGCAATGAGGTGTTTGTATAATTTGCCCTTATTTATTGGTTAGCCAATTCAAAATTTTAGCAGAAATAGATGAATTTATCCATTGTATTTTATCTATCACCATGTTTTGACGGTTCATCTAGGCTTATCTTGCCTATGTCGTCTGTCACTTTTTGCTTGACACAAGTCGGATGGCCATTGGCAACAGATCTTCTAAAATGTTCTTCCTATGATGGATGTCACTGTTAGATCTATTTGGTATTCACTAGAGTTTGTAATATTTTACTGTTTTTTCTCATTATTGCATGTCACTTGTCTGATTCTCTATTCTATGCTATTTGTCCTCTTTTCTTGTTTTTTTGCATTCATTTAGTTCATAAGAAGGTTGTTCTCTTGTGGTGCTGTTTGTTTTGCATCATGAAATTGAACATACCTAGTTTTCGGAATATCTTTTTCCATCTTCTGAATTTGTTAACAACTAGCATATCTGGATATTGTTTAGGATTTTTGCCACAAGATTTCAAACATCCAGTAGCAGAGAAATTAAGAAGCATCGGAAGGTTCATTTAACTGAAAAAAGAAAATGCCTTCTCAGAAGATTGAAAGTGGGCATACTGACACAGTCCATGATGTGGCAATGGATTACTATGGTAAGCGTCTGGCAACAGCTTCTTCAGACTGCACCATTAAGATAACAGGGGTCAGCAGTTCGTCTTCGCAGCAACTGGCTACTATAAGTGGTCACCAAGGACCAGTGTGGCAAGTTGCTTGGGCTCACCCTAAGTTTGGTTCCCTCCTTGCTTCTTGTTCTTCAGATGGAAAGGTAATTATCTGGAAGGAAGGTGCTCAAAATGAGTGGACCTTAGCACGTGTTTTTGATGACCATAAAGCTTCAGTCAATGCAATAGCTTGGGCTCCTCATGAATTGGGCCTCTGTTTGGCTTGTGGGTCTTCTGATGGGAACATTTCTGTTTTCACTGCAAGATCGGAAGATGTTTGGGAGACATCACGTATCGATCAGGCTCATCCAGTAGGTGTTACATCTATTTCGTGGGCACCATCAACAGCTCCTGGCTCTCTTGTAGGCTCTGATCTGCTTAATCCTGTTCCGAAGCTTGCATCTGGTGGCTGTGACAATACAGTTAAAGTGTGGAAGCTGTTTGATGGAACTTGGAAGTTGGATTGCTTCCCAGCTCTTCAAATGCACACTGATTGGGTCAGGGACGTTGCTTGGGCCCCTAACTTGGGTCTACCAAAGTCAACTATTGCGAGTGCTTCTGAAGATGGAAGAGTGATTATATGGACCGTTGGTAAAGAAGGCGATCAATGGGAGGGTAAAGTGTTGAAGGATTTTGGTGCCCCCGTTTGGAGAGTTTCGTGGTCTCTGACAGGAAACATACTGGCTGTGGCTGATGGGAATAACAATGTGACATTGTGGAACGAAGCAGTGGATGGTGAATGGCAACCAGTGACAACAGTAGATACATAAATTTAACACATTATTCACCCTCGAGTCCAGAATGTTTCTGGATATTCACTTACATTAAGGGGGCTACATCATATTAACAAAACTATTAGCTTTTTTGCAATGCATAAAGAAGAAAACTTGAAGTTGTTCATGAACTGTCAATTGTCTTAATAGTATAGATTTTGCATCATCAAATCAGTGTGCTATATAACGCCATGATCAATGTGGTTTTTGATGGAAGAGCAGATATGTTTGAGCAACTGTTTCGTCAACTAGATTCATGTTTCCATGATGTCAAAGAATCTTTTAATATACAATTTACTTTTAGAAACTACAGATGCAGTTTAATATAAATAGGGAAGTATAATATTCGAGGTCATTTGGTTGGTGGGATAATGATAATAATCTTGGGATATCTTATTAGATTATTTTATCCTACATTTGATTATGGTATTATTAAGTCCTAGGGTTATTTTAACCCATCAATCTAGTTAGATAGTAGGATAAGTTATCTCATATAAAGGTGGGATAAAATAATCTCATGGAATATTCGTAAATATAACTATAGCAGCATTTGTATAATTTCCACGACATTTGTATACGTTTGTATAACTCGTTATACAATTCACAATTTTGTATAGCGTTTGTATATTTCGGTATACAATTTGTACACAACGTTTGTATAATTTGCTATATGATTCACAATGTTTGTAGAATTCGCTATATAATTCATAATGCTTGTATATTTAGCTATACAATTTGATTCGAGCATAGTTTTTGTATAATCGCGCACATTATTTGTATAAATCGCGTGAATTATACAAAACTCAAAATGTAATTACAGCTAAATATTTGTCGCGAGTCATAATCAATTCAAATTATAACAATGTTAATTAATTAACTAATATATATTTTCTTATCCGCATTATTTTTCCTTTATAGTAATGGTTTAATAGTCCGAAAAGTGCCTATCCATTTCATCTTGTCCAATCCTTAAATGAGGACGGCCTGCCCATGTGTTTTTTTAATGGATTACACAGTTTTTTAGCCAATTGAATGGGCCAGTAGGCCCAATACAAGTAATTTGATGTGTCAAATGTTTGCTGAGACATCAAATTACTTTATCAACAATATGGTCCAAACTAATTGACTCTAAGTATACATTATCCATAATGTGACTAGCCAAGGCATTGAAAAAATAACTAATGAAATACTGCATTTAGAAGCTCAAATTTTATTTGTATAAGTAAATTTAGTATAGTAGAAACGCTATTCATATATTAAAACTGTCAAATAGGCGGGTTCAGTTGAATTTGGGCGGATCAAAATGAATTGAGTTAGTAAAAAGGCTTGTAAATTCTACCTGGAATGAAATGGTTTAGGCTGAAACTGGCTAAAATATGGATTATAACCTAACCTACCTAATTCTTATTGAGCTTTAATTACTTTAGTTCTATATATCAACTCAATTTTTATCAATTGATATGGGTTGAGCTAGTAAATCAATGGATTAGACGAGTTGGATTTAATTTTGCCTTCCATGTTATACATTGTGCACATATTTTATAAACTGAATCACCTAATGATACTTGAGTTTAATTTTTAGTAATTGTAAATCATTAAAACAACAACATATCTAGTAAAATCTCATAAAATAAGATATTTGGCAGAAGAGAGTATACACAAACCTTACCACTATCTCATAAAGATAAATATGTTGTTTTCGAAAGACGCTTGACTCAAAAATTCCATCTCAAATAAAAAAAACATAATAAATATAAAATTATGAATAAAACGAAAAGATGAGTTTACTTCTGAAACTAGTTATCTAAAAAGCTTAGTAAGAATTAAATTCGTAACAAAACAAAAAAGAGGAAGGGCATATAATAACATGAAGAAGCAATAATTGAGGGAGCATTGTAGCATAGATTAATAAACACCAACAGACAATTTTAAAGCCAATTGTCAAGGAGAAGGCACGTGCATTGTTAAGCAACCACGTGATTACCTTACACGTGCGACCATGTTAGCACTGTTGACGCACGTGTGAGAAGCATCAAAGAAAAAAAAAAAGACTCTTATTAGTTAAAGAGAGAAACCTAAGGAATTGACCCCACAAAATATTGATTTTGCATCAAATATTTAAGCAAAGTACAAGCTTATATTAAAATTAAGGTGTAATACAATTAAAAAAAATTACTCGAGATAATTTAATCATGTCTTGTGTTAATATATAATTATATAAATTCGTAAGTCTGAAAATATAATTATCAAATATGTTAAAAGGGATAAAATATAGGGAAACATGTAAGAAAATTATTTCAAAAGACTTAAAAGGCTAAAATATTTTGGAATTAATGTAGAAAGAAAAGATTCACATGAGAGGCATAATAGTTGGTTAGTAGGAGCACGATCAACTTTTTAATTAAGGGTACAATCAAATCTTGATAGCTTTGATTCAAATTCCATAATTATGAAGGACAATCTGCGGGGTAAAATATTTCACATTTGCTGGGTCTGAGAAAAGATCAAACTTAAAAGGGTGTAAAATTTTTATTTAATACGTAGATGCATTTATTTGAGAAACTGAAAAATTTAAAAATTAAAACCCCAAATTTTGTAAAATTCCTCTCTATGATAACTTCTAACATTGTTATTTATTATTTTCATTTTATTCTTCAATTATTGTAATGATAACATGAATTATATTCAAATGAAACAATATAAATTTATATTGTCGAATTTAACATATTTAGTTAGAATTGAGGCATAATTACTTCAATAACATCAATATACTTGAAAATTTTCAAACTTAAATTATGAGAATGGAGACAACTGTCATAAAAAATAATGTGTATGTTTTTTATTTATTAAAATAACATATGGTATGAATTATAATTGGATTATCAAACCATAAAAGAGCAATTGTGCCTAGACTTTTTGAATGAAGAATTGAACATGTAGCCTCTTTAGTTTAAAAGTTAGTCACATGATAGCTGACAATATCCCTATCCTTTCTCACGTGCTTAGTCGGACCCCACGAACCCACTCAATGTCCCCATTTTTTTTTCTCGCCTAGTTTTGTGGTGTTCGAATTTTACATTGAAATCTTGATTAAATTTGAATAGTATATTATAATGATCATTCGGAGGTGGCCCCCCCACACATCTTAACATCTACTTCATCCATCTAGTACATTTTAGTAATTCATTGTTCGAAAAATTACATTTTTTATTTGATAAATATTTAACGATACTATTAATATTTCAATTATATCCCACTTGAAAATCTTCAAAAATGCATTCTTTTAAGAATAATTTTGACACATTGCAAAGTTTTTTCTTGTTTGATTTTTGTGTGTTCAAAGTCTCTGATTGCATATTAGTGATCATTTAGAGGTGGCCCTCACACGTCTTAACTTCTACTTTATCCATCCAGTACATTTTTTAGTTTACTATTCGAAAAATAATATTTTTTTATCAGATAAATATTTAACAATATCATCAATATTTCAGTTTTACTTGTATCCCACTTGAAAAATCTAAAAAAATGCATTCTTTTAAGAGTATCCAATCAAACTCTATTAAGAAAAAGTACTTCAAATTCAATTAAAAGTTAAGAATTTCTAAATTTTAATTTTTGAAATATTACTAATTTTTTAATAATTAATTTGTTTATATTTTAAAATAAATATAAAATTTAATGACTAAATTCAATGAAACTCGTAACTGATTCTGTGGATTTCTCCTATAGTAGAAGAAGAGGATACTGCTAAAGAAAAATAAAAGACAAAAAAAGTAAAAGAGGAAAGCTGGGAGAAAAGGCGGGCGAATGATTGGTCGTTAATGTAAACTAACTTTATCTATTTTTAACTCTGTTTTCACCTTGGGATTTGTTTTATTATCCCGCCTTATAATTATTTTTATTACTGATGGGAATAATTTTATCAAATTACTTTTTAAATATAATAAATATTAAGTCTTGAAAAATTTAATAGGAAAATAAACAATAATATAACTAGTGTGATTCTGCAAGTGAAGTCTGGAGAGGGTGAAATATACGCAAACCTTATCACTACCTCATAGAGATAGAGAGGTTGGTCCCGAGAAACCCTGAATCAAGCCCCATAAGCAAAAAAGATACTAGATATGAAAAAAAGGAAATAACAGAAAACGAACGACTAATAATAAAAACAAATGATAGTATGTAAATTCGAAAATATAATAGGAGAATGACTATAATTAATTATAAGAGCAAATTAGGAACCAAAGGTAAAATTATCTCTTAATTTCATAAAACGGACAAATATTATTGACATCTTAAAATAGTATAATAGACAAGTAAAGATGGATGGAGATAGTACAAAAATCTCCGTCATCCATCCAAAAGAAGAAGAAAAGCAAAAGATAAGTCACTGATACATCTTTTGAGTATTTCATTACTTTCAACTTATTTTTGCGTAGCCAAATTCTATATCTTAAACGAGTTTGAAATTAGAATATGATATTTAATAATAGATGAGACCCGAATATTTATGTAATGAATAGTATTTATCCAAAATTTAAATGGTGATTAAAAAGGGAACTTCCTAAATGGAAACGTTGATATCATCATGACTGAGCAATTTGAACCAGGTTGAGCTGTAATGTTCGTGCTTAAACGTGGGTTAAGGAATATATTAACATGAGAGTTACGAAGGTAAACTAATTAAAGTACTAATAATAGAGTTAGAATATCATGAAAAATAGAAGTATCCAGGAAACAGCTAAAACTTTTTTTATAAAATTAATTAAAAAAAATTCAGGGGACAAAGCGCAATTCCCGATGAATTAAGGTAAAGTTAATACTCTTAATAATAATAATAAGTAGAAATGAAAAAAAACAGAGGAATCCGGCTGTAAACTTGGACACTAATGGAAGCGTCACGACGACAAAACCTGCTGGATCGATTCTTAAGGATAAAGGGGTCGTATCATTTTAACTAGTTAATTATCTTTCTTAATCCACTTCATTAATTTTAATTACAGTAAGTACTAATTAACATGGATAAATAATCCATACGGATTCTTCATTTAAATTATTCGGACATCACATGATAACTATGACATCCAATTTTAGCACCTTTAGTATTCAATTTTTGACCTTTAAAATAAAGTTCCAACACTTAAAAATCTAAAGTAATCCTTTATTTACCACAAATTAAAAAAAGTAAAATTTGAAATCATTACCACATCAACACCTCATTGTCAATACATCTAGTGGTAAACACTCAAATTTGCTTAAGAATTAATTTTATTTATTTATTTTTGCAATATAAAGAAAAAGTGGTACTAGTACTTAAAATACAAGCATGTTAAGGTAAAATGAAACAACTTTAAGAAGTAGCAAGTGACTGCAATTTTTTCTTTTTTATATATAAAAGGAAAGAATTAAAAAAAAATTGTGATTGTGTAATTACGAAAAAGCCCTTCATTACACTTATGAAAAGGCCTCTGACCCGGACCCCTAACTTTCAGCTCTCGAGCACTTGTCTGTCCTCTTCACACTCAATTCCTTCATTCTCTCTTCCTTTTTCTCAGCTTCCGATTCTCCTCATAAAGAATTAGTCTCTAACGCACCCTTACTTTGCTTCTCCTTAAGCGTTTTACACTCTACCAATTCTTACACTACACACAATAACTGCTGCTTTTTTTTTTTCCTTCAATGGAGGCTTCGGATTTCTTCATCAGCGGCTTTTTCTCACATGCCGGAGACGGAGAAGAACAGAATCCGAATAGCAGCAGCAACAACAACAACAATAATAACAACGGTAACAATTTTAGTGTGGATGACCTTTTGGATATTCCTAAGGAAGATGAAGCCATGGAAGACGCTTTTTTCAACAGTATTACGGGAAATTCTGCTGATTCTTCCACCGTTACCGTCGTTGACAGCTGTAATTCATCTGTTTCCGGTGGAGATGGACATTTCAACGGAAACATAAGCTCCCGCAGCTTCTCCAATGATCCGTTCCCCAACGACGAACTCTGCGTTCAGGTAAATACTCTACATTTACACGAGAAAATGTATTGTTTCTAATTTTTGTCTTAATTTTTCTGTCAATTTCGGAATCTAATTATTATTTGGTGGTAATTAATTTGGTTCATCAGCTTGGATTTTCTATGATAGTGTCTGAGAATTTGTTTCGTAGCGTAATGAATTCAACAAATTGACAACGTGTTAAACGTAAACAATTCATGCAATGTTCGTATAAGAGTTTATATTCATAAAATTTAGTTTGATTTTTGGTTGAAATTCAGTGCAATGGACTGAGGCAGTTTTTTTCCTTTTTATAGCAGTTTGAAGATTTGGCTGAGCTAGAATGGCTCTCAAACTTTGTGGAGGAATCATCATCGTTCTCAAGTGACGACGTTCCAAATCTTCAGTTCATCCCTTTAGCAAACATTACTTCCGCCACCAACACCACCGACAGTTCCTCCTCCGCCACCACAATTTCCACCGGAGCTAACTCACCGCCTGCCTTTCCTGCCGATACCTCTGTTCCTGGAAAAGCTCGCAGCAAGCGCTCACGCGCCGCTCCCTGCGACTGGTCCTCCCGCCTCCAGCTGCTTTTATCCCCTGCCACGTCATCGACGGAGAGCAACAACGTCTCTGCTAATAGCACTACTCTCTCCACCGCCACGGCCAAATCCACCAAAGCGCCGTCGAAGAAGCGAGAGAGCGTGGAAACGCCCGGACGGAAATGCCTGCACTGTGCTTCTGATAAGACACCGCAGTGGCGCACAGGTCCTTTTGGTCCAAAGACACTCTGTAATGCGTGTGGAGTTAGGTACAAGTCCGGTAGGTTGGTGCCGGAGTATCGTCCGGCGTCGAGCCCGACTTTTATCTCAGCGAAGCACTCGAATTCCCACCGGAAAGTTCTGGAACTCCGGAGGCAAAAGGATCTCCAGAGACACCAAGCACTTCAACAGCATCAGTTGCTTAATCAACCCGCAATTTTCGGTGTATCCAGCGGTGGTGATGAATTCTTGCTTCATCATCACCAAAACTGTGGTCCAAATTTCAGGCACATCATATAGTGTCAGTTACCTAGTGTAGGGGATAACTACTTTGAGCTTTTCTCGTTTTAAAAAAATTTAAAATTAACATCCCATTTTCCTAATTCCATCTAGGTTTAGAAACTTAAAAATATCAGGATATGAAGAGAGAGCAGGAAAAAAGAAAAGGTTCCTACTAATCCCAGGATCCCAAATGCAAAAAAATTAAATGCGAAATAGAAATTAGAATTTTGTAACGTTTCTCATAATTTTGGTATTAATTTATAGATTCATTTTAAGATTTGTTAAGTAAATTACTTTTACGTAATTATCTCGTTTCATTTCGTTTGTATTTGGTAAGACTATATCGTTATGAATTTAACTTTCATATATCAGCAACATAAAAACAAGAACAGTATGGAGTATTTCCACATAAAAATAAGAATAGTACACCCATATAAGTCATTTAGTAAGGGATATATGGTATAATAATCTCAAGATAAAATATAGAATTTATTTGTTTGGATATATATAAAGTTTGGATTATTTATTCATCATTTTGCGATAGGGATGAAATAAATTATCCCATATATATATATATATGCATCGTGATATAACTTAACCCCCAATGATTAATTGAGAGATAACTTATTCTCAGCTAAAATACCTTTAAGTCACAAGAAAGGTAACTACAAATATAATTATATAAGCAACCAAAAACTACTTTTTACAAATTTCATTTCAATGAAACATGCAAATACGAGCAGTCCATGTTTCATTGTGAAATATAAAATTTGAAAAAAACAATTTTTATTTTGGTCATAAATGCAAATTTAAATTATTTTTGATGTATTATGAGTGATTTGGAGTTAAATAAAGTATTTTTTTTATTTTTAAAATTCTTTAAAAACCTGAAATTCAACTCCAGTTAATTTCCAAAACTTTGATGGCCAAACGAGATCGAAAGTTCAACTCTATGAAAAAAAAAAGATTCATGGTCAAATACCTCTCTCCCTAGACTCTCTCTCTGTATATACATATTAAAGTATATAAGTGTATATTTCAACTGTATATTGATAAACTAGATTCCCTACATATACCTTACACTATAAGCACTATGTATGACAAGTTAATTGTAGTAGGAATTTTGGGGTGGAGATATACCATTTTGAGAGGGTTCATTCCAATCTTTTTCAACAAAAATAATACTATTTATATATAATTAAAATAATTTTAGATATATATATTATAGATGTCAAATTCACCTTCAATTTATTATTGTATCTGCTTCTTTAAATTTTAAATTTTTTTTAAAAAAATCCTGACTTCATCATCAAAAATTTAGAGAAGGGTGAAGGGAATTAGATTTTATTCCTTTGTTGACAAACTATAAAATAACGCTTGTGTAGTAAGTTGTAAAGTGGGTGGGTGGGGGGGAATGATCGATGCAAGCAAATTGTGCCTTTGTCAATGGCATGGGCCATTGTGCCATAACTTGAAAACTTGAAAGGTGAGAAATTTGCACATGGAGGGCTCACGGGCTCAACAAATCCTCTCTTTTTAGCTCCCTTTATTTCATATTAACTAATTTTTTTTAAAAAAAATTATTTAAAGTTTAAGATAAATATTTGAATTTTTTCTTTTATTTTTTAAAATTTTATATTTTTACGAGATAACTTGCACTATTTAAAAATTACATAAATAATTTCACAAAAAACAAAAATAGAAATTATGATTCAAGTTATGTCCTAATTAATTTATTTTTTTTGAATATATTCCTATTTTCTCACAAATTTGAAATAGAGGGAGCACTATTATCAAAAGTTAGCACTTCTTCATCTTTATTTTGGGAAATTAAAACAAAAATAGAAGTTGCTATTATATCTTTTCATTGGATATAAGTGCAATCTAAATTCTAATACAAATTTTGCTGATGTATATGACAACTATATATATATATGTATATATATTCCACCGACTTCTACATAGATAGCTTGCTAGAAAATGAGTATGATTGGTGTACCAAGAGGTCCAAATTTTAAAAAATCATACTAAATAGTCTAATCTCAATATTCCACTTTTGACAAATTTGAACAAAGACAATTCAATCTCAAAAATTAGCTTATAAAGTAAAATGAATTACGATTAAATAACGATTGATTTGATTAAAAAAATACAAGGGCCATTGTTTAATTTTAATGCAGAAGTATAGCTAGGTATATATATATATATATATTATTGACCTATAGTTTCTCTAATACTAATAAATGAAATGAGTAAACAAAATATAGCATAGATTTCAGTGAGCATGTATATTTATAGGCCTATGAAATTGAGTATGGGGAGAAAATAAAAATGAAAGTATCGTGCAGTGTACGAAGTAGCTTCATGAAATTGCGTTGAGAATCAATGTAGGAAAAGAACGAGGAACAATTCAGATTATCACCAACAGCAAAATTTAAAAGAATTTCAAATTGATTAATATTATACTCCTTTTATTTTTTTTTAGTTATTATGCTGTATTTTTTGAAAATCGGTTTAATTATTTTTTAAAATTATGTTAATTTAATATTTTAAATAAAAATTTAAATATTTAAAACCTATATAAAAATTAAAAAGGAATGAAGAAAGTATAAAATTAGTGGCATGGTACTGCATTAATTATATATTTATTAGGGATAACCTAGGTCAAAGGACGAGTTATATATATATTGGATTAAAATAATTATACTCTAATGTTTGGCCCCTATATAATTGTCTACCCGATCCTAGACATTTACAATTTCTTTTGGGGGGAGGGGGGGGGACCACTACGTTATCTCAAATCCAATCTCTCTATTATTTGCTCCAAGGGGAGTCCACCTAAGCGACAAGAAAATAAGGAATTAGCGAGGGATAAAATTTTATAGTTGAATAGTATTTTTTTTATTTTATTTTATGTGGCATTTTTAATATGATATGATATTTGTTTAAAATAATTTTGAAATTTATGGTTTAAAATAATTCTTATATATTTAATTATGTGATTGAGAATCATTTCATGAAAGGTAAACAGAGAATTTTAAAGTTGAATTATTTCCAATTAAAGAAAGCTGACATTTTCTTGGGACAAACTAAAAAAGGAAGCGTGACATATAAAATGGGACAGAGGTAATAAATTTTTTATACTAATCTCATTCAGTTAGAGATTAACAATGAATTATATGAAACTTTAATTAGCTAAAAGCTATTTAGTGATGGACTAGCTAAGAAATAAGTATCGATAATTCCGTAATTAATATAATTTATACTATTTAATCTAAAGAATATCTGGGGTCAAAAGAAAAAGCTCATTGAAGTGAGGGAGGAAATGGAGACAAATCAACTGAGTACGAAAAAAATTTAAAAAATGAATGAATAAGAAGAACTGAAGGATGTCCATTAGTCATTTTTTGGGGAATGAATTAAGAAAGTAAGGAAAAATTAAATGCTATTAAATTGATTAGACTAGCAAATCTTTTAGATTATACAGTTACTATTTATTTTTTAAATTAAATATTTTTTAAAATTAAGATTTAAATACTCTGTTTATTGGATGACCAATTGTTAATTATAAGCTGAATATCAAAATAATCATATCTTATGATACATCAAGAACTATTTCCATCAAACCCATATATTAAGGACTGTTTTGATCATTTTCTCCTCCTCTCATAATTAATATAGTATTATTTGACTATACAAAACAAAGCTTTTTTCTTTTCTAAGAAAATCGAAATGGTAACATTTATGATTTAAGACAAGTCTTACATATAATTTTTGCGGCTATTATATAGATTATTCCATTAAGCATTAATAAGAATCTTAAAGTTGAATTAATGTTTTTAAATAAATGTGGACACATTCTTCTTGGGATATTTATTAAAATAAAAATAAAAATGTACCATATAAATTGAAATATACATGATACTCTGACGAGTAAATTCAAATATATAAAATAAAATGAAAGGAATAAAAACCTTACATATACACAGTGGCGGAGTCACATTGAAAGTAGGAGATTCATCCAAATTTTCTTTAACGAAAAATTATAATATCTATATATAATAAATATAAATTTTTATGTATATATAATAAGATTGTTTCAATCCCCACTAATTTTTTTGGATTGACTTTCATACTGTAGTATCATGTAACATATTTTCTACACCAATATATCACAATTGTAGCAAAATGTATTTAGACAAATAACGTTGTTACAGAGAGATTAGACAGCATATCATTCTCCTATAAAATTTATATATTTCTCTATAAATAATTCAGCTCATTACACATATGGTACGGTCCTTTAAATATAATAAAATTATGGCCCTCCCCCCTTGCTCTCAAATGTATACTAGATTGTGAAGAAACAAGAAAAATGATCATGAAAGAGACAAGTATGGGAGCCAACTGTTCCTGCATGGGTCTCTAACTAATATGAACCCACACAAATAAATAGTACTTGAAGGTACAATGTATGTACACAAAAAACTTCCACCTAAAATACTGTATGCTTTGGGATATACTTATTTAAATGTAACTCATATACATATAGTTTATAAATATAGTGGCGGACCTAGAATTTCAACTAAGAGGATTCAAAATCCGAAAGGCTATGCATACGAACTGGTCGAAGGGGGTCCGACATTATTTACTATATATATTGATAAAAAACAATAATTTTAACTATGTATAAATAGTCTAGTTTTTTGTCGAAGGGGTTCGTTCGGATGAAACCCTATTAATTACTGTTAACATGTTGAAATACAGATACTGTATAAGATAGAATTTAATTTTGTTTTGAGGGTAGACATGCATGTGGAGAGGAAAGAAGAAGCACATGGAAATAATAAGTGAAATGTATGTGGGGATAATATATCCAAAAGCTGTTCATGTCGTCTCTAGGGTTATTTGGCTCTACGTTTTAATTATTCTTGTCTCCCTCTACAACCTTTCTGACATCGAAGAACTTGCACATATTTTTGATAAGTTTTCATATTCAGTTATTTAACTTGTAGGATCAGGATGTACATATTTTTTCAAAATCTTAGGTTTCTGTGTTCGGGGAGGGCACCTATTGGTTAGGGTGTTCATCAGAATCCTCTTTGGAAAAAAAATACAGTATGTATGTATGAATATAATAATTTTTTTTGTATATATAGTAAATGTCAAACCACCTTCGACAAGTTCATAAGACTATATTTTTAAATTTTGAACCCGCTAAATTAAAATTCTAGTTCTGCCACTGAATGTGTTATAGTCATAGGAGTGGCAAACGAGCGGGTCGAGTTGGATATGAGTCGATCAAATATGAGTTAGGTAAAAATGGATATAATACCCAACTTGACTCATATTTTAAATGAGTAAAAATGAGTTACCAAATGGATAATATGGGTAAATATGAATATTCATATTATAGTAGGGATTATGTTAAAAGTTTTAAAAACAAATACTTTTAGCTATTCCTCAGCCCTTAGCCCCCACCCCACCCTCGAGGCCCCCTACACAAAATAAAATGTAAAAGAAAATTCAATTTTAAAAAAAAAAAAAAGAATCAATTTTTTAACCCCCCACCCCACCCCCAAAAAAGTAAAAACAAAAAATTCTTAAATTTTTTTCCTCTAACTTCCGCCCCCACCCCCCGACTTTCTCCTTACCCCAACCCCCACCCTACCCAAAAAAAATGTGTTTTTTTTTCAACCCCACCCCTACCTCCAAATAGGGTGTGCAAAATTGAACCGACCGATAAAAATATTATTAATTTATTGTTATTGAATTTTTAATGATTTTGAAAATTTTTTTATTGAGTTATCTATTCGATATCGATGACAATGCTTTTTACTTACTTGGATACTTTGCGGTATCAATAAGTCGCCCCAAATTATGTCCATAAGTAGCCCCTATAAAAATTAAAATTTGTAATCTTAGAAAATAAGATAAATTATTTATCGCAAATAAGTGAAATGATACTATAATTAATCGTTTTGGTAATTTTTTTTAGAAAAAATATGACAAGGCAAGCTAGCAGGCGTCAAGTCAAAAATCATGAATTTGGTGAAATTTAATAGGTAGATCACATCATTAAGAAGGTGAATTAGTGGTAAACTATCAACTGTGTTCATGCCAAATAATTGAAAGCTTATATTATATTTATATAATTGCCACTGCTAAATTGTTTTCCTCATTATTGCAAAAGTTTGGTGGGAAAATCTTCCTTCACGTAATGAGTGATATGATCAAATTAATAAAGGAGCAGTAATAAACCATAATGATCAAATTAAATATGAAAGATTTATAAAAGGGAAAAAACTAAGTAACCCACAAAATAAATAATGATATGTGTTTGATCTACCCTTCTCTTCTCATTTATTTTAAGTACAAGGCATTTTTAATTATTATATTTTTTTATATATATAATATTTGATTTTAACTTAAGAATCTATTAAAAATAATTTCTACTTGTATACAATTATCGCTTTTTTCAGACCTTTATATACTGTATAATATGTTATTGTTGTTGTCACGTATTATACATGAAGAAAATAGGACGAAATAATCACGAAAGATGGGAGTCACATCACTTGTTTAATTACACATTATTATAAGTCATAACATCATGGCTTATTTTTTTTTTTATTAAAAAATCAAATACAGAATCAATCACTCTTATAATATTCTAACACAAAATCTTAATTAATTGGACAAGAAACGCGCTGAAGGAACGTAACTTACCAAAATTTCTGCACTATAACTCTTTTATAATTATGAGTTAAGAACTTAAACAAGATTAAAATTAAAATTTTAACGATGATAAATAGTTATAATTAAATATATATTTTTCGTATAAAAAATACTTAGTTTAATTGAATTTATATTAATTGCATCCGCCTATGCTCGATATATCGAACCCATAAATTAAATGAGAACAAAAGTTGAAAAGGCTATGCACCCTTGAAATCAGCAGAACTAATCATGTAATTGTTGATTATAATCATATTCAATTAACTAAAAACGTTAAGCCATGAATCACATAATACTTATTGGCACTATGTGGTTACACTTAATTAATCAGAATAATATAAATCAGTTAAATATGATTAAATGATAGAAGTTTGTATGAAAGACGTGTTGATTGAGTACGAGTAAAATTTTGTTTTTAGCCATAACTAAAAATATTTTTTTTCCATTTAGATTTTTGTTTTTGGACATAAAAGTAGCTTAAGAATGATTGTTATTTTGACCAACAATTTTTAGGGACTTAATTGGGCTGCATATTGATTTGGTCGGTTTTGTTTTGAAATTTATCGGTTCGACTTATCAGTTATTGATTTATAGATACGCTAAATCGTTATAAATTTATTAAGATATTGACATATTGGTTGTTGATCGTTATCAGTTTAACTGTTAAAATTTGACATAATTTTTTTATTTATTAAAAATTACTTAGAAATAAGATGACAAACTAAATGAACTATACACATGAGTTGACAGATTGCATTTTGCTCAAAAGCAGACGCTGTCACATTATAGAACAACTAAGAGTTTGAGATGATAAAAGATAAAAGTATGAAATTGTCTAGGACTTTATATACCTAAGGGTACAAATATAACTATTTAATTTATTGTCGGGTTATCGATTAACCCATTAAGAAAAAACTTAAAACCGTTAAGAACCAATAATTCAATAATTAAAAAAATTTAAAGCATTATCAAAACAGCTAACCTAATGACTCATTATCGATAAATCAATAAAAAAATTTTATCCGAATCATCGATTTCGGTTGAGGTTTGAATAACCTTAGGCCGTCTCTCTTGATCATCATTTAAAGGCAATTTTACCTAGTGACCCTAATCTTTTTATTTTCAATTTTGCAAGCTTAATATATTAATTTTGACTAACCTCCAAATTGCAGGTATTTGAAATTAATTAGTAGGAAAAGAATACTTACCTAAACTGGGATTATAGACTGGTCCAGTCTGTCACACCACCATCACGCGTATGGACATATCAAATTAGTACAATAATTAATAAGCTAAGAGTGATTAGGTTCTCTAAGTTGAAGATTAGTTGAATAAATTTCAGACTATCAAATGGTAACATGCCAAAGAAATTAGGTGAAAAATCCAATTTTACAGCTTATGAAAAAAGAAGACAGGGCACATGCTTCTGGACATTGCTTGCATGTGCAGAAAAGACTTAAATAGAGAGTTGATATTCCTACTATTAATTACCATAGTAATTATGTAAAAGTGGTACCGGAAATGTAAAATTAAAATTGTGATAAGTTCAATCCAGTACATAAAAAAAAAAATATATATATATTATTTTGATAAGTTTTCTTATAATTCAATTAAGCCACTATCCAATTGGGCCTATATTTGCCCGTCAATGAATAAGAGCCTTACTAAAAATGAAACCACGAAGGATGTACAATACTGTTAATTATTGGAGAATTTTCATAAATAGCCTAGGCTTAAAATTTAATATAGTCAAATAGTTATATTTTACATAATTATACGGCATAACTTTGGCTATGTGATCTGGAGTGGAGGAGAGTGGCGAGCGAGATCGAGAGTGGGAGGAACGAGACGAATTGTATATGTATATTTGTCAAATTGTATGTGTATATTTGTCAAATAAATGTATATGTGGAACTAATATACATATGTATCTGCATATCTGACTAGCGAGATTCGGAAAGGGAGGAGAGAGCAAGCGAGAGAGGACAGAAAGACGAATTGTATATGTAAATATGTCGAATTGACTATGTGTATTTGTCAAAATAATTGTATATATGCAGATGGTATAAATAGTTGATTGTATGTCTCCCAAGAAATTGCAGAGAGAGACGAGAGAGAGGAAAAGAGGAGAGAGAAATTAGCAACAAAACCCTAGCTATATTTATAAATTGTAAATATCTCTTTACAAACTATAGTGATATAATGTAAATACATAATATATGTTTGCCTAGTCACGTAATTTTCCCTTAATTATTTCACCTTTTATTTGCGATAGCTAGTACCACAATTTTAGTATAACATTTTTCCCGGGACTAACCAATACTAATAATCAAATGTGAGATAAGCTAATCCTGTATTTTATTTCAAATCATTATCTCTTATATCACCAACCAAACGAGTCTGAATTTGGCACTCCAATGAAAAATCTCAAAATTGAGTTGCAAATTAGAGGATTATATACGGGGTGGCTATTTCATTAATGTTTTACGTGGAGTTCGGACTTATGGATTGAAATGTAACAGGCCCAATATTCTCTGTAGCCCATTAAACCTGATTCAGGAGAAACCGTGAGACCCAAATAGGAGAAAATTGTCTATTATAGCCACTTTTAAGGTTGATACTCAAAGGTCATGAAATGGAAAAACCGTCGCATCGTATGCGAAAATAAAATTTGAACCAAAGTATAATGAAAAAAAATCAAATTCCAGTCGATGAATCTTGCAATGATATATGCCCTATTCTAAGCTAAAATAATATGTGTCGACCTTATAATTTGATGGATCATTTCGAATTCAATTAATTTCATGTCTATCTAGTTAATATTATTATCCAATTTAAACTTTGCATGTTTCTTAATTTTTTTTTAATCTATATTTAGTAAATTGTTGAAATATGACATACTTTTTAAACAATATTTAGAAATATAAAATAAAGGTTACTTTCCATTATTACCCTTTTAATTATTTCCAAATTAGTCTCTTCAACAGTGAAAAAATAAAATATTGAAGAACCTATCTAAATGAAGGGTAAATAAGGGTGAAAAAATTCCAATTAATTTTCTTGCACTTTAAGTAATTCACTTATTCTGAACTATGAAAAAATTCACTTAATATGAACCACAGGAAATAATGATTGACATGAGTATTTCACCTAATTACATTTGTTAATATCAAAATAATTTGCGTAACTTAATATCAAAATTACATTTGTTACTATTATTGTATTCTGATACTATTATTGGTTTTCCACTTTAGTCAATTTTTCTTTTTTTGCATATCTAGTATGTTCTACTTTTGGGGCTTCATATTTTTGAGACGAGTGTCTTCCGGAAACAACCCCTATCTCTATGAGGTAGAGGTAAGGTTTGCGTACATGTGAGTTGTGGGATCCCGTTGGGTATGTTGTTGTTGTTGTAATATCAAAATTATAATATTAAAAAAAATATTTTTTTCTCGATCGATATGCTAAAATTAATAAATAAAAGTGAAAACGCAATTTTAATATAACAATAAAGTAAAAGTGATCAACGACGAGAAGAGTTACATTTCAGAATATGTACGTCTTTTGCGTATATAGATGGGAATTAGTTTCGTCCAAATATACACTTAAATGAGCAACCTCCGAGGTCCTCAACCAACCAAATTAAAGGAATACGACATTGAACTCGTGAATGTCTTGTTCCTCAAACAAGTCCATCATCTAAATTTCCATATCCAGTTCATCCTCACGAGATGTTCACGCATTACAACATTTTTTTTGACTCAATTTCACCAACAAATTTTAAAAAAGACTCCGTGAACTCCCAGCACAACTATTTAAGAGTCACAACAACATGTTCATCTTAAGTAATTATTTGTGATGGGCAGTGGCCTGTTATTAGTATTGTTATTTACCTTTTGTATGTCTTTAGCTTGTTGAGTTTTTGTCCATTCATTTTTCATGGCTAACTTTTGTTGTTCCATTGAGATGGAGCCCAAGACATTGAACCAAGGTCAACTCAATCTGGCCCGAGTAATTATCACCTCTGCCTCAATCTCTATTTTTAATTTGTTTATTTTACTATTGTGATTTCTTTGTTTATTTTGTCATAATGATGCAGGAAGTTGCTGTGGACATAGTACAGAATACACAATTGGACGAAGCATCAAATCTATTTATAGAGGTCTGTAACCATGATCACATTTCTATATTTTGCTGATTTACCTGTCAAAATTGATCCTTAAAGTTTCTAGGAATAGCAATTACTAGCCAGTTTTTAGCAGAGGTGGAGTTAGAATATAATCGGGGTTCATCTGAACCCCTTTTGATAGAAAATTATATTATTTATGCATGATTAAAATTGGTTTTTATGTATATGTAGCAGATGTTGAGCCATCTTCGACTAGTTAGTATGTTTACGTTTTCAGATTTTGAACCCTTTTAGTGAAAATTCCGGCTTAGCCCTGTCTTTGAAAAACAGTTACAATTATGAAAAGTTGAATATCAGATGAAACTCTATGATAATGTCATGGAGTTTCACTGAAACTCAATAACGTTTATTATTTAGTCAACAAAATCCCCCATGCTAAGCCAGCCGGGAGGGATGGAGCTAGTGTAAAGCTCATATGGGTTCGACCGAACTCAATAATTTTAAGTATAATTTATAAAGTCCCGATTAAGAATTAATTCCATTATTTCTTTTGCTCTTTTCTAAATTACAAAAAACTTTTAGTCTTTGTGAATTTTGGGTTACATCACTGGACTTCCGAATACGTAGAGGGAGGAATGTATTAGAGAGCGAATAGAGATGTATCAGAGGGGATGTCGGATATATAGTGTGGGATATATCCTAGAGTGGATTTATGTATTTGAGAGGGGAGAGATGTGTCTTAGAGGGAGATAGAAATGTATCAGCCAGAGAAAAGTGATGTATACGAAAGAGGATTTTTGAACTTTTAAAAATGGTAGGAATTTTTTTAGAGATTATGATAAATAAATTATATATTTAAATAAAATTTTCATAACTTTATATCAAATTTTATATTTGTGTTAAAAAATCATTAAAATATTATTTGGACTAGAATCCAAAAATTTTAAATTCTGACACCGTCTCCGAATAACATGCATGCTCAATATTGGGAGAGCCAAAAATAGTCAAGGGTAACTTTTATGCATCTATAATGCCTAACTCAAATTTAGAATCTAGCGCACGAGCTAAAAGATCACCAAGAGTGCTTACAAAAGGAGAGGCCAATCCGTTTGTAATGGGACATTAATATAACAAAACCATTGACTCAACTCAAGCTATGTATGTATATAGTAATTAAACAAAGTGTTAAAATTATATACATATAAAGCATATTTTTTTAGTGAGTGATTTTCTCTTTCTGATCTTTGAATGTATATAGGGAGGAAAGGCAGTTGTTGAAATAAAGGAAGCCGTCGTGCTAATTGAGGAAGCAGAAACAGTAGCACAAGAAGATTGCGCTGGGACAGTAGTGAAAACAAACGTGGTGATAGAGGCATCCTGCCAATGCGCGTGTCCATCCGCGGTGATCGACGACTCGCCTGAACAATCTAAGCTAAAGGAACCACTCTCTGCTCCCTTTTGATTAATTCAGATTCAGATCGTGTAATGATGTAAATAAAGTTCATTGAAATTAAATGAAAGTGTTTTTATTAAGACTTTTGTCATATCAAATGTTGGAACCTGACGCTTCTGATTTGTCTAATTGTAACCCAAAGGTAAAGCACTATTTGATTACTGACCATGTATAAGATGATTATTAGATAAAATTTGTATCCTTTGTCCCAATTGCAGTAGCCAGTGGTAGTAGAAGTTTTCTTTTTAATTTTGGTTGAGAATGTAGCCAGTGGTTGTTCATCTGCCAACTTTTCAATTCCAGATAAGTTTTAGTGGACATCAATTTTCAGCGTAGAGCATTCTTTTTCAACTAAAGAGAAAATGGTCGTGGATCTGGAATCTTAAAATTTATATTTTTTAAAATACTTTTTTAAAATTGAAAAAATAAAAATAAAAAATAAAAAATTAAGGATTCTCAACTTATGACTTTTGGCTAATTTACAAGTCACAAAAATCAATCTAAACACTTCCTTATTCTTTTCTCGTAAAGTTGTGATCAAAATTGAAAGACATTGATTAAATATAATTTTTTTCTTATAGATATTCGTACATTTATTGCACTAAGTATATTGTTATGGTTGTTATATAAAATAATGTTATTAAAAATTAAAATATAACATTAAAATTAAATAAAAAAAAGTTGCATCATTATAAAAAAAAAAAGGCTTAACTCACACTTGTACTCATTTTTCCTAAACTAAGACAAGTTCCTAATAGACACTTCAACTGCTCAGATTTGATCCCATTAAACATTTTTATCCTACTTGGCATCCTCCGTTACTTTTTTTTTAATTTTTCAGCCAAAAATAAATAGTTGCGGTCCAAAAAAAAAATTCTTCATAAAAGTAGGTTCTCAAAATTCTCATGGACCGCAACTATTTATTTTTGGCTAAAAAATTAAAAAAACAGTAATGGAGGGTGCCAAGTAGGATAAAATTGTTTAATGGGATCAAATCTGAGCAATTGAGGTGTTTATTAGTTTAGGTGTCTAAGTGAAAAATGAGGACAAGTTTAGATTTGGCCTAAAAAAAATGTTGATACAAGGAAGTTCTATTGCTGATAGAAAATGAAAAAATTGATTTTGGATAAAATCAGACTTTATAGTAACTACTTACACTGAAAGACCAAAAAGCCCTCGCATAATTTTGGTTCGGTGTTCAACCAGAAGGACAGTAAGCGTCATTTGGTTATAGTAACTGATTATACTGGAAAGACCAAAAAGCCCTGGCATAATTTGGTTCGGTGTTCAACCAGAAGGACAGAGAGAGTCATTTGGCTGAAAGCCACCGCTGGCGTTGAGCTAACGCCTTTATTTGAATTCACAGGTTAATAAAATTCTAGGGTTTTTCGTTCTCGCGCTCTGCAACCTAAAACCCCCCATTTTCAAATCTCAGTTCTTCGTCTTCCTATACATCCAGGTACTTTTCTCTCTCTCTGCGTAATCAAGCTATTGGAAAGTTTAAGTTACGTTTGAATAATCGAACTTGAGGAAAAACCAAACAAAATTGAATGAGAGTTTTGCAGAAATGTATTAGTTCTACATTACAAATTTAATGTATTTCGTTTTTTCTCAGATAGGTTATTTACGTACCTGCATATCCTGTAGCTTCGTTAGTTAATGTTCAATCTCTGAGAATTTGATTATATTTTAAGGGCTGAGAAAGAGAATGAGTACAACAGTGCGGACGCCGAAAACTGGAAGGCAATCATTGTTCTTCCAGGATTTAGCTACACCTATTTCTTCCCGGAAATCCGGGTCGAAATTTAATACCCCAGGTCAGGCAGCAGCTGTTTCTGCCTTATGGCGTGAGAATTTTGCCAGTTCAGATCTGCCACCTCCGCCTGTATTTACCCTTGAAGATCGATCGGATGTCTCTCCGGAATCTGGGATTCCTGACTATATTACTTCGCCAGAAGTAAAGTCGGACCCTAGAACGCCGGTCCTAAATTCAGGAAGGGAATTTTCAACACCTAAGACTAAGTCTGAGGCAAGCACTTCATATGCACTGATGGGTAAGCAGCAGCAACAGAGTCAGCAAAGTCCCTTGCCAAGTTTGACCTGGTGGTCACCCACGAAGGGTAGTGGTAGTGCTGAGCAGGATGACAAGGGCAAAGGTTCACCAGTAGAAGGCGTCGTTAATCCTGGTGCTTTGATAACCTTACCTCAACCAAGGGAAGTTGCAAGGCCAGAGATCAGGAAAAACTCAATCCCTGTGGGGAACTTCAATGAGGAAGAATGGGTTACAGTTTATGGGTATGCCTACATCTCTCATACTTTATTGTCTGTCCTTCCACTTATCTTCCTGATAGTTGTAGGAGTACTAGAACTCCTTGATGCGACACATATTCATTTTTCCTGGTAGCTCCATTAAGTTAACTTCTAGTACGAGTTGTTACTTTTTAAAGTATGTTGCTAACCACCTGTGCTATTATGTATTTTTGTTTTTTTTCTTTTTTCCACTTGTGGGATTTCACTGAGCATGTTGTTGTTGTTTCTTTCCTTACTAGAGTTATTATTACTTGCTACTAGAACAAGATGTATCAGTGCCATTTTACATGCAGGGTCTTGAGATGTCCTTCAAGGTTAGCCGAGCCATTATCTAAGGTTCCGCGGGATTGAGAATTATTTTAGGGGATCCTAGTTTATAAATTTTATAAATTTGAAGGTTTGAAATTAGATTATGTGCTCTCAATTGTTTTTGACTCATTTGATAATAAATCTAAGCAAAGGCTGACATGTCCTGTGATTTGGGTTTCTGTTTCAGATCCACTTTTTTTTATTTTGATATGTATCCAAACAAGTAAAAATGACCAGAATTTGGAAGACCTGACCATATCTCCATCCAAAATAGGCCATGAAAGATAAAGAAACCTTGACGTGAAAGAACATGGAGAACAAAATGGAATGTTATTTTTATGCAATAACTTGCTTTCTTCATCCTTTCATGTGATAGCTGCGGTTGAAAAATAAGAGGAGCATTTTGATACATTCTTGCTTGTGTTTCGAGTCTTGCTTGATGTGCTGAGGTTATTATAGAAATGAGCGAAGTGCCCTTATTGGAATACCTTATCCTGGTAATATTGGGAAGGGTGGACGTCTCAAGGCTTCAAGGATGTAGCTGAATTGATTCTTTTCTTCTTATGAAGAATCTTCTTCTCCTCGCATCTACCCTGAAATTAAGAGTAAAGGATATATATATATAGGTTTGGAGGGAAAACTAGTTCTACTCTTTTAGATTCCACTTTCTGTTTATTTAGCACCACAAAATTTTCACGAAAGGGAGGAGAAGGATCGATTTTAGTTGTCTAAGCTGGGTTAATTGCTTACGGGGTAGATATATGGATACAACTTTTATGATCTATGTGTTCCTTTCCAGTCTCTTTGAGTTTATTCTATAGGGATCCTACACTCTGCTCCTCTCACAGCTTGCTGCCATTTTTCTTTATTTTTGGTCTTCCATTTGATATTTATCTGACCTTTTGGAAATTCTTATGTGCAGGTTTTCCCCAATTGACACCAATTCTGTTTTACGGGAATTTGAGAAATGTGGCGTTATTTTGAAACACGTTCTAGGCCCCAGAGATGCTAACTGGATGCACATTCTCTATCAGGTATTCATGTACCTATAAACATGTCATCATTTCAGATTCTGTTGTACATGCTTGCATATTGATACTGTGTTAAGGGCCTGTTTGATATTTGTATTGCTCTGGATTATATGGTGTGGAGGTGTGGGTATCGCGATGTCTAGTGTCAGTTAATACTTACATGCCACCACTGAAGGTGTGCCAGGGGAAGGTCTCTGTTTCTTCTTCCTTATTTTGCTAACTTCACCCCTCCCAAAATAAATCTGTATTTTTACCCTTTTTTCTTCCTCTCCAACTGACTTATCCTTTCTCCCCCTTAAACTGATGTTAATTTCTTTATTGCTTTAAAACTTTTGTTGGATTCTGTGTATATTGCACATCATTGTTTTTTCATTCTGATACAAGTATGATTTTCTTGCTAAGGTTGCTGAAATACAATTTATAGATTGTCTTTATTGCAGTGAATGGAACTAGTGACAAATCTTTCATGAAATGCCTAGGAGTTTTATGACTTAACGTTCTTTCTTGATTCTGATCCTGTATTGAGCAATCCTTGTATGTATGTTTTTCCCTTTCCAGCGGTTTTTTGCTTATACTAAATTGACGTTATATATGTCTGGGGAACTTTGTGTTCCTCAAGCAATGCCTGAAAAATTTCAAGTATTCATTTTCTATGTTAACTCAGCATCAAGTTCTGTGAATTTCTGTGAACTAGATCAGGGCTTCTTTGCTTCTGCAATTACAGATTTGCTATTACTCAAACTGTATTTTGAAAGTAATATGGCAATGAGCTTAATTTTAACCTCTTTAGAAGTCTGCTATCCTTTTATTGGTCGCTGTAGCTGGGATTGCTGTTACTTTACCAAGCGTCTTTTTTGTCTTTGGATTGATTGCTACCTGTGTTTTGAAGCCTACACTTGCAATGTCCTTGTACTGTACTCTCCTTGTAGGTAGTGTGTGTGTGTGTGTTTTTAAAAAAAGTTGTCTATTGTGTTTATTTTTTCCCATGCGATTTTTTCTTGCTATCAATGACTCAAGCCTCTGGAAGGTGAAAACATTTCATGACCATAATGCTGCGGCTTATTTTCTCTAATTTTATGGTGCAGAATCGTGCTGATGCTCAGAAAGCTCTTAACAAGAACGGTATGCAGATAAATGGAGTTCTTATGATTGGGGTTAAACCAGTGGATCCAACACAACGTCAGGCACTGAATGATAGGCTCAATAAGCAGGGATTTGTACCTTTACCACATGCTCCGTCCACTAATAGCAATGATCCGATTCCATTTAGAACATCCTCTCAACCTTATTATCTCCAAAATGGCAGCAATAGTGCAAAGCAATCGTCTGGATCTGTTGCCACCCCAGCAAGATCCGTTGTGTCTAAAATTGTTGACTTAATGTTTGGTGTCTAATCTTCCATGGTTCTTGTTGTTCTTCCTCCCATGCTTTTGTGTTATTTCTACCCAATGGTAGCAAATATCAAAGTCTGTGATTCCTGCTCCCTCCCCTTTCCGCTTCACTCTTCTCTGTTTCTCCTCCAAATGCTTGTTCATGGTGTATTAGTATCGATGTCAGCAAAGACTGGTCCTTTTTATATTTTGGGAAAAAAAAGGGGGTTTTGTAATGCAGATATAGAAATTTACCTTTCCTTTGTATCTTTCTGTCACTTTTGATGAGTGTGAATAATGGACAATTCTGATGTTTTCTCGCGACATGATTTTTGGGAGCATGAAATGAAGGTCTTACTCTTGTATATCTACGAGTTCTAAAATTTTGGGCTTGTAATGTCTTGGCCTAGTGGTTTGGTGCCTTCACTCGTACTGTAGTTAGTTCATTTTTAGTAGTTGTTTTCAAAAAAAGTATTCAAAAATATCTTAACTATGATTCATAAATATATTTTACATAATTACATTTTGTAATTATAATTATAGCATTGGTATAATTCGCTATACAATTTGTAATTTTCGTATACCTTTTGTATATTTCGGCATACAATTTGTGCACAATATTTGTATAATTCGCTATACGATTTGTAATGTTAGTATATTTTGCTATATAATTTGATTCACGCATGACGTTTTTATAAATTGCATTAATTATACGAAACAAAAATTGTATTCACGCACATCGTTGGTATAAATTAAATAAATTATACAAAATTCAAATTGAAATTATAATTAGATGTTTGTCGCGAGATCTAAGTAGTTTAATATATTAATTAATTAACTAGTATAGTTTATTTATTTACATAATTAATTTAAATTATAATTATATTAATTAATTAATTAGTATATATGTATTTATCAGCCTATTTTCCTGAGAGCCCTCTTTTTTTAATTGTGTGAGGAAAGAGAACAAAAACGTCAATTTCACTTTTCACTCACGGACTTCTGTTTGACTGCCTCGTCCTACCTATACTCGCCACGTGTTACATTCTCATTTTCCCTGACCCCACTGCTTGCTTTCTTACAATTCAAAAAGAACCTCTCTTCCTTTTAACTCTTCAAAACAGAGGAAATTGAGCAACAACAACTAATTAAATACTAGTGTAGTGAGAAGATGATCAACGGCAGAAAGAATCCACCGGATGCCGGAATTCAGCTGGCAGAGACGAAACTAACTGTCACGGAGAGCTTGGGCGGTCCGCTGGACGGAAATATTAACCGGAAAGCTGAAATGACGCAACTAGTCCTCCGGGCATTGTGTCTTGTGAGTTCAGTCACAGCGCTATCGGTCATGGTGACAGCCGAACAAGCTTCTACCATCACTGTCCTTGGCGTTAATATACCCTTGCACTCCAAGTGGTCCTTCTCTCACTCCTTCGAGTAAACATCTCTTACCATATTACTTTCCTATTTCTATTATTCAACGTCCACGTGAATTCACTGACTTTTGCTCGGTTAAAATTTCACTAAACACTTATAGTTAAGCTAATTATATAATAATTAGATGTCATTGTAGAAATTCATAAACTTCAAATCATGGATATGCTTCTATTGATATATTGATGTTGTCAATGTTGTTGATGGAATCCCATGAACGTTGGGGGATCGTCGTCTTGTTGACGACTTCTCCTAACATTTTGCGTAGGTGATTTGTTGGTTTGGTGGTGTTTGTTGTTATTCTCTCTTTCTATTTTTTTTTTTAATTTTAAATTTGAAATGTCACTACTTCCAGTCCTGAAAACTAGAAGTACTTGCAATGGTAGGTAAAACAAACAAATCACAACAAAAGCCCCGTGAGTAGAATTTTGTTCTGAACATTCTGTTTTCTGACAGTAACGCCAAACTAGTGCAGAGAATCTTCTTAATTTTGGTTTTCTCAATTATTTCTTGGCTTAATTACTTCTTTCTTCCCTCAAGCATTTATCTTCTCCAATTATAGTCAAATTTGTGGATAGACATGCTGAAGAGAAGGGATTATTAATGCTTATTTGTATCGCGTAAAATTCATATAATCAGGGAGAGGATGTGATTCAACAATTTCTATAAAAGTTGCACATCTTGTATGATCAGAGTAGTTCTGAGTGATTTGAAATTTACTGGTCAGGTACCTGGTAGGCATCTCGGCTGCTGTTGCACTTCTTTTATTACTTCAGCTACTTATCAGTGGATCGAGACTTGTACGAGGATCACCTATTGTGTCTTCTCGAAATCACGGATGGCTTATTTTTGCTGGAGATCAGGTAAAGCGTCTGTCACACCTAGATAATTGATTTCATGTCTAAGCATTCAATGTAGAAGGATAATTAGCACCTCTTTAGTCGCACTGTATCCATTAATTGCGCGGATTGGCTCCTCATAAGCGTATTACTGGCTTACCCATCTCTGCTTATAACAGTACCTTCTGAGAGAATCATGTTTGGTCATTTAACCATTCCCAATTTGCAATCAATCTGGTTGGTTCTGTTACTATAGATATTTGCATTGGCGTTGATGAGCGCTGGATCGTCCGCATCAAGTGTTTCCAGTTTGAATCACACAGGGATTCAACATACAGCTCTGCCAAATTTTTGCAAACCCCTGCATCGTTTTTGTGACCGTGTCTCCGCTTCAATAGTCTTCACTTTTTTCAGCTGCTTTCTGCTTGTCATTTTAGTAGTTCTTGATGTACTTTGGTTGTCTTCTAAGCACTAGACTTTTTGCTTCACTTAATGCAACTATGCAAGTGATTTATGTTGTACATCTAATTAGATGAACTTGTGGTCATTGCAATGGCCCTTGATTTCTTGATCATAATTTAAATGTGGCCACTACAAACTCACCGCAGCCCAACGTTTGGTGAATGTGTATGTATACATAATGCTTATTTGTTCTTTGCTTCTTGTTTAAATGTGCTTATTTATGGCTCTAATCATATCATGATATATGCTAGTTAGTAAGAATTTCAAAAATCAAAGATTTTTTGTTCAAATTTATGGTAAAAAAAATTGACTTTCAAAATATGGAAAGAACAACATAAATTCAAATGGAGGGATAAAGTATTGCTACACTTATGAGATCATGCTAGATTTATTGTCTAATAGTTTTATCATAGCTTCCCATAACTTACCAATAAGACTAAAAAGCGTCTCATTTTAACTATCGTTTAGCTCTTTTTACCTTCATTAAGAAAAATAACTAAAAATAAGATGTAATTTACTAAATTACCTCTATTAATAAGTGATTTTTGGAGTTGAATAATATAGAAAAATGACTACTACTTTAATGTTCAACTTGGAAACAATTAAAACAAGAGAGAAGAAAAGGAAAAATTACAAAACACTTATTTTCTTTTTCTATTTTTTGGGGAGTTTTTATTTCATTCTGTTCGTATTTTCAGTTAACAGTTACAAAATATGACTAAGTCAACAAGAAAATCTTAGTGGACCTCCCACGACCCCTCTCCTCTTAACACTATAACTTCCACGTTCACCACGTTACTGCATCCTTAGCTTTCAATTTTTTTCTCTTAAATAGCTTCATTCTACCACAGCGTTAAACCACAAAGCAAAGTTAGAAATTTCAAAAAGCTCTCGAATTTCCTCATTGCTTCACTGTGTTATTTACACTAAGAACAGTTAGCAATATCAATTCATTCTTGAGGAAGACAACAATGGGTTCAACTTTCAGCTACACTACTCTCTGCTTCGTCGCGCTTACAATTGTATCCTTTGTTGTTGCTGCCTCCGCCGAGGAATTCAAAGTTGGTGATGCCGTGGGTTGGCGTGAGCCAAGCGTGAATGAAACAGATCTCTATAGTCATTGGGCTTCAAATAAGAAATTTCATATCGGCGATTCACTTCGTAAGTCATTAATAATTAGTGGATTATACGTAACCTTAGTACTTAAATTTGAAACTTCTCATTGAATAAGTGGTTCCACAAAATATGGTATAAAAATTTATTTAGTTTTTATGCCAAATTAATAATTTTATGAAACATGTTTAAACATGATTTGACGTAAATATGGAGGTTAACGAAAAGATAAATGTATGACATGGTTTATCTGTGGGCAGGTTTTGAGTACAGGAACGACTCTGTTCTTAAAGTGGGGAAATGGGAATTTTATCATTGCAACAGGACTCATCCAACCTCGGCTGGTAAAGACGGCACCAGAAGAATGAATCTCAACAGGGCTGGATTGTTCTACTTCGTGAGCGGCGATCCAGAACATTGCAAAAACGGCCAGCGTTTAGCCGTAGAAGTTCTCCCGCTGCATCCCATACCGGAATCTCCACCGCAGCCAATTTCACAGGCGCCGGCGCCATCGCCGCTTTCTAGCTCGGCGGCGGCTTATTCGTCAATTCCACTGGCGTTCATTTCGGTTATTGTTGTAGCGATTGCTGGGTTAGCATGAGCCCCTTGTTATTGTTATTTTTTTTACTAAGAATATTTTATTTAGGTTAGTTATTTAGCTTGTTTAATTTCATGCATTCTGGTTGGGCTAGATTTAATTGGTATTAGAATTAGAATGTTATATTCATTTCAATTTTCACATTGGATTTATGTCTAATTTTGAATTTATTATGTATGGGACAATCCGTTATTCTAAATGGGAATTTATATGCTAGTGTCTATTTATTGTTGTGTACTTTAATCTATCGTTTCTCTTTTGTTTAATTAATTTTTACGTATTAAATATGATTGCATAAAATTGACATGAAGAGAGTACAATTTATCAAAGTCAAAAAATTATATATTTCAAGTCACATTAATTTTTTTTATTTTTCATGATACAAATTTATTTGCATAAATAGATTACATTCTAAGTACAAATTAGGAACGGCAAATTCTAAATAAAGCTCAGAAAATTAAAACAAAAAATTCCCACTAACATGCTTAATAAGAGAAAAAAGCTCAAAATAGATCCATCATCTTTGTTTTAACACTTAATTATTCTTACTTTTTCACATGAACATTAATAATGTGTTTGTAATATTTCTACATTTTTTGCTTAGTTTTTTTTAACATTAATCTTATCTATAATTTTATATATAAAATATTATTGAGTCGATGTGATGAACCTCCTTATTTCAATTAATAAAATGAACAAAAATTTGACGGAGGAATGGACTATCAACGTGACAAAATAATGATTCCTTATTTAAGAAATATAAGGAACAACTTGCAAATCAGGATAACTACAAGGTTCTATAATGCAATTATTCGAAAGTTTCTTTGTAAACTAAAAGTTTGCGGTTTAAGTGCTGAACTTCTAGAAAATTCCTTCGAAGCCTTATCTTCTCCCTTCGTGCTCTACCATTTCCACATTCACTCACTTTGCGAGAGAGCTCAGGTCCTCATTCTTCATCCTCCTTTTCTTTTTGTAGTCTTATTTTCTGATTGTTATGCAAAAACATTAATGAAAAATGCATTCCTTTCTGTTTGAATCTATTACTACATTGATTGCCTTCAATTGGAACTCTGATTCTGCTACTGAATATAGTTATTCCCTGTTGTCTGCACTGAGATTCTGCATGATATCTTATTTCTGAAAACAAAAGCTCTTGCTCTATTGTGCTTGTTCCATTTTAATACTCGACAATTTATCCGTTAAGATAACGCAACTCGCTATCTGAAAGCACTTTTAAAACTTATAAGTAACTGAAAAATATTGATTACTGATGTGTTATCTATCGTTTTAATTAAGTTTGTAATTCAACAATAAGCTTGAGAAGCAAGCACACTATTAGGGGTTGTTTGATTGGGAACAAATTATCTTGGGATTAATTATTCCGGGATAATTTATTCCGTGAAAAGTTATCCTACAATGTATATGGGACAACTTATCTCTGACCAAACACAAGATAAAATAATTCTGTATTTTGTTTCAGAATTATTATACTTTATACCTTGCATGAGACGACTCGCTAGGATTTAAAATGTCCATGATTTTAATCTGTTAGATCTCCTTATATATGTGGAGAATCCTTGAATTGTAACTCTTATTGAACCTGTAATGATTTTTCTGTATGTGTTACCTAGAAAGTCTTGCTCTTGGATTGAATATTTGGATGAGGCCTTGTGCATGCCATTTTTTTTTATTTTGCAATTTTATCGAAGGTTATGCACATGTTTTTATTGAGCTTGTCTTGCTTTCAAATGCTCTTCTGCAGTAGACCCTGATGGATTCCAAAAGACTGTAGGTTGAATTGAGATGGTCATAAATCCAAAAATCCATGTGCCATGCCTTAGATTTTTAAGTTGATGCCTGTCTGCTTTGATCTCTTTATTTGTCCATAATCCATGGACTTGTTTCTACCAATTTCCAAGCATATTAAATATGACCTACCAATACATGAAGTCACGGTATCAATAGTACCTTCATGGTAATCCAAGAATGTGCTTGTGTTCGAACATTCAGACCTTCAGTTTGTTCGATTTCAATCAATTGGATTCTTTTTTATATGCTTCTAATGATACCCTGTGCTGCAGGTCTTTTGGGGAGCATGGCTGCTACATTTACCTCAGTGTGTTCAATTGCTTCCACAAGCCAGTCAGTGGATAAGAAATTAATCAATTCTTCCGAAACTTTATCTTCATTCTCTGGGATATCTTTGACTTCATTAGGGGGCAGGAGAAATAATAAAATTGTAAAGAAGAGATGTGATTCCAAGATCCAGGCTATGGCCAAGGAGTTACACTTCAATCAGGATGGTTCTGCCATTAAAAAGCTGCAAGTAAGATTGACAGGAGTTTTTAATTGATTTTTCTTGTATGGACACCTCATCCTCTTTGTATACGGTTAATTCTCGTTATTCCTTGGCCATAAAAATTCAGGCAGGTGTCAACAAACTTGCAGATCTAGTAGGTGTAACTCTTGGTCCAAAAGGAAGAAATGTAGTTCTTGAGAGCAAATATGGCTCTCCAAAAATAGTAAATGATGGTGTTACTGTTGCCAGAGAGGTAAACTTCCCAAAAACTCCGTATCTGATTTTCTTCTCGCATTCAACTGTCAAATGCTATGCATTTGTTGTGACTTGTCGAAGAGAATTACGTTGTACTTACCATGATCAATACTGGAATTGGTCTTTGTGATTTCTTCTGTATATTATTCATAAATTTATTTTTAAATGCTGTACTCCTATAGTAGATATCATTACACTTAAAATGCTGTATTTCCTTGCTGTTGTATGGTTGAACTATGCTGAAATAAGTATGTCGCAATGTCTGCTCTGAATTACTCAATAGGTTGAACTAGAAGACCCTGTTGAGAATATTGGTGCAAGTTTGGTGAGACAAGCTGCGTCAAAGACAAATGACTTGGCTGGGGATGGTACAACTACATCTGTTGTTTTGGCACAGGGGCTCATAACTGAGGGTGTTAAGGTGTGTAAGAAGTTGCTTTCAATTTTGCTAGCTATTTCAAGATTTTGATGGTGTTAGGGATTGATACAGCTTCCTTAATGCTGGTTATTCAGGTTGTTGCTGCCGGTGCAAACCCTATCCAAATTGCTAGGGGCATCGAGAGGACCACCAAAGCCCTGGTTTCTAAGCTCAAAGATATGTCAAAAGAGGTGGAAATGACAAAATTCTATGTTAAATTTTACTGATGATTCAATACAACTGCTTCAACTTTTCAAAACTTTGTTTGGTTTGGAATAACTATTATTAATTCTTGAAGTTGCTAATAACTTTTTAGGTCGAGGACAGTGAACTAGCCGATGTAGCTGCGGTTAGTGCAGGAAACAACTACGAAGTAGGAAATATGATAGCAGAAGCCTTGAGTAAAGTGGGTAGGAAAGGTGTAGTGACTCTTGAAGAAGGGCGGGGTTCTGAGAACAACTTATTTGTTGTGGAAGGCATGCAATTCGACCGTGGCTACATCTCTCCATACTTCGTTACAGACAATGAGAAGATGGTAGCTGAATATGAAAACTGCAAGGTATGATGTATTGTCTTGCATGCTATCTTTAAAAAGTTCGTCCTGGATATGTTAAAGAATGTCTTGCTGACAACTAGTTTTCGAAAAATTCAGCTGCTTCTGGTAGACAAGAAGATAACAAATGCAAGGGATTTAGTCAATGTTTTGGAAGAAGCAATCAAGAGTGGATACGCAATATTGGTAATCGCTGAAGACATAGAGCAGGAAGCTCTAGCCACACTGGTTGTTAACAAATTAAGAGGAGCATTGAAAATTGCTGCTCTCAAAGCTCCTGGTTTTGGAGATCGAAAAAGCCAATATCTTGATGACATTGCTATCCTTACTGGAGGTCTGTCCATAATGAAGTGATGTTGCTCTTCAATGAAAGCTATGTTACATGTAAAGTAAGTTTATTTTTGCAATATGCACGCAGGTACTGTCATTCGAGAGGAGGTTGGTTTATACCTGGATAAGGCTGGAAGCGAGGTCTTAGGGAATGCGGCCAAGGTGGTTTTATCAAAAGATTCGACGACCATTGTTGGTGATGGTAGTACTCAGGATGCAGTAAGCAAAAGAGTTGCACAAATTAAAAGACTTGTTGAGGTAGAACTTTGTCTTATATATTCTCATGTGGGTCAATTAATTACACTAATCACAAAACGATGTTGGACCGTCCATGCAGGAAGCTGAACAAGACTACGAGAAGGAAAAATTGAATGAGAGAATTGCAAAACTCTCTGGGGGCGTTGCCGTTATTCAGGTCAGTTGATGATTCACTAATTTTAGGATGAAATCTTTTTCGTTATTATAATTCGATGTATGCTCTTCTTGCTGTAACCTGGGTTATGAAATATCAGGTTGGTGCACAAACTGAAACAGAACTCAAAGAAAAGAAATTAAGAGTAGAGGATGCGCTCAATGCAACGAAGGTTAGTTGAAGTGTCTATGAAATCATGACCATTCTATTAATTTGAGTTTGCCGACCACTATAATCTTACAGCGTAATGAAATTGATCTTTGGCAACCATAGGCAGCTGTTGACGAAGGCATTGTAGTTGGTGGTGGATGCACCTTATTGCGGCTTGCTGCCAAAGTTGATGACATAAAAGAAACTCTTGATAATGATGAACAAAAGGTTATATTACTTTTATGTAGTTTATTGAGGAAGATTCCTTATACAGTTGTACCATAAGTATATCTATATGTTAATGTTAGTTTTCTGAAGGTGGATGAATCTAATCCAGTTTTCATGAATACTGCAGATTGGAGCTGATATTGTGAAGAGAGCTTTGCGTTACCCTATGAAGTTAATAGCCAAGAATGCTGGTGTTAATGGAAGTGTTGTGATCGAGAAGGTATAACAAGATTGAAATGGGTTATTGGTTATGTCTCATCGTATGAGAATTCAAAGATTCATTGACGGGATTTACTATCATTCTCAGGTGTTGGTCAGTGACAACCCAAACTATGGTTATAACGCGGGCACCGGAAATTATGAAGATTTAATGGCTGCTGGTATAATTGATCCTACAAAAGTAAGTATCTTGAAGTCTTAATGGAAACAAAAGGTTGAAGAGATGTGTAGATAATTTCAACAATATGTATTATGTTAGAGTGTGTTAGAGTTTCAAATTGGTTGAGAATGGATTGGTGTTAGGTTATATGGTCTTGGGCAATCCTTACCTTGTGAATGTAGTTTTTGGGGTTAAGTTAGTCATGGATTTCATATCTTTACATGGTATCAAAGTCAGGTCCATTCTCATTTGGCCACCCTGTCCACACTTCAATTGGTCTGGGCATGAAAGGGGTGTCAGAGTGGGTTAGAGTTCCACATTGGTTGGAGAATGGATCCTTGATTTAGTTGTATGGATTTGGGAAATTTTCACCTCATGAACTAGCTTCTTGGGTTGAGTTAGGCTCAAGTGTTATATCTCTACAATGCAATGCTGTAGCCCTGACTTGTCAAAAAGAAAATTACACCCATCAATTTTTGTGCTCTGTATTCTCAATTCATGTCCGTAACCTTTTCATCCAATGTCCTTAGTAATTAATTCTCTGCCAATAAGGTCTCCTTCTAGTCTTATTAGAAACTGATGTCTACTTTTTGAACTAAAGGATGGCCCTCAATGTCAAAATCAGTATTTGTTACTTCAAACTTTACATATCTGATCTTTTATTGTTTACGTACCTGACAAAACTGATTTTTTATTAACCTTGTTTTTGAATTTTATAAAACACAGAAAGTTTTGACATTACATTTTTCATTCCATCATATTTGGACTTCACAAAAGTACCAAGAGTTGGTGGAGGACCAGTGAACAGCAATTAAATATCTACTCTTTTTCCTTATTGTTTTTGTAATTCAGCAGTAAACAGCTTCTAGGAATTTCTTTCTCAATATTAAAGTTTGAATACAATGGGTGGCTTGTGAGGATCCAAATATCTGCTCTTCTTTTTCTCTTCGTTTTTGTGATTCATCAATAAATGACTTCCAGGGAATGGTTATTTTCAATCCTAAAGGTTTTGCTCCTGCTGTATTCATGTTGCTTCTCATTGTGTTTTCTATATGAAAGCTAAGGATTGCATGTTTTGTGGAATTTAGGTGGTAAGATGTTGCTTGGAGCATGCAGCTTCAGTTGCAAGGACCTTTTTGACATCAGATGCTGTGGTCACTGAGATCAAGGTGCCTGAACCTGCAGTTGCTGGGAACCCAATGGACAATTCAGGTATTATGCCATAGTTGCCAACAATAAACCCCTTCTGATTCTACCATACCGGCCAACAATAGACAACCGTAGATGCATTTGAATGAATGAGTTTTTTGAACTAATAATTTCTTTTATTTTGATGTTAAATAGGTTATGGACCCTAGACTGTTTAAGAAGAGCTTGAGGACATGCTGAGAACTGGTACGCGGAAGTCCAATGCTGATAAATTACTAATAATAGGAATTACGTGGCAACATAATTACCTAGTTGATGAGTTTATATTTGCGAATAGCCAGTGTTTTTCTTATTGTTCCAAGTGGAAATTTTATGAGGGTTGGCTTTGCATGAGTGAGCCCAAAAGGTGTATTTTGCATTTTTGCAGTGGTAGAAATGGTAAAGTTAAAGTGACAATATTGCTCAAACTTGTTCCTCTTTTTTGGAGTGAAAATATTGCATGATAATAGATCAAACCCTTTTACGCTGGTGATGGTCCAAGTAGTAGTTTCTACTAAGTTACCAGCAAAAAATTCTAATCCAATGTTGCTGCTTTCAGCTAATAAGGGTAAAGGTCATGTTCAATAATCATAATAATGTAGCATATATCATATATTGAAAAAATAACATAGTGCTACTAGTTACAACATCATTCCACTACAGCAGCATAACTGGCCCAGTGTAATCACACAAGTTGGCCTGGTGAGGATTGTGTGTAAACAGTGTTACTCTTATCTTGTAAAGGTGGATAAGTTGGTTGCGATATTCAAGTAATGCATATCAAAAGTTATACGTATGCAAGGAAATCTAGTAGTGAAGAAGCTCTGCTGAAAACAATGAATAAGGTAACAGTATCAAAGCATTGAAAATACGTGATAATACTAATAATACTAAAGAATAATATGGTAGAGAACAATAATTATAACAATATTTGATTATCTGCTGACATTCCATCCTTATTATCAATCATAATATTTTTATGTTTAGAGTTCATGTCTTTAGTGAACTACTGATGAATCATGCATATCTCGTTAATAACCTCTTTTTCATACTTTTCTAGTCTACCTCTTTACCTTTTCTCATACGTATCATAATTTCTCTCACACCCCCACATTGAGGCATCTATGCATTTTGTTACATGTATTCAAACTATTTATGTCTTCCTCATCTTGTCCTCCACGAGACTACTTTTATCTTATCTCAAATATCTTCATTTTTAATATCATTTTTTCTTGTTTGTTCACTTATCCAACTCAACATTCTTATTTCTATTACTTCAATTTTTTGGCAGCATGTTCTTGATCAAATTACACTTCGAAAATAGAAAGTTTGCACAGGATGGTTACCCCTAGCTTACTTAAGTTTCCTTTTATGTCATGGGAGTGTTGACAAGAAATCTTACCCATGTCTCACAAGCAAATTGTCAGTGGTGCTGTGCAATATGTTAGAATTTAGTATAAAGTGAGTCAAGAAGAAAATAAAGCACCAAGCATTGGTATGATGATTACAGCTCACCAATAGGTTGGTGTAAATAGTGATAGGGATACATAGAACTTTGTATAAGAGGATGTTCTGCCGTACGTGCTCTGGTCTGTTATGTCCTCTGTCATGATTTGACTAGCCTGTCTTAAAATTAGAGCTTTGATTTATACTGAGATTACGACAAATCATAGGTAGTACCATACCTATTCAGATAAGAGGAGCAAGTCTTGTCTTTAATTGAATTGGCCAGTATTTCTTCGTTTTGGATGTTGTCATTTGATAAATCACTTTTTTGTTTAAATTAATGTCTTAAGGGACAAGGATGCCTGGACACACACTGAATTTTTGTATTATCAAACATAATTGATATTTGTCTTCTGTTATATATTCATACAAAATGTATAAAATACTCCATACATAAGTCCACTGTTTTAAGTTGAAATTCAATTCGATTATGTGGCATCAAGACCTCAATAAATAAAGCTTCACCATTAGTAACACCATATCCATGAAAATTTTATTTCATAATTTGACAAAATGCATCGGATTACGTGTCTGCGCCTCTCTCTCTCTCCATTTTTTTTTAAATTTAACCAATAGAGCAAAGCACTGAGAGAAAATATAAAATAGTTTTAATGGTACATGGGCAAATTTGACCATTTCCCCCCATTTTATATTTTGAGCAAAACATCAAATGCCATAAGTATGAAAGAAAAAAGAAACATCTATATATTGAAGAGGGCATATTTTGTCATCAACTGTTTCTTGTCCTTTCTTTGATGGAGCATTTTGTTTCATCTCTTTTTGGCATAAAAATTGAGGGTAGCTTGAGATTAGTACGACCATTGTTTTGGCCTAAAATACTTCAAATTCTTTGATGTATAGTCGTATATTCTCCACTTTGACATATAGAAACAAAAAGGAGCTGAAAAAATATAATGGAATTCAGAAGATTGACTCTCCAAGTTTAAAAAACTCAGTGGGGCAGGGATAGGGGTGGGGGTAATACTTTTGAATTATTTTATTTATATATCATTTGATGTTTTCAGCAAAGTGTTATTGTTTAATAGACATGCATCTTCTATTAAAATGATAACCAGAGAATTAAATCAAGATTATTGTAAGTCTCAGTATTCAAAATATTACCAGAAATAGTAAAGAAAGAAATGAAATTATATAAAATTATCTAAGTCCATAGAATTCAGCACCTGAGGTGGTGTGGATAATTTCTTTCCTGGATAAAACAGATAAATTATTACAAAAGTAGTAATATTTCAAACTTTTGTAATTTTAGCAATCTCAAAAATCAATAATGAATTAACAGACAGTCTTAAATTTTTTAATATAAGAAAATATATACAGAAGAAGAGTAAATTTAATATTTAAAAAATACAAAAAAATCTCCCTATTTATAAAATAGGGGTACGAGTGTGGGGCGTGGGTGTGGTTGGGTGAACTGAACCGTGGATAAGAGACAATTTATGTGGAGCACTACTAATTATAAAATTCACTTTCCTCACTTCTACATTTATTTTTCTCATTTTTAGAAATTTATTTTTTTTAAAAAAAAATTAAAAAGTTTTGAACTATTAAATATGAAATAATTGAAAAATCTTTTGTACCAAACACGCCCTAAATCTATATTGTAATCTCAATACGTACTGCTGGAAAATTCATGAATTGATTATAATCCCCGTGAGATGATCCAATGAGGGGAAAAAAAGTAGTTGAAAAAAATTCGAAAGAATACGAAAGCATAATAATTAAGAGACTAATTACTAATTGTTAGTAGTTAATTTATGACACGGGTCTAAGGACACGAAGCAAGTGGACAAAAGTTTAAAAAATAGTGATTGGTAAATAATTATGATGAGGGTAAGAGTTAATACAAAAAGAAGAGACAAAGTATCCAAATTAACAAAAACTGACTGTTACAATATTACACAATTTTATGGAATTAATTGGAAGGTGTCATGTTAGAGATGAATAAATACAAAAAAGTAAGTAAATAAAATAAATACAAAAAAGTTGAATATTTTCTAAAGAAAATACAAAAAAGTTGGGTAATTAACCGGCATTTAAAAAATAAATAAATACAAAAAAGTAAGTAAATAAAGTAAGAATTAAAATTGATTAAGTATGGCGTAAGATTGACAGCGGTGTTTCAAAATCCATTGGTCATTACTCATTAATATGAGTGCTATGCTTATGGCATCTTTTATCAAGTTTTTCTCATGACATAATATAGACATGTTCTTTTATTTGACATTTATCTACTTTTTAGTAGATATTTCTATAAAGTTGAACAGGAAAAAATATTATTTTATATAGCTTAATATATATAAGATGTTATATATAATGTAAATTTTCACGTACACTACTAGATAAGATTGACGCATGTGTATATTTATTCAATTTTATATAAATTTAAGTGTTTATTAATTAGCTCATGCATACTCAAATTGGAGACACATGCTAGTTGAGGCCAAGCTAAAGCGAGCATTTTATATATTATGTTTTTTTTTTCCTTTTAAAATAAAATATTCAAAGAAGGGGAGTCTTGGACTAACTGGTAAAGTTGTTGCCATGAGACCAGGAGGTCACGAGTTTAAGCCTTGGAAACAGTCTCTGGCAGAAATGCAAGGTAAGGCTGCGTACAATAGACCCTTGTGGTCGGGCCCTTCCGGGGACCCTGCGCATAGCGGGAGCTTTAGTGCACCGGGCTTGCCTTTTTTAAAAAAATAAAATATTCAAACAAAAAAATAAGCTGAGGCCCAAAAGTTTATCAAAAGAACGTCTTTCTATCCCCAAAAGATAAATATAAAATTTGTATATATATACTCCCATTTAAAAAGGAATGATCTAGTTTGACTTGGTACGACATTTAAGAAAATAATGAAGACTTTTCAATCTTGTAGACTTGAATTAAAGTTATGTTAAATATACTAAAATGCCCTTTAATTTGTGGTCTTAAACAAACCACGTAAAAAAGTTGAAATTAAAGTTTTGCCAACAAAAGGATCATTCTGTTTTAAATGGATCAAAAAAAAAAAGTATATTTTACTATTATAATTAGAGGAAATAAAAAAATTAATTGTGAGGAATTAGATAGATTGTCATTTTCAAAAGGACTTTTGATAATTCTTGATCGTCCCTCTCCCTCAAATGTTTAATCAATCTTTTAATTTGGTTTCGTGCATGCAATACGTTTGGAGAATGACTAATTGATTGAAAATTGAATGAACTTAAGAGAATAAATCTTATATTATATGCTTTTCTATGCTTACTTAATCCTTCTCTAAATTATTTCACCAAATAATATCATCATTAACGGGTATAATATCATCATCTTGTACCTTTTTTGTTTCATAAACGAACACGACAACCTTAAACACGTCAACATTATTTTTTTAATTATCACATTAAATAATAAGGGAATGAAGTTAAAATGTCAAAAAATCAGATGTATCAATAGAAAAATAGAAATCACTCAAAAAAATAAATAAATTATTTATTCACTTTATCGTTAGCACAACATCTTATGTTGTTCCTTGTCATTACCAGAACTTTAACGCCAAATTTGTGTGTTTTTGATTTTTTCTTTTTTTAAAAAAATCGATATAAATTTACCGCTCAATTTTACATTATAGTTTAAATTTCTCCTCAGATTAAATCGTCAATAGTCGAGGAAAAAAACAAGACTTTAACTTCACAGTGGAGATTATATATTGAACCAGCCATTCATGATCTTTATTTACTTATGAATTCAGAATTTTTCTTGAGGGGAGTTAAAAGATTAAATAATAATAATAATAATAATAATAATAATAATAATAATAATAATAATAATAATAATAATAATAATAATAATAATAATAATAATAATATGTAGTGATTATTATTTGAACTTGGAACTTAAAAGATGATTTTCAATCCCTAAATCATTAAATTAATCCTCAATATTCCCTAAATCATTAAATTAACCTCTAATATTTTATTGAGGATTTTTCAAAAAGAACAAACATTTGAAACATAACAAAACAAAAAATAGTTATAGTTTGTTGAAATTATGATTAATAGTTATATATTATAGGAGAGAGGCGAGCGAGATCAAAAGAGGGATGAGAGAGACAAATTGTATATATATCAAATTGTATGTATATATATGTAAAATAATTGTATATTTGTGACTAATACACATGTATTTATATATCTGGCAAGCGAGATTAAGAGAAGAAGGAGAGTGGCGAGAGAAATAGAGGGGAGAGAAAGGGTGAATTGCATATATATATATTTATACATATGTATTTGTATATCTGTCAAGAGATTGCAGAAAAAGAGAGGAGAGAGGGGAGAAAAAATAATAACAAAACTTTAACTATAGCTATAAATTTTAATTTTTTCAAGTTATAATAATATAATATAAATTTATATCATGTATTTGCCTAGTTACGTAATCTATTTTATTTTTTTATTTAGGGGATTCAAAATTCGTATATGTATATTTTTTTTTCAATTTTTTTTTTTTTACAAGGTAGAGATATTTGGCTTTACTGACCGGAGAATTTGAAAGGCGTAGTAAACATAATTACAAAGTGGAAAATTTAATGAGCATTATTGGGATGTAATTTATTAAAGTAAGGACAAGACAAAAAGGAGGAAAATGCACGAATTCGGAAGAAGCATGTATAATCCTAATAACTAAATTAGAGAATGTCCATTTCAATCAAATACAAGTAATTTCACAAGAAAACAAAACTGTAAGCAATACGTGGATGCAAATAGCAAACGCCAAGGGTACATAATCATTGCCCACTTAAACAACTTTTTATTATATTTTCAAGTCATTGAAATTTTTGAACTGCCACCAAATCACTATTTCTTTAAAACAAAACCCAAGAGCATAAGTTATGGTATTAAAAAGTTCTCTATAAGTGAATAAATTAAAATGGAAAGTTGTCATCCATTTTGTCTAATCGATGGGCTATTTTGTCCAAAGGATAAAAAAAAAACAGGAAAATGACTTGCAATTTGAACAAAGAAAGTGACATTTGACCACCTCTTTTTTTTACCTCAAATATTAATAGCCCGTGGAAGTTCCAAAAAAAATTTGCCTCTACTTAAATCTTTGAAGGTCTTATCTACCTTTTTTTAATTAAAAAAACTTGCATACATGTCAATCATTTATTGAATAAATAGTTTGGATAATTTTATTCAATAAAATTTAGACAAGAACGAAGAATAAAAGAAGTATGTTTTTGTCATATGTCCCTCACCCCCACTTTTATAGAAGTATGATTTATCTTGTGCGCATTCAAAGAATAACGATCGCGAGTTATCATGTTAAATAAAAAAAAAAAGTATGTTGCTGTATTTGGCAAGATTTGCTGCTCCTTTCCAATGTGGTTTGTAGCTCTATTATTATAGTCTTTAAAGATAAAGGTTGAATTTGAGTTAGGAAAAAATCTTGATTATATAAGATAGCAATAATAATATATTCAATAAGGATAAATAATACCACCTTAGGCAAAGTAATACAGGAAAAATGATAAATGACTGGCTAAATAATTACAATCCTTAACTAATTTTGTCATAATGAGCTTGGAATATGTCATAATTCATAATCATCATATTTTTATTTTCAGGAACCTTGATTATATAGTGTGCTAATTTAATTATCTTCTTCTTCTTTTCAACTTTACCTCTTTCAAATTACGTAACTAGGTCAACTTCTTCTTAGTAAGTTAACTACGTCAAATCAAAGTGAAAGTCTGAAATTTACTCTAGTAAAACTTCTTGAAAAAATAATAATTGCAAGTTTAACTAAATAGGTAGTAATGATATATATCTTTTCCAAAAGTATAAGAAACGGTAGATTAAATTTTCTGTTTATGGACAAATAAACTGATATTTACTAAAACAGTAACTACAGATATTGAAAAAGATCCATGATAAAAAGACAGAAAACAGAGCAAAGTTCTGAAACCAAAAAGCTCCATCATCAATCAATCAGCTTTTAACAAGCCCATTTCAGTGTCTCAAAGCTGCAACAAATTAAGCTTTCACCAGCTGCTGCCGACTGCTCCAGAAAATAGCCACAAAAATCTGTACTGTGATCTGCCCACCATGGCGAGTACAGCAATCCTTCAACTGAGTCGCTCAGCCTCAACTCAGTTTTTGGATCTTCACTCTCTTCTAAATTAGGCAGCTCAATAATCTCGCAAAGCTCTTCAGATCCCGTTGATATTGTTGTTGTTGAAGACGACGAGGATGAAAAAGATGAGGATGAAGAAGATGGGTCCCTCATTGAAGCTGCTTTAGCAGCAGCAGCTTGAACATCTCTGGGTGAATTTGAAACTGGACGAGGCAGAGAGTCGATTAGATGAGGGAAATTGAGAATGGCGGAATTTCCTTTGATGCTTATCGCTGCTACGTCATGTGCCCTAGCGGCCATTTCTGCTGTAGGGTAAGTACCGAGCCAAATCCGAGATTTCTTCCTTGGTTCACGAATTTCAGATACCCATTTCCCCCAACTTCTCATCCTAACTCCTCTGTAAATTTGACGTCTACTCTCACTATTACTATTAACCCTCTGTTTCTTCTTTGGCCGTTTCTTCTCTTCTGGTAATTCTTTTGACGATTTAAAAACCGATTTGTGCATGGAATCAGCGGACAATGAAGAAGAGGAAGAAGAAGAAACAGAGGAAGTAGTATTAGAGCTCTCTGCTTCTGAAATTTGTACTTCAACTTCCGCCATTAATGTAGAGAAGCAGTAATCCCGTGAAGCTTCTTAATACAAGTCGGTTAATGCAATGAATAGAAGTGTTTCCTTTTTGGGTGGGGAAGAGTTCTACATATTGAATGACAAAAAAGAGTTCATATTATATATTATTGAGTGAGTGTTGAGAGTATGAAAGTTGCTAGAAAAAAGATGAAGAATGAAAGTGAAAGATGAAAAGAAAGGACAAAATTTTGGAAGTGCCCGTTGGGTATTGCTGAAAGTGGGAGCGGGCGTTTTTATAGCGAAAGCAGACGAATTTACGGGGGTATTAAGGTATACTTATATAAAAGAATCAAACTAGACAAGTTTGGTGGGATGAGCTAGGCAAATTTCTTGCTTTCGCTCCTAAGTGATTTCAAACTTGAGACCTCTAATATGGGAACCCCTAAATTCGAGCTACTGGACCAACTTGAAAGATTTTTACTCAGTGTTTGGTTAAAACTATTAGGCGATTATTAAATTATGTATTTTATTATTTATAATTTAATAATGAAATAAATTATCTCTTATATATAATAAAATATTAATTAATTTTTCTAATAATTTGTTTTCAACCAAATAATTCGAATGATGTAATATATAGTACACATTGTTTTTTCAACTTTTAACGCGGTACAACACGACTATAATACAAACCAATGTACTAATACACAATATAGAACTATACAATTTACCTCAGACTAATAAGATTGTAGAGCATGGTTGAAGTTTGTGCTTTTTCTAATTAGAATTTTGAAATCTTTAAAGTTAAAAAAAATATTAATGATAATGTCGCCTTCAATATTAGTAATAATAAATGCCGAGTTCCAATTCATTAAAAATGGCTAAACTATTTGCAAGTTTAATTACTTTAACACAATAAAATAACTTTATGACTTTGCCATAATATTAATTACTTTTAAGACTGCACTTATAATAAAATTACGTTAAATATATTATTATTATATTATCATACGAATTAGTCAATTAATTCACATACCAACTATATAAAACGTCTCTTATGTACTCATTAGAGATGAAACTAGTCAAATACAATGACTTTATTAGCCTTATCCTTGAACAGGGGGTAGGTTTTAAGGGGGCCCTCAAGAAGAATGGGTCATCAGCTAAGTGCTATTGAACAAAAAGGTTCCTAACTGTGTACCAAAAGACAAAAAGAAAAAATGTTTAGATTTTTGTTCTTCTTTTTCAAGCATATACGTTACGTTAGAAATAAATTTCCTTTTGGTAAAACAACAACGTCATAGTCATACTACACGTATCTTTCATTCATGTGTCCGTTGGAAGTTGTACAGTGTTATTATAAATTTGTCCGTTACTATACTTGTTCAAAATATTTAAAAACAAATATCTCACCATATCTACAATCTCCAAATTTATAGCTCCTGAAAAGTTTTACTTCTCTCCTGGAACACAGAATAAAATCAAACTCGTTTTACTGTACACACAGCGGCAAAGCTGCCACAGTTTTTGACCTATTTCTGGACAAAGAAAAAAAAAAGTTTACCAAAGCTTTTTTGTTTATAATAATAAAAAGAGAAAAACATTAAATTGTTATAGTTAAGTAAATAATAAGTTGCATCAAATTCAACGGTATTTTTAATATTTTTCTCCAATAAGAAAATACCTGGACGGAAGTTATATTAGGTTCAAATTTATATCGAACTCTTACGTAACCTTTTATTACAACCATGCGCTAACACACACATAAATAGGTGTAAATTTCCTAAATTATCAGGTAATTTTAACGCTAATAACTGAAGAAAAGTAATCAAACAATCTGAGGGGATGAAGAATTGAAGATGAAAGGAAATTCCATTACTGTAGGTCTGCTCTCTGCAGCCTAAGAAGCAGCCAAAAATACAGAATGAGTTACTTCTCTCTATTAATTAACAAGGAGTATTTATACTAATTAGTTAAAAGTAATTAGCTAACTCTTAACTAACTAATAACCTCCTAACAAACTCTTAACTGTCTAACTAACCATCTAAGCTTGTAACTAACTATTTCTACACTCCCCCTCAAGCAGATGGTTTGAAAATATCCTTTAGACCAAGTTTCTTTAGAAGATATTCATGTGGTGTCCTTGCCAGTGCCTTGGTAAGTATATCAGCTGCTTGTTCTTTGGTTGATACATGTCTAGTCTTCAGCAACCCTTGACTGATTCTTTCCCTCACAAAATGACAATCAATGTCAATGTGTTTAGTTCTTTCATGAAATATTGGATTGGCTGCAATTTGAATGGCTGCCTTGCTGTCACACATTAGTTCCACAGGTTGTCTGATTTCCACTCCTAGTTCTTTCAATAATCCAGTAAGCCATACAATTTCTGCTGTACAGTTTGCCATACTTCTGAACTCTGCTTCAGCTGAGCTTCTAGAGATTGTTTCTTGCTTCTTTGACTTCCAGGATACTAAGGCATCACCAAGCTTTACAATATATCCTGTTACAGATTTCCTGGTTTCCACACATGCTCCCCAATCTGAATCACAATAGGCTTCTAGTTGAGTTGAACTTTTAGCAGGCATGAATAACCCCAAACCTGGTGTCCCTTTTATATATCTGATCACTCTCATAGCTGCATCCAGATGTGACTTCTTTGGATTATGCATGTATTGACTGAGTACCTGTACCACAAAAGAGATATCTGGTCTGGTCATGGTTAGATATAATAACCTTCCCACAAATCTTTGATATGTTGAAGGATTACTTAGTTCTTCATCTTCATCTGCTTCCTTTCTTGGAACATATCTGTCATACTCTACAGAAGTAAGGTTCTGACTTGTCTCAAGAGGAGTGACAGCAGGTTTTGCACCACTCAATCCAGCCTCAGACACTAGTTCAAGTGCATACTTTCTCTGGCACATAACTATGCCTTCTTGTGATCTAGCCACTTCAATCCCTAAAAAGAATTTTAATTCACCAAGGTCTTTCATCTTGAACTGTAATTGAAGATCTTTTCTAGTTTGTTCTATAAGTGCTTGACAGCTTCCAGTGATAAGAATATCATCCACATATACCAGTATTATTATCTTCTCTTTTCCTGCAGTTCTTGTGAATAGAGAATAGTCATAATGACTTTGAATAAATCCCATATGCACAAGTGAATCAGTTAATTTTCTATTCCATTGTCTAGGGGCTTGTTTCAAGCCATATAGAGACTTGTTGAGTTTGCAGACCTTCTTGATCTCCCCCTGTCTGGCAAACCCCTCAGGCACAGTCATATATACATCTTCTAGCAGATCACCATTTAGAAAAGCATTGTGAACATCCATTTGATAAATGGCCCAATTACAGGAAGCAGCAAGAGCAACCAAAGTTCTAACAGTTACCATTTTGGCAACAGGAGAGAAGGTCTCTGAGTAATCCAAACCAGCCTGCTGATTATATCCCTTTGCCACCAGTCTGGCTTTGTACCTTTCAACAGCTCCTGAAGCTTGGTACTTTACCTTGTAAACCCACTTGCAACCAATTGGTGACTTTCCAGGAGGAAGATCAACCAATGTCCAGGTATTATTCTCTTCTAAGGCAGTAATTTCAGCCTCCATTGCTTTTATCCAAAGTGGATCCTTGGAAGCCTGATGAAATGTTGTTGGTTCAACAATAGTGGAATAGGCTGCAATAGCCTTTTGGTAAGGATCTTTAAGATGAGAGTATGTAATATAGGATGATATTGGATAGGAACAGGTAGCATTTGATGAGGTAACAAAGTCATGCATCCAAATTGGAGGATGCTTAATCCTGGATGACCTTCTGAGACAGGCATTTGGATCAGGTTGACTAGATTCTGTAGTAGGAATAGGACTAGTTGATTCTGTGATACTAGATGAGTGTGAAGGATTATTCTCCCCCTGAGTGAGAATAGACTCTGTGGTGTTAGGAACATATATAGGATATGAATGAGACTCAGTAGGTGTTGAAAGATCCAATACTGGAAATAAGGGTGTGCCAGAAGATTGGACATGAATAAATGGAAAAATTGTTTCTACAAACACTACATTCCTATTCACAAACAATGACTTGGAAGTGATGTCATATAGAATATACCCCTTCTGAGTTAGAGAATAACCCAAGAATACACTGGGAATAGCCCTTGGGAAAAACTTATCTGACACTTTGGTATTGGATGCATAAGCTAAACATCCAAATACTTTTAGATGACTTAGGGAAGGAGGATGTTTAAACAATAGTTCAAAAGGAGAGAAAGTTCAGAATTCTGGAGGGTGTTCTATTTAGGAGATATACTGCTGTTTGAACACACTCACCCCAGAATCTCAAGGGTATAGCAGCTTGAAATCTGAGAGCCCTAGCTACCTGAAGAATAGACCTGTGTTTCCTCTCAACTACCCCTTCTGCTGAGGAGTGTATGCACAGGAAGTCTGATGAAATATGCCAAGTGTTGATACAAGAGATTTAAACTCTTTACTCAGAAATTCACCACCATTATCAGTCCTTATGGTTTTGACAGAGGTAGAAAAGTAATTGTTTATTCTGGTAAGAAACTCTTTGAGCACTATACACACTTCAGACTTGAATTGTATAAGAAAGATCCAAGTGTATCTACTGTAGTCATCAACAACAGTAACAAAAAATCTTCTATTACTATGTGTAGCAACTCTATAAGGTCCCCAAATATCACAGTGAAGTAATTCAAAAGGTGATTTAGTACTGGAGTTACTCAATGGAAAAACAAGTTTGGTATGCTTAGCTAAAGGACAGACTGTGCATTTGTGATCTTCAAGGACAATATTTTGAAGGCTTTTGTGTCTTCTGATGATGTCTAATGGAGCATGTCCCAATCTTCTATGCCACAAAGAACTGGAACAGGAATGAGCTTCAGGAATAGATCTATCAATCTTATTCATCATACAGTGAGAAGCTTGAGCATTAGATGTAGACTCTCTGAGTATGTATAGACCTTGATCTTCTTTACCAATCCCCTTCACCAACCCAGTGTAGAGATCCTGGAATATGCAGAAATTAGGAAAAAAACTCACTGAACATTGTAATTCCTTGGTTAGCTTAGAGACTGATAATAGGTTGCATTTGAAGTTTGGAAGAAACAATACATTGGACACCTGTTGATTTCCCAAAATATAGGATTTCCCAGTTTGAGTAATCTGAACCTCATCTCCTGTTGGTAAGTGTACATAACTATGTGTATGCTGTGAAACTTCATTACAATCATGTAGTAGCTCAATGCTTGAGGTCATATGATTAGTAGCTCCTGTGTCTACTATCCATTTAGAGTTGACTGTATTAGTGTTTAGAGAGGATATTATACCTGCATTTGCTGTAGGGGGTTGGATATTCTCTTCAGTCCCTTTGTTTAGTAGTTGAATAATTTGATGATATTGCTCCTGAGTGAAATGAGGAGGCATCTGATTTCTGGTAGTTGAACTTGGACTCTCATGAGTACTTTCTGCAAGATTTGCATATTGAACTCCTATCTTCTTCTTACTTCTGGGCCAGTCTGATGGATAGCCAATAAGTTTGTAGCATCTCTCTTTTGTATGTCCAGTATACCCACAGTGCTCACATATTACTGATGGCTTTCTCTGAGGATTTTGATTTGTCTTGTTGTTGTTCCAGTTTGTATTCATATTATATCCTTTTCCTTGACTGTGTGAGCCACTCTTTTGGCTGAAGAACACAGCTCCCTCTAATGTATCACTCACTTTGTTTGCAACACTTGCAATAGCCCTCTGACTTTCATAGTCAATCACCATAGAATAGGCCTTGTTCAAGGTAGGTATAGGCACTAACATCAAAATCTGACTTCTACACTGGCTGTAGGTCTCATTTAACCCCATCAAAAACTGCAACAGCCTCTGATAACCATGATGTTGCATATAGTTTTGAGACTCAGAGCAATTACACCCAGGGCAAGGCATTAAAACATCAAACTCATCCCATAGATTTCTTAGTTTGGAAAAATATTCTGCCACAGACATGGTACCTTGTCCTAGAGTTACTATTTCTCTATGTAGATAGAAGATCCTCGACCCATTCACTGTATCAAACCTCTCCTTCAAATCAAGCCATACCTTGTGAGCATTTGAGGCATATATAATGCTGCTCAACAAGGTTTTTTCCACTGAATTCATTATCCAAGACAAGACAACAGCATTCACCCTTTCCCATTGGTCATGCAAAGTAGAATCGAACTTATCTTTTGTATGTCTACCATCCACAAACCCCAATTTACTTTTGCCCAATAATCCTATAGTCATTGATCTACTCCAAATAGCATAATTCTCAGATCCAGTTAGTTGTATGGAAATCAAGGAACTACCTGGAGTATCAGCCGGGTAGAGGTAAAGTGGATGAGTGTGATCGATCTCTATGCGACTGGTGCTTCTGATTCCAGTCGAATTTTGAGCTGCATGTGGACTTCCAGTTGCCATCTAATAAATTCCTCTCTTAAACCTCTAGAATCTGCTAATTTTCTGGCAATTTCTTCAACTCTTCCAGTGAACTCCTCTTCTTCTTCTTATCAGAATTTCTCCTCACAATCTTCTTTCAATTTGAGCTTCTCAAAGCTCTAATCTCCTGATCTTGAACCTCCGCTCTGATACCATGAAGAAAAGTAATCAAACAATCTGAGGGGATGAAGAATTGAAGATGAAAGGAAATTCCATTACTGTAGGTCTGCTCTCTGCAGCCTAAGAAGCAGCCAAAAATACAGAATGAGTTACTTCTCTCTATTAACTAACAAGGAGTATTTATACTAATTAGTTAAAAGTAATTAGCTAACTCTTAACTAACTAATAACCTCCTAACAAACTCTTAACTGTCTAACTAACCATCTAAGCTTGTAACTAACTATTTCTACAATAACATACTCTTTTCCTTTTAAAGTATTAACGTTTGTTAAGTATTACTTTTCAAGAGTCAAATTATAGGAATTTTTATCAAAATTTTAAGATATGTAATTTTATCATATGCATATGAGAAAAATTACAACTTGTAATATTTTTCCGTATAGCTTTAAATATTTAATTTATAATTTTAAAATATTTTGAATATTTGTCAAATTGGAGGGTTTACCATTTTATCAAGTCATTTAACTATAACTTCTTCGAAAGTGATTTGAGGGTGTCAATACTTTTTATCCATAGTATATGTTAATACTCTTTACCTAATCATATTTACATCTTTTATTTTATTCGTAATTTACTATATTTACCGCGACAGATTAAATATTTATGCAGTCTTCTTTGAGTCTTTTGACTTCCACGAAATTAAAGGATGTAAATAAATTAATAAGTAATTACTATATACATGGATTTTGTGTTTTGGTATGTGACTATTTCTAAAGATCAGAGAATGATATGAAGATCTCAAAACAATATTAATAATATCACGAGATATTAACATGACCTGTATAATAGGACTTTCAAACAAGTCATATTTTTAATAAATCTAAATTAAAAATAAAAGTCAAACTATATTGTGATAATTAACATTATAAAGACAACGTTTATAATCATACGAGTGAAATTCATTCTCAAGTTACTAAAATAGAAAAAAAAATATCTGAATGTTATAAGTACAATAATTGAAGATCGATCTTTCTCGCTTGTTATAGTAACATAGACCCATTCGATCGATAAATAAAACTTGAAACTAGATACTTGAGTGAAGTAGCATACAGAAATTTTGTACATGAAACCATTGTTCCCTACATTAAATAGAATATAGGTCAAGAAGACTTGCTCAACCAGCAGGGCCATCACGTTACAAGTAGAAAACAAACTCACAAGTCCTTAATAAACGCTAACCAATAAACTTTCATACCAAATCTGAAAATATCTCAATGTCCCCATATGTTTTTTTTTCCATTCAGTTCTGTTCTATTAATATACTTGTACTAGATTTCTCTTTTGCTGACATCCATGGTACCCAAAAAACAAAATATAGCCATAGTTTACATAATTATATTTTGTTCAAATGCTACTTCACCATAAATCGACAAATTTGCCTCGAGTGTACTAATTCTATTTGCTGTACACTACAACTGCCCTTTATGTCCCTTGTGTACTAGACTATATTAACTCTATAAGAATATATTGGCTACAGTCACCTGTCTTGTCTACTCTCTTCGTGCAATGTGTGATCGTAGATCTTAAGATTACAGGTTTTAGTCATTAAAAAGCATATAAACAAACTCATAGGAGGAGTTGTTAGAAAACTTAAAGAATTTATCCAACATTATAAGTAAATCTCTAGACATGAACATCAGAAAGATAAAAACGCTAACCTTGTTCCATCGTAATAACTTTGATTTAAGAAAATAGGATCTTCTAAACCTTGAAGATAGTTATCTGAAATATTCTTTGTCGGAGAGAAAAAAGAAAAGAACGTACTTTAGATTCATTTATTCATAGATTTGGATATGCCTTTTCATATTGAAAAGATACATTTTCCAATAAATCTCCATCAGACTTAAGAAAAAGTCCATGGGTTCTTAAGTTTATTAAAAATAAACTCATATTAATAAATATTTACTGTTAAGACCCAAAACTTCACTTAATACTTTATTAGATCATATAATGAGCTTCTTTAATAATGATATGTGTATGTATAATAAATTAATATGTAAGTCCATAGAATTACAAAATTACTAACAGGAGTAATGTTTCGAAGTTTTGCGAAAACGAAAATTATTTCTTCCTTATAATTTATGTTAACAATAAAAACTACTCTTCGCAATCCGACGTAGGTTGTAAAGTTTTTTAAAATAGGAATTTATAAATAGATAAAGTCGATCATTTGATATAAGTTGTTTAAAAATAATAGAAAATATGAAAAAGAGCAAATGATTTCTGTAAATTATGTGAAACAGAATAAAAATATACTCAGTTAATAATCTAATTTAAAAATTTTTTGTCATCAATAGCTTGGTTCAAATGTGTTTTTATTGTTACTTAATAGGTAAAAAAATCCCTTGTTTCCAAATAAACATAATATTTCTTCCTTTTTATAAAATATTCTTTTTCTATTAATATATATTTTATTAGCAAGATTATCCTCGAAAAAAATTATAAAAAAAGTCTTATTCTAGTATGAAGTTTTTTATCATTATCTAAATAAAATTATATAATGTGTTTAATATAATCTTATATACATGATATATTTTATTAAGTAAAAAGTACACGAAGTTACTCTATTAATGTAATTGGTAAAATGATGTTAAGAAAGGAAAAAACATTTCCTACATTTTTATTAGTTAAAAGTGATTATAAAAGAAAGAAAGCACAAATAGGATATATATATAAACATATATTCTAGAAGAGCATTTTTGACGCCTCGAGATAGGAGAGTAGCGGGTGAGACAAGAGAGAGACTAGTGAGATTTGTCTATGTGTTCCAGAGACATACAAATCCATTTAAATATAATGTATCTAAATTAAATTATATCTAATTTTAGTCTCATATATCTGAGAAACATATAATCAAAATTTAGAGTGATTTATAATTTTGAATGCTCATGATAAGTAATTAAATTTTAAACTAGTGGAAAGTTTTGGTAAGTTATCCATATTTTTAACCCTTTTTTCCATATAAAATATGCTCCACCTGGTAGGTTGTTATTGACAATACGTGCAAAAATTTGTTTACTAGGCGGTCCACTTTTGGGCCACAACTTGTTTCCTTGTTAGAGGCTGATTAGAACTGGGCCGAGGTAGATGGACCTATATATTGTTGGGATATAACGTCTAATTTTATACCAAAATAAATAAATAATTCATAAGCGGCTATTTTTATCGTTTTCATATCTCATGTTTTTAATTATTTTTGAGTGTTTAATGTCATGAAAACATATGTGTACTCTGATATTATCAAGAATAAAGAGATAATGTTTTAGTGAAACTATTTAATACTGTCAAAATGTATATATACACACACAATCTGATAATATCAAAAAGAAAAAAATAATATTTTTTGTCAAAAATACTACTCAATTATTTTTAATATTATTAAAATATATAAATTTTAGTGACATCAAGAAGAAAACGTGAAGCACTTCATTTCGTATTTATATTGAACGGATGGATTAATTTCTTTCGAAAAAAATTGCCTTGATTTAAAAGGAAAAAGGCCCATCACACTAATAAGAGAATCTCTCCGTTTCATTAGTTTCGAGGAAGTAGTAAGTGAACTGAATTCAGCGGAAGGAAACTATCAAATATGTGGACTTATTTATAGGATTTAATAATATTTCTTCCATCTCATTTTAATTGAGTTATTATTTTACACTTTTTAATAATTAATTTAATTAATTTTTTTAAGTAAAACAGATTTTTTAAAATAAAATTTTAAATATTAAAAAATTATAAGAAAATTTTTATTGATTGAAACTTTTTTCATGTCAATAAGATATAAAAGTATATCTTTAAATGTTAGTAGTCAAAATCTATATAGTTTGACTCTAAAATAAAAATATGACATAAAAACGGGACGAAGGGCGTACCATGCTACATTACCATTAAGGTATGATCGGCTTTTGTGTTTGGATGGATTTATGATCTGCTTATTTTATTGATCTAGTTTATTTTATTTCCTGATTTCATCCATTTACCTAATTGCTTGGCATGCAATTTGAATTGATTCATGAAAAGTTTCGTCTAAATTTTTTAAAAAGGTATTTATATAATTTGATGTTATATATAGTTATAATATTAAAAAAAAAAAGTTTTAACAGATACTTAAATAAAAAACTTAACTTAGTACGAATTGCGCAGGTTGAATGATGACTTAATTTTCGCTCCTCTCAGTCCAATTCATTTCAACTCAAATAACTTTTGAATTCATCAATAATCCACTAGTATATTTTCTGGTTTTTGTTTACTTGAGCAACATATAGTAATGGAGTGGGATCAATAAAGTGAGTTTGTTCAACTAATATTGTTGAGATTATTTTGCACATCTACGTAAGCTTAACCTTAAATTAAATTTTGAAGGAGTTGCTTAGTCTCCCCTTAATTTGCCCAAAAGTTTGCAAGTTGTTCATCAATTAATATCTTCCTCCGATTTTTGAAAGAAGTAAAAAAATATTTCATGAGAAATATATAAACTTTAATTAATTATTAGAATAAACATTGTTATAGTGGTTGATCAATATTTTCTGTTTTTTTAAATAAATACGTGTCACATATATTCTGTTTGAATGTTTTGGTTAGAAAATAGGACTAAGTTTTAGCAGCTTAGCACGTCTGTTTTATAAGGAGAAAAATGGTTTCGTTGCATCACAACATCATCATGCACTTTCAACAACTTTATTCCACCAATTTTCTTTCTACAGTTTGACCAACATCAAAAAAATAGTTGTTTTGTTGAGATGTAGTATAATTATTTTTAAATATTTGGCGTAAAAAATTCAATTATCATATCGTTCGTCGATGAAACGTATTCATTTTCCCCTCTCATAATTGAATTTATATGAATAGAGATAACCAATACATTTCATATCGCTCTATAGAAGTGACAAATGAGCTGAACAATGTTTAAATTTAATTTGCCCAACTTTTACTTATTTAAATTTGTTTCTTTATTTTTTTAATAATTATTTGATACTTTATATGAAAGTTGTTTTATAACTATATATAATACATTATATATATAAAAAAAATTATGAATTATTTTAGTAAGACTTTTAATTTTGTTACCAGATCATATCAAATTTAGTACGTCGATGTGGCATGAGCGTGAAAGAGGTTCAAGAATTTATTTTCTTTTTATAAGGAGTAAAATTACTTATTAAATAGCATAAAATAAATTAAATTAAAATGACTAAACTGATAAATGAGCAAGTCAATGATCAAACTAAATCAAGATAATTATAATTCCATGAGTTAATTTTGGCTCTAATTGAATTTTTCTATATATAAAAGAAAAAGAAAAGCAACTTAAAATGAGAACGTGCGTGCGTATATATAAAAAAGCCATTGCCTGGCGTTGAGAATGAAAATTAGCTGAGAGAATAATGGAAATTTCTTCTGATTCCAGTAGAATAGAGGAAGAGTATGGGTCGCTTCCTCCTCTCTATTTCATTTTGACCTTAATTTGGTTCCTCTCCGTCTGTTTCTGGACCATCAACAATTGCAGAAACCGCCATTTTCAGGTCTATTTCTTTTTCTCTTTCTGCTCCTTTTTCCCTTTCTGTAGTACCGGTTCATGGAGAACGAGTAATTTGATGCATCTGGTAGCTGAAACATATTTATTGATCAATAGTTTTTAGCTTAATTTCGCGCTGTGCTATTGTGAAATTTTGTTTTATAATTTATTCGTTTTTCATACATGAATAAGCTCCTCAGAGTGATTTGCTGCCGGTTTATCGAGGTTTTATTTAATGTCGTCAGTTAGTTTCTCTCAGTTATGCGTTTGGAAGACTTCATTTATGAAATTTACCAGTTTTCTAATTCTGTATAGCGTTCCCGATTTGTCGTTTACTAACTATTGAAGTAATTTGTTTAATTTTGTTGTTTATATGCACTAGAACAGACGAATAGATTGCAATGGACGCTGGCTACTGTTCCACTGATCAAAACTCTGCAACTTACCTTATCTTTCCTCTTTTGGTAAGACCTTTTGACTTTTTTTAGGGATAAACTGAAGCTTTCCTCCAAATTTGACTGTTTGATGCAGATTTATGAAACAATTTGTTAATTCGATTTGATTGAAATTGATTATCTTACCATGGCCTGCTCTACTAAATTTTTTAGATTTAAGTCGATAGTTTCTGGGCTCTATTTCTTGAAGGATACAACTACATATAACATATTTGCTCTGAAATTAAACTTGCTCATTGAATGTTCTGTTTTTACTTATTGTTCTCCTATTTGATGTTGACTTGCAGGTACTCATGCTTTTATCATCATGTATGCTCTCTGTGGATATCATTTGGTGTCTATGTTACTGGAATTCTGTTCCAAACAGTAACTTTTGTTTCATTCTTACTCATTTCTAATGGATACTGCATCACATGTGAACGTCTTTCAATACATGAGCGCCGCATCACAGCTGCTCTTGGATGTATTTTCTACTTGACTCATGTTGGCTACAGAGCTTCTGTACCTTATTTCTCTGTGAGTCTGCTAGGTTCTTCTGACTTTGAAAAAGTGCAGCATTGCCTACTGCATTATCCTTATATATCTTTTTCGCACGATGAATTAGTTATGCAGCATTGCCTACGATATTATTGTTCTGTTTAGTTTTCTTTGTTAGATTGTGAATTAGTTGTGCAATATTGCCTTTTGCATTTTTGTTTTATTGTAATTTCTTTGTCACACTACTAATTAGTTGTGTAGCATTGCCTACTTCTTTATTGTTTTCGCACATGATATTAATTCTTTTGTTACGTATGTGATACAGGTACTTCTCACAGTTGGCTATTTTATTTCATTTTATGTAATATTCAAGCACATATCACAGAACTTGATAGTTCTGCAAGAACAGTTGACCTTTATAGAGGATGAGGAAATCCCTGCAATGCATGAAGCAATCCACGCAAAGTATACAATGCTCAAGTATGCAATTATAACTAATTTTAATATGGTATCCCATACTTCTGGACTCAGTGTTTCATGAATTATTGGGTTTTAACTCTGTGCTTTTCCAGAAAATTTCAAAATGCAATGCAAATGATGGCTGTGGCAGAACTGGCGGTATTGACACCCACCTTTATATGTTCTCAGTAGTCAGTTTTTCTGTAAAATCTTGTGATAATCAGGTATTTTAATTTTCAGGTTCTTATAAACATGGACAATTCAATAAGTAACTACTGGCTGCGATTGTTGGTTCGAGAGTGGGCACAGTTTTGTATACTCTCTTACATAGGGTAAGTGAAAATTTCAGCCAGTTTTTGGGTTTATTTTAGTATTCCTTATCTACTTGTGATCTGAGAATATCATTAATCTTTTATTTACCTCAGGTGGACCTTCAGGTCAAAAGACTTAGCACCACGCTTCTCTGTTATGCCTGTAATGAAGTCTATTGGGGAGAGAACGGTACCTCCTATTTATAGCATTGTAAGTGTCCTTTGATACCAGAATTCTAATTGCCTTCCTTAGAGTTGACTGATCTTGGTGAGTATTGTCTATCTATTGTCTAAGATTTGATATTAGCGAAAAAAAATTGGAAGTGGAATGAGATGATCATCATCTCCTTGTTTGACAAAAGCAGTAGAGATAAAAGAGAAACTTGAACAGTACATAATGATTTCTGAATGGTCAAATATGATAAAGATTAAACTTTCAAAACGATGTCCTTTTTCTTTTGCAATTCATCGCGCCTTCTCCCCATATATTTGGAAGACTTAGCCAGATATTATTTGAAACCGTGCCCCTGCCAACTGCCACCAGCAACGAATAGCTACATATAGAATAAATATGTGTTGCCTTAGTCCCCCTCTCCATTTTTTAGTATAAATTCTTATTTTTTAATTCAGTTCAGCCTTTTCTGAATAATAATAGGGATGGAAATGGGTGGGTGCGGGGCGGGTTGAGCTCAACCCGCAATTTTTTAAAACCGCCCCGCCCCCGCATGGTGACTTTTTCCATTTTCAAACCCACCCCGCCCCGCTTAAATTTTTAAAATTCTTTTTTTTAAATTGAATTTAATATGAAAAATTTAAATTCATATATATATTTTTAATTTTTTACTAATTAAGTATTTTTAGTTAATAGTTAAACAATTGTTTCTTAATCGTTAATTAAAAGTTTCTAATTAACATTTTAACAACTAATAATTTGTCGGACATGTCTAATTTAAATTTTGGAAAAAAAATAAAATTAAAGTCAATGTTTAATATAAAAAGAAGATTATATATTTGATTTTTACTAATTACAAATATTTAATTTTATTCAAATTTCGATTTGGTTTTTAAAACCCGCTACCCGCATTAATTTTAAAAATAGCTACTTCAACCCGCTCTGCCACCCCCCCCCCCCCCCCCCCCCCCCGGCCATCCCTAAATAATAATATTTTGTAATTTGCATAGCTGCTTGTGGTTGACTGTTTGATTTTAATTAGTAGCATCATGAGTTAAAGAAACTTTAAGGTAGGCATATGGTTTGTATTGGAGCTGGATTCAGGAGTATACCTCATAGTATCTCATAATTGTACATATACTGTTGGATGGATCCCAAAACCTCTAATCTTCAGTTCTGATACTGCAGGAAATGGATGCAGCTACTTTTAGAGACTTCTGTAGCTATGGATGGCATATAGGGGTGGTGAGTATTCATTCACGAAAGTTGTTCTTGAGTTTCTCCCACTGCACATCATCTTTGTAACTTCTCCATGGTGGTGTTGTCATCAACTAACTGCCAATCAGAACTTGATTTGAGTTTCTGCAACTTCGACAAGACAATTTTGTTTCCTTCACATATGTTTCTTGGCAAAACAGTTTATAATCTTCATATCTGTCATGATTATTTTTAATCTTCATATCTGTCATGATTATTTTTGTTTAACTGATGACATTTGATATCTGAACTAAAATCGGATTCTGATCTTGCAGCCAACTTCACCCGAGAAGGGAAGCTTAACTAATTCAGTCTTAGTGGTAGTTCAACATCCCCATGTGTAGATTGACACCAGCTGACTCTCATTCTCAGACTGTAGCTTAGCTACTTATGCTGCAGATGTGTGTGATTCATTTGTCACCATTCGTAACAGAAGCCAGTTTCAGGACATGCTGCAGATCAACATCACCTACTTATAGGGAAGGAGGATTATGATCAGTATTTTCTGTAAATCTTTGTACACACTTCTTCTGAGGAAACCTCAGAGGTTTTCGGCTGTAAACTGTACATTGTTCCCTGGATATTGTCTGCTTCAGGTGTCCATATTTCAGTGAATACAAAGCTTTGCTTTGAGGCAAATGCACCGTCAGTTGTTCCTCTAGTTTGCAGCTTAATATTATAGTTTCAGTGAAGAAAAAAAAGGAAAAGAAAACTGACTGATTCAAATACTAAATATTTCTCGAGTGTGTAGACCGCAAAGCCTTGGAGCACTCCCAATAATTAGAACGTCAGGCAACATTCTGCTCTTAATGCAAGAGCGTTTTTTTTTCTTTTTCAGGAAACTAATGCAAGTGCCTGATTGTAATGCTAAAATTTACAAAGCAAAAGATGTCAAATTTGATTATAAATTTGCAATTATGCATTTGTATTGTACGTAATTGGACGTGTTTGTTCACCAGAAGATATTGGACAACACTGCGGAATGTGGTATGACATTCCGAAACGGTTCAAAATCAATCTCGAGTTTAGCAGCGTTCGTCGTGTTTCATTTTGAAATTAGAAAAAAAAAATATTTATAAAATAAGAAGTAATTTTTAAAGATTAGAATTGTATTTGGTCATGAATATATTGCTTGGATTTATTTTTGACTTTTTCAAAGAAATTTGGAGTGAAGAACTTGTTTTCATTGTTTTTCAAATTCTTGTATATGCTGCAGCCCGATGCTTTTTCTGGAGTTACTCTGAAAAGAAAAAGGTGAAAAAAATTGGCAGGCCAAAATTAAGGGAGTACTTATTGAGCTGAACTTTTCAAACAAATAAAACATAACTGAGCTCGTAAAGACTAACTTTTGCAAAAATCAAACAAATAATGACACCTAATCTTTTGGGACGATTTTTAAGTTTTTTTTATAAAATATTTATCATTTTAAAAAATATTTTTTATTTATTATCTAAATACGACATATTTAGAATAGATTTACCATCTATAAAAATTATATTATATATTAAAAGTGAATTATATATGTAATATATATATATATGTTATAAATATTTGATTTTTTTGATAGAAAAATGGCATTATGTATTAAAAATAATTGTACATGTAATGTAGATATATTATAATTAGGTATAAAAGTAATTTTATCTGTAATAAAAATGTAATGTATTAAAAATAAATTAGATATATTAAATTATATATCTTTCTCAATTATCTCTATTTAAAACCAGCCCATCTTATTTTTCGTTCAGAAGGGTTGGGCCGACCCTCCGATCGAAGCCCAGTTAAAATCTGCTTTTTTGCCTTGTTGGTTTTAGAAATCCAGCCTATAATGCTTCTCTGCGCCGTCGTATCAGTTTTCCGGGAATGAGTGCAGGTGAGTTTGCCCTCTAAATTTCCACCAATTTTATTCGATTTTGTCACGATTATGGAGTTTTCAGTGAATAGATATCTTCAATAAGCACAAATTTAGCTTTTTATATTTTGCATTCACTTACTAAAGCGGAGTCAGTAGTAAGTTCAGTTGGATTCTATTTCCATTTTGTTGGGGTTCTTTTTTGTCGCTAATATTATGTTGATGTGTATCTATGTGTGTGTATGGCCTGTTATTTAACATTATGAGTTTGTTATCAAACTTTGAATTGTGTTAACGATTTGTCCAGTATAATTACTCGGTAAGAATTCATATATTAGATTGCCAATCAGTTATGGGGAAATAGCAAACTATTTGTTCTCCATGCCAATATGCCATTGGACTAGGGCTTAGAGCGTGATAAGTAAATTGCTAATATGAGTTTCAGCATCATACTTTATTACTCTCAGGGTGAAAAAACATGTTATCCCCTTTGGTTTTGGATGGTACCTCAATGTGGTCTTGATATGACAATGAATTGTCTTGGAACCAATTTTAAAGAAAAGTTGCATAAGGTGATCTTTAAGGTTTATATGATCGTCATCTTTTCCTGACAAACAGACATGATACGGCGTAGGTTAAAGAAATTCTCTTTTCCTTTTTCTCCATTCTCATTTACAATACTGTCCCTAGCTGTTAATTCGAATTGATCATGGAAGACTAGGGTTCATCTGAGTAGGCGCCAAAAAATTAGGTAATTTCTCCCCATTTGTGTAAGCCAGTAGCTAGTTGCCTGGAACGTGATGGGAGGTAACGACTACCTAGTGGATTTGTCACAGTGTGTGCAAAATGGTCCAGACGCCATCTTTATGGAATAAATCCCATGGAGCTTTTATTTTTAAAATCTCTCTGGTAGTCGATCCTTTGTCCTCATTGTGAAACTTCCAATTTTTCAATTGGTATTAATTACGGAAAGTAGAATCTAAGAGGATGAGATTTGATTGGAAGTTGGAATTGACACACTAGACTTTCTTTTTCTGGAAAACAAAAGGGATTTCAATACCTTATCATGAAAGACACAATGCAAAGCCATCTCGATATTTCAAGACATTCTGGAGGGGCAAATTTAATTTTCCGTTCGGACTAATCAAGCAGTAGTGTAAACACATGTTTTTTTGCTTTTCTTTTGGAAGTACAAGTAGTTTGAGCGTATTTCAAAGCCGTGGGTGGTGCGCAGCAACATAAACCAGAGGGAGCATCTTTGTAGTCCTATTTATATTTGTTTCCTTATTCTTGATAGTTTTGTTTCAAATATTTGTTTCAATTCTTTGAAGGGGGAGCATTTGGTGGAAACAGAGGACTCAGACCAGTTCCACCAGAGAAAGGAGTTTTCCCGTTGGATCACTTGCATTTATGTGACCTGGTAGAGTCCTTTTGAAAATTCTCATAGTAAATTTGTTTTGGTGATGCCTTCTGCGTGTCACTTCCTATTTTAATTAAGAAAAAATGGAAATTTGTTGCGATAGAGCATAGGTTTTCTGTGGTATATTCAGTTTCTTTTCTTATTTTGTATTCTCTTTGGTTCATTTTAGGAGAAGAAGGAATACCTCAGTTGTCTTAAATCGGCTGGGCATAAATCCGAGGAGTGTAGACATCTCTCTAGAAAGTACCTGGAGTGCCGTATGGAGAAGTAAGTTCTTTTGGTTTGGTTTGGAAAACTTTCTTCACTACTTAATTCTTTAACTATACTTTAGCACACAGCTTAACGTAAGTGTTTGAGTTTGTATAACTTCTATTTAGCAAGTTTATGATAAATCATCTGAGGCAGTCATGTCTCAACAATTAATTGATATGGTTAAGCTACTAGCAGAGGATGATGACAACATTAGTTGGAATCAGGAATCTTGTTTCTCTCTCATATTAATTCATAGTGCAACTTCAATTTTTTTTTCTATCCGACTATATCAGGAAAAAATCTTCTATTCCTGTTGTTATGAGTCATGCAATGCATATCTTTCTTCATAAGAAATGAACAATTTGTTGCAAGTCTTTTGCTGCATGTTTGCATGTGAGAATTTAATTTGGACCTATTGCACTTTTCATAAGTATCAGTATTCTGAAAATTGTTTCCTATATATACCAGCAGTAGATGCTCAATTTGAAGGGAAGCGTTCCTCCTTAAGCTATAGGAATACAGAAATAGCTCAAGGATGATTCCCCATATAGTTGAAAAGATCTCAGGAAGTGCAAAACATGGATATTCTAAACACGTGAAAGTCTGAAATAACTTCTATCCTTTTCCTTTGTAACAACACGAAGCTTTGTTGCAACATTAAAACACACATTGATGGTTTTTAGCGAGATGGTTTGACTAAAATGTGTCATTTAAAGGTCCTTTGTGTTACGTCATCTGTCTCTATGTTAATAAACAACAAGTATTCGTCATAGTATAGGAATCTAGACAGCAAACAAATGATTGTTTTATTAGCGCAATTGCAGGAATTTGATGGCAAAGCAAGATATGTCAGAACTTGGCTTTGGCAAACTTGCTGATGCTGAAACAAAATCAGACAAAAAGACCGAATAGACAGAAAGAGAAATGAAGAGTGAATTACTTGCTGTGTACTTTAGAGTAGTCTAGATGTGAAACTCGCAGGCTGACAATAGTCGTATCTCTACAATTTCTGTTTGTTCTATGTGGAAACATTTTTCCTTTCACCCTTCTGTAACATTTTTATTTCTTTCTTCTCCCTGATCCTCTCCGAACTGTAGTAAAAATTGTATAGCGAGAGGGGGGAGAATCACGAAAGGAAAACTGAGGACAAAGAATGAGTTTACAATATTATAAACGAGAGAATAATCTTGTTTGGAAATTGATATAATTCAGAGCAATGTGTAAATGTCATTATTTTCTTTCACACGAATGCAATTTACTGCAGATATGACTGCTTAACCACCCTTGAGTAAAATGCCAACCTTTTGGACAGCAGTTACAATCCGTATAATAAATTTGCTATTTCTAACGGTTTGGTGTGATTTTGAACTTCTTTTCAACTAAGTTGAAAAGACTGGATATAGAGATCGAGACACCACCTTGTCGGTATTAGACCAAATCCCGCGCCTTGTACTTCAAAAACTTTATGATACTCGATTGAGACTGATGTAATGGAATTTGCATATTAACAAGAATTAATTGGCCCTTCATTTTGATGGTATTAAATTATAGATACATAGAATGTACCAAAATATCTTTAAACATGTCATATGGAAAATATGACAAACAAATTAAAACAGAGAACGTAATTCCTATTAGGAATGACTCAACTATATATTGAGCTCGAAGGAGGAAAAGGTTAAACCACCGTTAACCTGTCAGTGCCTTGCCCTCTAAAGTCTAAACATAATGGACCTCTTCTAAGTTACCATGAACTTGCCTAATTTTTCGAATAGCTTTCTTTTTGTGTGATTCCATTTACAAACTTTAGCACATGTAGACAGTGATGAAGCCACCTTAGGCCAAACAGGATCGAAAAATTATACAAACTTAAGACCATATATACAGTGCCGAAGCCGCCTTAAGCTAAGCAAACAGTCTTTCTAAGAATTGTCCTCAATAGTTTGTGTATCCATAAATTCTATTGTATTCATTGAGATCTATTAACTTTGTATATCATTTAGTTCTAAATAAAATAATTTTATTTTAGGTCTATTGAAGGTTTGTATTTAATAAATATGAAAAGGATGGAAATAATAATTATACCCTAATCGCTATCTTTATACACCTTTACCTTGATGATTACGTCCCGCTTAATTAATGTGAATTATGAAATATGAAAATTTTTGGTGTCGATACGGAATCCACCCTTTGAGGTAGGTTGAAGGATTGTCATTCTATAGGCGAATATCTCAAATATTATCATTTCAGTAACTAGACCAACAATACAATGCAAACAAAAATTCTTAGATTCATGGAGATATAAACACTATATATGTGTCTTCACGAGGTAGATATAGAGTCTGTACACAATCTATTCTTCTTAAAACCAGTCGTCCTATAGCCAAGTATCCCAAATGCTACCATTTCGATACATAGTCTAAATAATACAATGTAAACAATAGTTCCTAGATTTATTGAGATATATTACATAATACATAAGTGTCTCACGAGGTAAAGATATGGTCTGCTCACACCCTATTCTTCTTTAATTTTGTTGTAGGGTTACATTGTGTATGTTGTTATTATTGTTGTGTTTTCAGTATCGATAAAGAATATTTTGATGCATTTCAAATACTTTTAGGTTAAAACTATAAGTCATTTCAAATTCTTTTAACTTGCAACTACAAGATTTAACGGTTTTTCTCCTCAAATTTTATATCAAATCATATAAGATAAACAAATTAAAATGGACGGAGCATAATTTTTTTTTCCAAAAATGAAATAAAATATAAACGGTGATCTAGATAAAGGAATATTTCATTAAAATTAAATTTTGTGGCATGGAACATTCCATTTCAATAAATGAAATTTCACTGAGTATATTATTATTGTTGCGAGGACATTCCATTAAATACTAAATCCATCTATTAAAAGTGCATCCAAACGGGTGTCCATTCCATAAGTTGGACACTCTCACCGGCCATTTCAATTTTAATTACCGCCGACCACGAATATTCGCACGTCCAAACATTTGAAATCCACCGTTGATCTTTCACACGTGTCCCAATCTGATCGCCAACCCAAACATGTACGAAAATTTGAATACAAGTCAAAGGCGGGTTCAGAATTAGTCAAAATTTAATCATAATTAATTAATTAAATTAAATCACATAGGATTATATTAATAAGCAATGTCAGGCCAATGAATGCATAAAACGACGTAGCCCCACCATGTGAGCCTGTTTTCAAGTGCTTCTTCTATCTTCAAATTCAAAAATTAGTGGACCCCAACTAAACCCCTCACGCACCCTAACCCTAACCAGGCTCCTCACACGTGCCTAACCTTCCTCACACGTGCCAAATTCAAAAATCCTCTTTTTGAACATTTCTAATTAATCGTGTCCGTTCTGATCGGTAAATTAAAAAAAAAATCTGTTAAATAAATTATTTTCCTGTATTTCCCTTTCCCTCTTCGTCTTCGTCCTCTCCTTTTTTCTCACTGAAAATACCTTCAGATTTACTTTTTACTGTTGTGACGGTGAAATGCATCAGAACCGTTGAACTTTTTAGATGCTTTGAAAGCGCACCGAGTCTTTCTATTTCTCTCGTTCTGATACTCACTCAGACATATATTCTACTGCTAATCTGAAACGAATCCGTTCATTTGATTTGTAGAGAGAGAGTGAGGGGAGAGAGAGAAATAGCGAGGATTCAGCTGATTTTTTTTTCGGAGGTGTGAAGATTTGTTGTTGTGGAAGAAGAAGAGATTGGGTTTAATCGGAGATTGAGGTAGTGGAAAACATGAATGCAGTTGGAAGGCAAAGATCTGGAACGTCGACGGCGCATCACCAGAGGCAATACTCTGATAACTTCCTGGAGACTTCATCTAATGGAAGATGGCTTCAATCAGCTGGTCTTCAACATCTTCAAACTTCAAATAACAACATTTCTCAGGTTCCACAGGTTTCGGATTTTCTCTGCATTTTTTTTCGTTTTCCGAGCTTATTGTTGCCCTAGCTCATAGATCTGATAAGATAGTGGTTTTGTTCAATGTGTTTATTTGATTTTGGTGTCGGTAAAGGGACAGGAATATGGATACTATGGTGGAGCTCAAGGTTCGAGAATGCTTAGAGGTACACAGAGGACATTCAGTGGAGGGAGCGATCTCTTTTCGGAGCCTTTGACACCGCCGGGTCATCATCGACAGTCAAGCCAGAGAAGAAATGGTGATGAAGAAGTCTGCCCCAATGAGTTCAGTCCTGGACTCTTGGATCTACACTCATTGGATACTGAGCTTCTACCAGAGGTTTGATTTCTCATCTGGGCTAATTCTGCTCTCTATTTTTAAGGGGATTGGATAAACAAATTATTTTAGTTATGCAATGGGACATCACCCTTATTGTGTCAGTGCAAGATGTGGAATTACTTCCTAAAGTTTGCTTCTTTAGTAAGTTTTGTATATGCTATTTGTTGGATTTGAGCTTCTCATTTTACAGTGCTGCGAAATTCTTGTTCACTTCTAATTAGTTTCACGTGATTAGAGCTTCTTACTTATCCAATGCCACCATAGTTCTTGCTTGCCTGTTTGCTGTTACTGCAGTGCAAACTCGCTCTGCAATTGAACCTCTTGTTTGTTTCTTCGTTCTCTATTTCTTCTCTTAGACGATGACTTTGCAGTTAGATGTTAGAAACACCAGGTTGCATTTTATTGTAGCATCATTTGGTCAAACACTACCACAACCTATATTTGGTTAACAACAATTTGATATACCTCAATTTGTTCCTTGTCTCTGCCGTGATAATTTGCATAATATCAGACAAGTTTGACAGAAATGTTGTAGTTTTATCTTGAAAGTTCCTATAGTTTAGTTTTCAAGTTATCTTATGTGGAGTTTCTTTATATAGATGCCTGTTGCTGGCTTGTATGATGCTCCTTCCATGCATCATGTCGCTCGAGCAAAAAGCTTTGATGACTCAGAGCAATTCCTTGTAAACAACAAGCAAACTGGTCGAGTTCGGGGCTTGCCAGAGAGTAACGTCTCTAAGAGTTTTGCTGTTGATAAAGACAAGGCCAGCAACGTCGCAAAGATCAAAGTGGTGGTATGTTTAATTCAACTTCATTGTTTCTAGTTCTGGATTCTAAGTATCCTACTTCTCAGTTTGTGTAGTTCAGTATCAGTCTTATTTTCTTAATGATATTCCGCAGACAATCCCTGTTATGCGATTTGATTATTTTTTTTTCACTTGCACAAGGGTAGTCTAACTTCTTTCATGTGTATTTGCATGTGAAAGAAGTTGTTAGTACTTGTTCAAGATGTTTCTAATGGTTATCTACTTCCAGGTGCGTAAGCGACCACTAAACAAAAAGGAATTAACGAAGAATGAAGAAGACATCATTGAAACACGTTTCAACTCTCTAGTAGTCCATGAAACTAAACTCAAGGTTTGTGGAAATGCAGTTGTTTTTATTCTGTATTTGCAGTTAAAATATGCATGTCTATCCCTTCAATTTCTGTCTTGTGACAAGAATGATTGTTTTAGTAATTGACAAAATGAAAATCACTGTTATCAAACAGTTACCCATTATTTGCTTGTTGGAAATCATTGTGCTAACAAATATATCTCTTCTTGAGTGCCAAAAATTTCTGCAATAAGATTACTCGAAGTGTGGAAATCTGATTATTTGACATGACCATTGTTCTCTTTGTGTTTTGTTAATCTCCCTCCTATGTCCTGCTGCTTAGTTTTGCCCAAGTTTGCCCTAAAATCTTTTTCTTTGAGTTTGAAGTTCTTATATCCGACTATAATACAGGTTGATCTGACTCAATATGTTGAGAAGCATGAGTTTGTCTTTGATGCTGTGCTAAATGAGGAGGTTTCAAATGATGAGGTGATTATAAACAGACCCCAAAACTCCTAAGTGCATTCAGATCATTGTTAACTTTGGTCTGCCACATGTCTCCTTAGGTATACCATGAAACAGTGGAGCCCATTGTCCCAATAATTTTCCAACGCACAAAAGCTACTTGCTTTGCGTATGGGCAAACAGGTACGCTACCTACGCTTAATCAGTAATTTTTATCATTGTCACCATTATTTCTTTTGGCACAAATTGTTTTGACTTCGTCTACTTATATCCTTTTGCTTGTTTGAACTGTGAAGAATACTGCCGTCTGAATGCATTTACATGCTGTTACTATTTTCTTGATTTATCAGTGTTCTCCAATCTCTATTAATGTGCTTATTATGTGGGGTGAGTTTCTTACAAAACAATTTTTAACGTTGCACTTAGACCCTCTGCTTATTGATGCTAGGGATATATTCTACACCTGTAACCATTTGTGGTTTTTCTTTGTTATTGCAATGTTCAAACTCCTTTGTCAATTGGTTGAAGATCAAATTTAAAACATCAAGCACCGTCTAGTGCTATACATTTAGAGAGTACGGGCATTTGGTTTACTATGAAGTTTTTATACATAAATTCTCTTATTGCAACAATTCCTAAAGTCCCTGGTCTTTATAAATATAATACAATCAGAGGCTTCAAATCTCACAGCCCTGCAGAATGTGCAACGACTAACTTAGAAATGAGAAAAGATCATTCTACATGCAATGGTAAATGCTCATTCTCCAGGGATCTTGATCATGGCAAGTTTTTGTGGATTTCATTCATACAAATTCAACTTTTTCCGGAACCATTATAAAAAATATTAATCAGCTGATGATGCAATTGCTGATAAAAATAGCCTAGAGGTTTCAAATGCTAGGCATATGAAACAGCCAATGCCCACTCAATTTATTCTGTCATATGCCAATATCGCAGCTTCCTCGAGAGGTCTTTGACTGTGCTTCCAAGTTTTGTTTTCTTAATCAATCTGGTGTCAACTATCTCTGATGATCGTGCAAAGAGGCTTGGTTTTCTTGCTTTTTCTAAACACAAAGTTCCTCTAAATCCTTTTCATCTTTGGCTTATTCAGGAAGTGGAAAAACGTATACCATGAAACCACTACCTTTGAGGGCATCTAGGGATCTTTTGAGACTCATTCATCATACTTACCGGAACCAGGGCTTTCAATTGTTTTTCAGCTTCTTTGAGATATATGGTGGAAAGCTCTTTGACTTGCTAAATGATCGGAAGTAAGTGTTTCTGCATTTTCCAACATTTAAGTGTTGTAGCTTTCCAAGAATAACTGAAACTGATTCTTTGCAGGAAACTTTGCATGAGAGAGGATGGTAAACAACAAGTATGTATAGTTGGGTTGCAAGAATATAGGGTCTCTGATGTGGAGATGATTAAGGAGCTCATTGACAGAGGAAATGCAACTAGAAGTACTGGTACCACTGGTGCCAATGAGGAATCATCCAGGTCACATGCTATTCTCCAGCTTTCTGTTAAGAGGTCAGCTGATGGTAGCGAATCTAAGCCGCCCCGTGTTATTGGGAAGCTCTCCTTCATAGACCTTGCCGGAAGTGAACGTGGTGCAGACACAACTGATAATGATAAGCAAACCAGGTGTTTATCTACCTATTTTATGCTTTTCTTCTTCTTTTATGAAATTGTATTGCTAATTCTTTTCTTGCTACCCTATTTACCTTGTCTTATGCTGTGCAGAATTGAAGGAGCAGAGATTAATAAAAGTTTGCTGGCGCTAAAGGAATGCATTAGAGCCCTTGACAATGATCAAAACCACATTCCTTTTAGAGGCAGTAAATTAACTGAAGTGCTGAGGGACTCTTTTGTTGGAAATAGTCGTACTGTTATGATATCTTGCATTTCCCCAAATGCAGGATCTTGCGAGCATACTTTAAATACATTAAGATATGCCGACAGGTAATCATATCTTGAATTATTTTGTTTCATGGCTGCTATTTTCTGTGTTCATATAATCTTAGCCTTGCAATTTGCTATAAATCTCAGGGTGAAGAGTCTCTCGAAAGGGAACAACTCAAAGAAGGATGTGTCATCCTCAACATTGCTACAGAAGGAGTCGACAGCATTATCTTCTTCTGCAGTTGTACCTTCTACATCAACATTTGAAGATGATACTGGTGATTCATGGCCTGAGCAGACTGACAAAGATGACTATGATGAAGATTTCTATGAGCAGGAGAAGCCAATGTGGAGGAAGACTGAGAAGCTTGACGGTTACACTATCTCCAATTCAGAAGATAAAATGAAGAGAGCAAATGCTCAGACAAAGTGGAAGGAGCCCCCTAGAACAGAGGCAAAGTATTCAAACTCAGATGATGATCTGAATGCTCTCCTAAAGGTGAATCTATTTTGTGGAAAATTGAGACATTTCACTTAGTCTGAGTGTACCTCTGAATGCTTTATGTTTATTTTCTCAGGATGAGGAAGATCTTGTGAATGCACACCGTAAACAAGTGGAGGAAACAATGGACATTGTTCGAGAGGTATGTAATGAACATGAGTTTGGTGGCTTATCACATACTGTGTGGGAAGGGTGTTTGTTTGGTAAAAGCAATGCTTTATGCCTTCAGCATAGGGGAGTTGAAGTATATATGTATTCTCAAAAATGATGTTACTGATTATACCTGATGTTTGTAGTTGGAAAAGAGTTTCTATAACTATTTAATGTCATTCTTGTAATCCCATAAGGATGTCGGCAAGTACCTTTTTCCGTGGTTGCTACATGCTTGTCACTTTGTAGACAAGTTAATTTTGCTTGGCTAGCTGAATATTCATGGGGATTGAAAATTCTGTTTCACAATTTCAGGAGATGAATCTATTAGTTGAGGCAGATCAACCAGGGAACCAGCTGGACAATTATATATCTCGATTAAATGCAATCCTTTCACAGAAGGCTGCTGGCATCCTAGAGTTGCAGAACCAGTTAGCTCATTTCCAAAGACGTCTAAAGGAGCACAATGTACTTATATCTTCTGGCAACTGAAGCTCTAATTCAGTATGCATACATAATCAGATGTTATGCACATTTGCTTTGGGACAATGTGTTGTTGTAGATCCACTAATGGACCCGCATAGGTGTTGGTGTAGAGAACATGTGGATTGCGAAAGTTGGAGTGGCAACATTCACATGATGGTTTCTTCAGAAGAGTTTTTGAAGCCTTCTGTTAAGTTACACAAGAATATTGTCATTATTTATTAATTTTCTCATTTGAATAGAAGAAAAATTGGATAGATGCTTTGGCATGGGGTTAAGGCTTTGTATTGCTAAGATTGTTGTTGATTGATCTGCCGAGCCGAAGAGGCATTTGCTCTGTTTTGGGAGCTCAAATTTGTTTAATCTGGTCCTTCCACCAAAGTCTGTCATAGATGACTGATGGAGGCTCTTGTCAAGTCTGGTGTAATTGATTGTACAACTGCTATATTTTCATTTTAGCTGTGTGCCATGAGCCACATGCATCAACATATCGCTATGAAATGAGCACTTGGAATCTTCTCAATTACTTGAGATAGTGAGAAGTATTGTGACTTTTTGTATGTTGGTATTTTGGATGGTGCTTCTGAACGTAAGCCGACGGTCACATTGTCTCTTTTCTCGATCTCCTAATGTAACAGAAATTTTCAAGTCTTTCTGTGTGCTAAATTTCTGGAAGGAATGTTTGATATTCTTTCTGTCCTAGTTTATATGACTTATTTTCTTTTTTTAATATGATGCATTTTATATTTAGTAATAATTTAATTTTAAAATATCGATTTTATTTTTAATGAAATGATGTACGGCACAAATGTCTATCACTTATTTTAGATTACATATTTTAAAACCTTTTTTTTTTAACTTCGTATTAAGTCAAAACCTTTCTCAAAATGCCTACGGTCGAGAATATTTTTCAATATTGCTAAGCTTAGTTCAAATAGAGGACTAGACGTTGTGATGGTAAGTGCATTTTTTAGTGTAGCTTCAAGTCTTCGACATTGAGTATGGGATATTTTGATTTATTTACATAATTAGAGAATATACAAAATTACAATTTTGTTGCTAAAATAGTTAAAAATAGTAATAACAAGTTGATTGGGTACCTTATGTAATTCGTTTGGTTGACAACATGTTATTCTGAGACTAAAAAATATCTCATACCGTTTAGCTCCAACCAAACATAGATAAAATAATTTTATATTTTATAATGGACTCATCTCTTTTTTCTCCTTTCATTAGGTATGTATTATGAACATGATTTGACTAATCTTCTGAGCTATTTTAAATTTTGAACTTAAGTATTAGTGTCTTCTGACTTCATTCAAAAGAAGAACGAAGGAAAAAAGAGAACTCATAATTCTAGAATACAAATAAAAATGTACTGAGGAGCATGAAACAGTGGACGATGGAAAAGGAAGCAATGGCAGAAATGAAAATTGGGGAAAGATAGAGGGTATTCTTGTTAACGCGCGGGGTACGAGTTGGTTACAATACGCAGCAAGCTAGCCAGCTTCACTGACAAGCAACGAGCATATCATTCCATTCCCGCTCTCTTCGTTCGATGCTGAAAACCTCCTCCACCAAAAAAAATTTCTATCCAAGTTTCAGATATCCATGGATTTTACACGTAAATTGAGTTTTCTAGTGTTTCTCTTGTGCGTTCTCATCTCTATGCAGAACCAAGACGTTGATGATATCAGTGAGAAGTTCGAATTCTCTCCGCGCACTGACAAATATTGCTCTCTGTCTCATGATGGTTCTCAGCACTCTTTTCCGCCTCTTCCAACGTTCGCTACCACTTCTGTAGAGCAGAGGAAGCTGCAACAACAAACTGCGTCTGTTGGATATCTCATATACGATTACTACCATCAAACTTGCCCTCAAGCTGAGCAAATCATCCGATCAAGTGTTCGGAATCTTTTCAGAAAGCAACCACAGATTGCTCCTGCATTGTTGAGGCTTGTTTTCCACGACTGCTTCGTTGAGGTCATTTTCCTAAACATCTAATTGTATCTACTCGTGTTTTTATAAATCAGTGCATCTTCTCGTTTTTGGTTATATATACTTGAAGTAAGGATTATAGTCAATAACGAGCGTGAGTTTTTAAGTGGAGTACATTTTATCAGTCCTCGTAATATTGCTTGATTGTTATCGAGAAAGTTTATAAAATTGGAGTTTGGTAATTCTCTCTTTTCATGATTTGGATTGCTTTTTGATCTTTGATAAAACAGAGACCTGATGAGTCCGTTTCATATAAACTGGTATTTCTACTTTCATTTTGCGATGTAACTCCATTTTGGATTTTTACTTAAACGATATTACTTATTCTGGTTGGCTTGTTTGTAAATACTCAACGCGAACTCTTCTTTTCTCATGTTTATTTGTTACTGACTACTCATGTATGATCTCTGTATCGTGAGAGATCAATTTGTTTCTCTTTTTTCCAACTCAAATAATATAGTTAATGGCTCAAGGGTGAATCATGAACTTTTAAAGTGTGTTGTCTTGTGGAGTTCTCGTTAATGAAAATCAGGTTGATGACTCATTGCATTTGAATTGATGGATGCTAAAAAACAGGGATGTGATGGTTCAGTTTTACTGGACTCTGTCGAAGGAATGCATAGCGAGAAAGAATCTCCTCCCAATGACTCATTGAAGGGCTTCGACGTAATAGATATCATTAAATTAGAGCTCGAAGAAGCTTGTCCTGGAGTTGTTTCCTGTGCTGATGCTGTTGTTTTGGCTGCTAGAGAAAGCATTATTTTGGTAACGCCCTTCCTTCCCTCTTTCTCTCTCATTCACACACACAGACAACACACAACTGAAGGAATCTTCCATTAATTTCAGTCTGGTGGCCCTTTCTATCCACTGAAAACGGGAAGGAGAGACAGTCTGTCTTCTTTCGCAGAAGATGCAACTTTTGAGCTTCCTAGTCCTCAGGATGATCTTACCAAGATCATTGAGTCATTCTCATCCAAAGGTTTCGACGAAAGGGAGACAGTAAGCCTCTTAGGTATTGCTTTTACTATAAGATTCCTTGTTTGGATTGCTTTCACACAGATGAAATCTGGTCTGTCTTGGTAGTGTTTTGATTGGAATTGCTTCCAACAGGGGCTCACAGCACTGGAGTGATCCATTGTAAATTCCTCGTCAACAGGCTCTTCAACTTCAGTGGCACTAATAGATCCGACCCTTCTATGGACTCGGAATTTATGAGTCTCTTGAGGTCAAAATGCAACACCAATAAGGCCACGTTGATGTCATCAACATCAAAATCACTATCCCCTTCCCAACTAATTTCAACATCACTTTCACCATCATCTGTTATCCATAAATTGTCATCTTCCCTAGTGGAAGAGCCAGCAATAAGGATGGACTATGAGGGACCAGGAGAAAATTTTGGTACGTTGTATTACCGGAGTCTTCTACAAGGCAGGGGAATACTGTTCGTGGATCAGCAGCTGACGGCAGGGGAAGAAACTAAAACCTGGGTCCAAGCTTATGCTTCAGATGTGTCTTTGTTTCACAAGGATTTTGGTTTGACAATGATGAAGCTTTCCAACTTGGGAGTCCTGACTGCACCACTAGGACAAATCCGCAAAGACTGCCGGAAGGTTTCCTGATAAAAATTCAACGGTTTGGTCACTTGCTTAGTCTATTGAAATTTGGTTTTTGGTCCCTTGGCTCCACTTTCTTATTCCTGAAATTATGTGATATCTTTGTGCTTAGGAGTACAAGTATTCTGGTTTTGTTTGTAAGAAATAGGCCTAAAAGACATAAATCTAGTAGAATTATTTCTCTTATGGCACTTTCAAACAGTTGGTCAGGTTGACTCTTAAAGAAATCACAATCCAACCAAAATATATATCTACTGAGTATTACTCTGAATCTCATAGTAGTATTACCCAACCAAAATAGTAAAGAAATACATGCGATCCTTGATTTTTTAATTTATGTTAACTGAAAAAATAAATTAGCAAACAGGAACAGAAGTAAAAAGATGGGAACTGCACCCCACCACTCACAATCTTAGAGGCACACGCAAACCATACTTCTTTGTTTCTAGAGCTTGAGAGGACCAAGTCTTCGCATTGAACTGTTGATACTGTCTGATGGTTTTCGAATCGCGAACTCAGTATACATGTCCATGAAAAATCTGTCAACAATGTCAACATATACTGGGCTGTTTAACAGAGTGTAGCATTGGAGCACTTCTTCTATATCTAGCACATGATCCATATCTTCTCCTTCCATCATTTCCAATTCCTCCATCTTCTGCAGTAAAGTGAGACTCCCTTTACTTGTGCTTCGTGTTAAGACTTCTCGCCCATTCTTCTCATCTTCCTTTCTCCTGTCTCTTTCTATGTCTTCCATACCAAACCGCACTGAAAGTTTCCTTTGACTTTCGCTATAATCTCCTTCAGCCATACCTGGAAATTTCCTTGCATTTCTGGAAGTAATCTTTCTCTCTGGAATATCGTTGTGATCAGGTTGCTGCCACTGTTGATAGTAGTCCTTGTACAAGTCATCCAACTCCTTAACAGTAGTTTTTGTGATTCTTTTGCTGCTTGAGAATCGTTTGCTGACTGAGAAAAAGGGATTGAAGTGACGAGCAGCTTTAGGTAGCTTGTGGTGACCTCCAAAGAGAAATGACTTGAGATTATGAGGAGTTTTGTGGAGGAAATTCTTAGTCTTTTGGATGGTTTTCTTAAGCAGCAGTTGTGGCTCTATCTTGTTGTACAACTCGTCCATCTGATTTCTCTATAGCAAGGATACTGATATTTACTTGGCTTCTTTGAAGTTTCTTTGAAGTTATACTTTCAAGTATTTTAAGATAGGGGACAGACACAGCTGATTTGCTCCTTTTTAATTGAAGACAAAAAGCAAAAAGGGTATTTTATAAAATACAAGGGACACTTCGTTGCTTTAGATGTTCCTCCATTATATTTGGCATTCTTACACTATTGTCACAGCCTTAGAACTTTCGCTAAGACAGTCTTTCGGAATCCTCTCTGAGACTCTAATTTCTTCTCCTTGACTCTAGATTCTTCCTTCTTTTTATGGAAGACTGGCGGATCGTGACACTACCCTCTGGCCTCTGTGTAGAAAATTTGCAAGTCAGGAAGGTATAAAGATACAAAAGTTAAAAGCTACTCCCTCCGTCCCATTTTTTTGACACTCTTTGACTTGACACGATGTTGAAGAAAAAAAGTAAGACTTCTGAAACTTGTGGTCCAACAAATGTTTGTGTAGTTGAGAATCATTTCAAAAGGAGAATTTTAAAGTTAAATTGTTTCCAATTAAAGTAAGGTGATATTCTTTTTGGGACCGACAAAAAAGAAAAAATGTCATTTGAGGGAATAATTGTTATTCGGAGGGAATCAATAATCAAAAGGTTTCAGAATTCAGAATTGATGGTTCTGCCCACCACCTATCAGAAGGAGGATATTTAAAGCTTAGGCTGAAGTTGAGTATTCATTCCGTTTGTATTACTTTGTCATAGTTGACTTGGCACACCTCTCTGGAGTAAACTTTAATTAGATACAGTATTTTACTAAACTAATTTTATTAATGATATTTTAAACTACTCTATTACTCATATAGTTATTTAATGCCAAGAGTAGTAAAATTCTCTACAGTCTCTTGTTTGCTAAAACGTACAAGTAAAATGAAACATTCATTTTTTTATATAAAAGCCAAGTAAACTGAAATGAAGGGAGTAGCATTCTTAGGAATGCTCAAACAGCGTAATTAGGGAATGGAATCTCAACAGTGATCATTTATTAAGAAAAGGTTGAACAGTAAGTTGGATTGATACTTGATGTGATTAGTACATATAACTAAAGAATACCTAATTTTATGTGAATGGGACCTCAAGTAATAATGCAAAAGGCTTTAATTAGCCACTAATCTAAGAGCTGGTTTTGGACCCCAAATCATTAAAAGATTGGCACAGTGTTGGTTGTAGAAGATAAGGGGCATAAACAGAAGAGATGATTGAAATGGATGAGTTCATGAGGCCTCAATCTCATTACCATCAGTCTCTTTCCTACGGTTTAGCACTTGGAAGTCTTTAACATGCTACTATAGGTAGTGTCCACCTCAACAATAAATTCCTATAATCTGCTCTTTTTTCCCAGTGCTCTTATATGTACTTTATGCGTTATTGAACAGTCAACTCTCAATAATCAGTTTCAGACCAGACAAATATTATTGCATGTGTTCCAGCTCTTTTAGTCGGTTTAAAAAAATTGACATATTTAATAATATTTTAAAATATTAATTTTATTTTTAATGAGATGATTTTAATCACACAAATATTTATGATTCATTTTAAATTACAATTAATTAATCAAACTATATCTTATAAATTAAAACGGAGGAATTGAATTAGGTGTTACCTAAAGCCTAGCAAATGCAAGCTCACGCAATAATGGCCTAGGGCTAGATCTTTTGATGAGTCGTATGTAGATTTGCTTAGGCACATTTTTCTCCTTATTGTCACCTAACAAGTTGAATTGCAGAGTTGATGGCATGTATCTTTGCTATACCCTGATTGGAACCAAATATTTATATACTTAAAAAGAGTTTAATTTTTGTGCATTATTGATGTATAAAATTTTTTATACTATCAAGTAATTTTAATCATAAATACGATAACTTATTAAGTAATAAATGATTTTTTTAATATAATTATAATTATGGCAAAAGATAGTAAAGGAAAGTTTAACTATCTTCTTAATATATTTTATTTTGTTTTCTAAATTTAAAATTTTCATTGATTTTTCTCAACATCATTTTGAAATAAAAAGTACTTCTTCAATTCGACAAATAATTTTTAATTGTAGTTGCTTTTAAATCTGAAATTACAGCAAATCATAATCTGGACAAACAAAAAGAATTCAAAGAAGCAAATATTTATTATTGTGATTCCAGACGTTGAAAACTTGAAATATCCTAAATATTTTAATATAATTAATAATTATCTTGGAGCAATTCACAAACACCTTAAAAACATAACCAATACAATGAAAGAAAACACAAAAATAAAGAGATTGAACAAGAAGATAATATTAATATAAGATGTATAGAGCCAATTGGCTTCAACTTTATTAGCAAATTTAAATCATCATTCTATGACTCACTATTGAGATTTCTAGAGATTGATCAACAAAAATAATGAAATAATGAATTGTTTATGGGATAAGTAGTTAAGAGATCAAGGAAGTTTGGAAAACTTTGAAGAAGAGAGAGGTGAAAAAAAAAATATTAAGATTCTTGAAATAGAATATTAATTGAAATTAAATTAGTGACTTGTAGCAGGTTAATATTACCTGATAGTGTAAAAATTAAATAGACTGACAGTGCATATAACTTAAATTCTACTTTAAAAAAAAATTAAATTTTTAATAAAGAATAAATTCAAAAATCATACTTTTATACTAAACCGCCTCAATTAAGTTTTCTTTTTTGAGTTGCATGTTTTAAGTTTTTAGTGGTCGTACTACCTCTTTTGAAGTGGCATTAATACCATATTTTGCACCCACGTGGCACGGGGTGTTTTCATCCCTCAGTGGCACGTGGGTATCACATGACAGTCGAAATCAATTGAATTAGTAAGATTTTGAGTTGTTATATATTGTTTTGTATCGTATCATAGAGTTTTAATGAATACAATATTTGGATAGATTGTATTGTTCTCTGTCGTTACATAATATCATATATCTATAATTTGAATGATAAATCTACAACACATTGTAGAATATTTGATCGATACCACAAAAAAAAAAGAATAAATAATAAAATAGAATTATTAAATGATAAATAAAGTCAAAAATGAGAAGAAGATCTTAAAGTAATGATGCAATCGCACCAAATCGATCATTACACAAAATAAGTCTTTTCATTGCTACCTAACGATGAAGTTAAATAATATGATATAATAAAATTTAAATAATAATCAAAATAAATATTATTTTTAGGCTAACAATATAATACAACAGAACACAACCATACCAACAAGGGTTGATTAACAATATGAGTATCTTTTACTTTTTTATTAGTTAAACGTAATAGAAGAAGTGGGCTTGGTAAGATACTAGCCCAAAGCACTTTTGGCCCACTTGAAGAACCCTAAAGCCCTTTCCAACCACCAAGTATAAACACTCTTATCATCGCCGCATTTCTTCTATCGGAAGAGGACGCTAGGGTTTCTGCAACTGCATAGCAATGGTAAGTGAAACTCCATTACTCTTTCTATACCTCTTCCACATATTGTGCCTCCAATAGGTGTTGATGTGCTAATGAATGTGGATTTTGTTTCGTTATTATAGGGTAAGGGAACAGGAAGCTTTGGTAAGAGGAGGAACAAGACTCACACACTCTGTGTGAGATGCGGTCGCCGCAGTTTCCATCTTCAGAAGAGTCGATGTTCTGCTTGTGCCTATCCTGCTGCCCGTAAAAGATCATGTAAATTGCTTCCTATTTCCCTATAATTTGTATTGTATATGATGCCATAAAGCTTTTTGCTGTTATGCTGAATGAAATGGTTTGCAGACAACTGGAGTGTGAAGGCAATCCGCAGAAAGACAACTGGTACTGGACGCATGAGGTACCTCCGCAACGTCCCTCGCAGATTCAAGACTAATTTCAGAGAAGGTACACATTGTATTATAGCTTGCTGTTATTTGGGATCTTTAGTTTCTGCGTAAACGGCGATCCACATTGTAAATCACTACGCTAGTTGAGCTATTTTTTTAATTGAAGTAGAAAAAGAGTGTAGTCGTTGCAAATTGAGCAAGAAGTATGTTCATTGCATCTCTTTTTGTAATTGCATTAAAAAACAATTTGTGTAGTCTTTGTTAGTTGAGCTAGGCAAAGTATGTTCTCCGCATCTTAAACAAATGTTCGTGTATTGGATTTGTTGTTTTTCCATTTCAGTATCTTAATAGCTTGTGTAGTTTAGAAGCTCTGAATTGCCTATGTTAATGAACTTGAAAATGCAATATTTGTGCAGGGACTGAAGCAGCTCCAAGGAAGAAGGCAGCAGCAGCTTCTGCTTGAAGCCCTTCAAGAGAGTAATTGAGGAGTGTACTCCTTTTATGATAGCTTCATTTGGTATTCAATTATTAGAGAGCCAGGAAATTTTGGGAAAGCTTATTTCCGGCGTTTGATGTCAACATTAGAAGTACTGAAATTTTGGAATGTGTTGTTTAAATTGGTATTTCTGATACTTGTGGATTTTATTTATAGGCTGCTTTTTAATTTTATTTGCTGTTTGCTGTCCTGTCAATTTTCTTGTCTTTGTGATTTCGGGAATTGAGATTTTGAGCTCGTAAGTTTACTATGTTTATTCAGCCTGTGCCATCAGTATATCTCATCATTTTTTGCCTGTGTCATTTGTATCTTCTTTTGCTGCTTGTTGCTCTTGGCGCAATGCTGTGATGTTCTTCCTTGTTGACATCCCTTTGCTCTTAAGACAGTTTTATGATGGATTGTCCATCCTACTGTTTGAAGATTGCATGTGAGGTGCATTTTCATGTGTACAATGTTGATGCCATCTTTCATGAAAAAGAAAGGGTTGGTGAACCCCTGATTTTAATGCTTTACTACCACATACCCAGTGAGGGACCCTCCCCCTGATGGAGTTTGGGGAGGGTGGAGTGTACATGTAGACTTTACCGCTATCTTATATAGTTTGTGTACACTATACATAGTGGTTGCCTAGTAAAGCATAACAAATCCTGTAGAAAACAATGTTGACATAGTGGTGGTTGCCTAGTAAAGCATAACAAATCCTGTAGAAAACAATGTTGACATAGTGGTGGTTGCCTAGTAAAGCATAACAAATCCTGTAGAAAACAATATTGACATAGTGGTGGTTACTTAGTGGTACAAAGGTGTTAGAATGCAGGTCACTATTTCCATCCTGCTTAAATGTTAAGCTAAGTTAGTACAAGCCTTGGTAGTCAGATTTACTATGTGTTCCGTCTCTTATTCAATCTCATTCTTGCCCCTGAATATTGTCGTGTATACTTGTGTTGAAAATCATAAATAGTATTGTTGCTTTATGAGATAGCCTTGGATGCTTGCTATTTGAGGTAGTGCTAAGGGACTCTTTTTGGACACAGTCAACCATGATCTTGTTTGGTGTTAAATAATTTAGCTTTCAATGGCTGAATTTAAATATTTGTACTGATCTGGCCATTATTTGTAAATAATGAATTGACTGTTTGAAAGGTTGTTGAGATTGATTTGAGGAGTTATCTCAAATGAAACAATAATCGTTTGAACATTTCAAATGAAAACCAGTAAGAGTTTCACACAAATTTCAATCCTGAATTAAAGTTCATGTTCCAGCTGACGTTCAAATATTCTTTTTTAACTTATATCTTGGATATTCTTCTTGTTCAATGGCATCCAAATACTGCCCAAAGGCCTTAATAATTATTGAGAATTTATAAGCTGTGGCCCTTGTTGTGCATGCACTTACAATGTTCTTCAATTGCTAGGTTACCGTGCGTCTACTTTGATTGGTAACCTTCGAGTATTAATAAGCTTTATTGATTGATGGCAAAGTCGTCATAAATACTAAACATATGAAACCATTCATCTTCTACTACAAACATATCTGGTAGGGAGAGGGTTGATGTATGCAACAAAGTAATATAAAGGAAAAAGGGCAATGAAGGTGGCATAACTAATGGAAAATGCAAGGTAGAGGAAAGATGGTAACAGATAACAACCATAATAAACGACATGAATAAAGAAAATTATTATGACATAAATGGTGCCCCAGACTGCACCAAGTGTAATCTTGTCAAAAATTAGTTAACACTCAACTACCTACTAATCTTTTATCTTAATCTGCGACTTCCATGCATGTCTTTGGTCGATTGAAGCTGTGCAAACTATTGACCTTCTGTCAAGGGAAATTTTGATTTACTATGAAAAATACAATGTTGCCGAAGAACTGTATGTCACTTCACTGATATTTACAATGGTATTGGTCAAGATATTGTTTACAGTCTTCCAAAAAAAGCACTTCTAAAAATATCTAATTTACATGTCTCAAGGAAGATGATTCTAACTCTACTTTTAACAGTTGTGTTTCTAAGAAAAATTTTCCACAAACAAAAATTCACATGACGTTATCAACTAGCATACAAGGTATGTAAGCAAAAATCGATTCCCAGGAGTGCCAAAGGGGAAGAAAAATGTATGCAGAAATCGGTTCCCAGGAGGACAAGGGGAAAAGAGAACACTAAAGCGAAACCTTTTTGATATAATTTCATCTAAAAGATGGACTAACTGTCTCGAAATTCATGCACACTAATCTATCTTGAGCTCTCCAAACTTACTCTTCTCCTGATGCAATGTGCTGAACACGCCATCCAGCTCCGGGAAAGCGGACAACAGTATCAGCTCAACAAGATCAAGGACGAACAGCTTTAGACACACAGATGACTGTAAAAGAAACAGTGCCTCAATTAGTAGTGTACTTCAGGAAAGGTCTTTATAACACAACCCAATACAAGCTGGAGATTAGAAAGGTTACTTAAATAAAGGCACTGACGATATTACCTGGATGAAGTAATAAAGGTCCTTTGCACATTGTTCGTATTCCTTGTGACCAACGAGTCCGACAACAGCAGCTGGTGCTTTTTCTGTAAAAGGTTATCAGAGTAAATATTGCAAACTATTATCGATTTTCATGAATGTTGAAATGGTCAATAGCCAATGGCACATGTTTTCTGGGCGACCTACCAATCATCAGCTCGTATACAAGGTTTGCACGTCGTTCGGCTTCCTTCTGTTGTATCTCATCCAGTTTCTGGATATCCTCTACTGTTGGTGATGATGAAGTAGTAGGAGGTTGGTTTCGTGGAGAACCAACGGATGGACTGGCAGATGGTGTAGGACGTTGTCGCCTTGGATGCTTTGTTATGAATATTCCATCAGGCCATAGAATCTACATGGAGCACAAAGAATGAGAACACCCAATACAATAACAATAAAATGTTAATCACTGAACCTTGGTATCATGAGTTATCCGAAACTACTTATACAGGCTTCAAAGAAAAAATATACACCACCACCCTGTTATTAAAAAAAACATACTTTATAAACACAGCAATACTTGATACTATAGCTTTTTCTCTTAAAGCACGCTTACAAAACAAACCAACACCACCAACCACCACCACCCCAAAATGGAAAACATACATAAGAACCAAAAGATATCAAAAGGAGGAAAGCACATTATTTAAATTAGCAAATCCTGGAAAATTGAATTCTAATATATGGGATGTATTGATAGATTAATCACATAAACTGGGTATTCAAGTTGATTTGTTGTAATCAGCTGTGAGATATGGGATATATTGATAGATTAATCACATCAACTGGGTATTCAAGTTGATTTGGTGTAATCAGCGTGAGAAGGAAAAGCAACAAAATTGCGACACTTGCCTGCTCAACACGGCTGATGCCTGCAGCAACTACTGAACCCCTGCGCAGACGCTGGATTTTTTCAATCAGCCAGTCATCAAATGCATCACCCATTCCCAATTGTAAAACCTGTTTCGCCACCCAGAATGCCTTTCTCCTGGATGACAGCCCAAGAAAGTTATAGCTGAAATGCATAATCATTGAGGTCCAAGTGCATAACAGTTTGACAAGTATATTACCTGATCCATCCACCATCTTGGAGCTGAAAAATGACGTCAACCAGATCTAGAACAGGTGCACTTACCTTTGGAGGCACCCACTACAGTGAAACGAAAAAAAAAAAGGTTCAAAACCTACTTGAAAGGCTAAAACTAAATATGATTCTTTTTTTTTAAATTGATAAACTAATGTAATTCTTGCTATAGAAACAAAAGGAAAAAAACATCATTAGAAAAAAGGGTAACTTGCATATCTTTCAATCTAACGCAGTCCAGTTAGTAGCAGCTACCTCTATGGGAAGGGAGGAATCAACAGGAGCATCAACAAAAGAATCAGATGATGTAGGCAAGGCACGTGAATTAGTTTCAACTGATTTTAGCGTCGTTTCTGTGGCTGGGATTGAAACTTTATTTGTTTGTACATTGTCAGAGTCACCACTTGAATCCTCAAAAGTTTCTTTTGTTGGTCTTTTTGGAGGGGACAGTGTGACATATTTTTTGCCATATCTTGATTCATCCATCATAGGATGATGCATCAAGACTCGCTCCTTTCTTTCAGCATAATGCTCTTCCATGGAGGATATGATATCATCTCTTGGGCCAATCCTGGGCAGAGGTTCTTTACTTGCTTTGCGTATTGTATCATCCAGGTTAACTGAAAGCCAATAACAAGACCAATATAAAAATCGAAATGCAACTTTCTGGCCCCTAACCATGCCAACTAAGTGACTCACCTGGTAATGTATCGATTATGGAAAGAGAATTTGAAAAGCTATATGTCTGCATAACAGTTCACAAGATCAATGCTCTGTGTTCAAAGAATGGTATTTAAAGATAAAAGCATAGAAAATCAATAATCTTTCAACCTGTGAATCAACACTGAGGAAGTCCCAAACCTCAATGGAGTTGGAAACAGTTGGGAGTTGCAGCAGTTTCTGTGACAAAACCAGAAAAACTGAATCAAGTGAAAATCAAAGATAACACACCTAGGGGAAAAAGGAAATAATTGAATAGCAAAGAGAAAAAGTGAACATGATAGTTTAGAGAAATAAGAAAGGTCCAATTCACAATATTCTTGCTTTTTGAAGCTTCCCATGACATCATATATCACCGTAACTAGTCATATCTAATCAACTTCAGGAAGAGAAGAAGCACTTTTCAGGAAACATAGAAGTCAAATACAATTAAAGAATTAAGACCAAGATAAATATACAGCAATGAGAAGGGAAACAGTATGAGGTAAGAACTTAAGTAACAATATTGTGATATCAAAGAGAACTCTGATAATGGGACTCTGTTATAGATAAAAAAGGAATAGTCAAAAAACACTTCTAAATGCCATCTATTAGAGCACCACCTTCATATATTCGTTAAGAAATTTGCATCGTTCTCGAATGACTTGAACATCCAGACCTGTAGAGAGAAAATGTTTGGGTGGCAAATGAAGATTGTACTCAGGATACTCTTTAAGACGTCTGTGTAGCTCCTCAAAATGACGAAACCTGTCACAAACAGCAGCAGAAGGAAATCACGTCTAGGATAGTAGGATATGTTGAGATAATATTCGGGATAAGGTGGTGTCTGACATTCACAATAATGATAAAGCAAAAGGTTACATAACGAGACCTTCTTTTGATGGACCAACTATGATTGTTAACGTCTGTAATAGATAAGGAATAAACTGCAAAAGTTTTCGAGCCACTCTTTACGATATTGGCACTCAAGACCTGCAACACACAAAAGGAAACATCTGTGGATGTCCAAAGCTGCGAAAGTAATTCAAAAAGGGTATGTTTGATACAAATGAAAATAAATCCCACAGAAAATGTTTTTCAGGAAAATAAGTAGTTCTCTAACTTATTTTCAAGTGTTCAGTTGGTAAATGGATATCATCTTCCAGAAAATATTTTCAAATGTTTGGTTGACCGTTGAAGAGGAATGTACTTTCCACTCATTTGGTTGTAAGGAGAAATAGTTCTATTTAGTTTTTACTTAAAAATGTCTCCATAATAATTTAAAGAGGGATTAATTAGCTATCTAATAAAAATGACTATATCCTCAATTTTGTTTTGTAAGAAAATATGGAATTTTATTTTCAAATGTGGACCTGAAGTTAAATACATAAAATCCAAAATTAATAATAATAAAATTGGAAAACAATAAGAAAGATGAATTACTGTTTGAGTGTACCAAGACAATATAATCAGAAGCATCAAAATAAGCTGTATGATAAAATGGAAACAAGACCTGTCACCATCGACTTTGTAAACTTCTTTGGATTTTTTCCATCAGAGAAATTGGGTGTAGGGGAAAGAATTCGGAGTGCACCACTAGAAAATCCAGTTGTGTAATGCCAATGGTTTGACTTCCCTAGGTATCCCGAAGTTTTTCAGCTTTTTAGGAAAATGTGATCTCGGGGAATAAATTTCTGAAGAATTTACCAACCAAACATGGCAAAATTGGAAAAAGTAGTTCCAAAAAATGTTTTCCTTCCTACCAAACACACACAAAGTGAAGTTTATGTAAAAAGGATGGCAATCACATCTGTACCTCACATGTTAACTTCAAAAAGGAATCAGCAATTATAGAACTTTTAACAGAATTAGCACCCATTTTCTGATTTTCGAGAATGCTGCTTGACAAAGAAGATGATGATGCATTGGTGCCACTTGAAATTCTACCAGGCATTTTGGTATCAGAGTGATCACTCGGAACTTCTGATTTCTCATTATCTTTAGAGTTTAATATATCATGTCCATCCCCCAATAAGAAGCTCGATCTTTGAATCTCTTGCCATACATGCTCTGTCTGGCTACTTGCTCTGGATTTTTTCCTCGCAGATGGTACTTTATTTAAGTGCTTAGAGCGAATATGACCTTTGCTAGCTTTTCCCTTTCTTGTCTTATGAGCATTACTTTCAAGTGGATGATGAATGTGATTGATATTCCTTCTATTTTTTGCATCCCACACTTTATTACCAGGAGAATCAAGACCTGTCACACTAATAGGTTCCTCATCATCAGTAGTGTAAGAACTAGTGCTCTCTGATTCAACCTCATCCAAGTTTTGCTCATCTTCCTCTTGATATTGAAATGGTTGAGTATTAGTTTTCAAATAATGGTTCACATTAACCTTATTTTTCCTCTCGCTCTCTTTCTGCCCAAACATTCCCTTCAAGTGCTCCTGCGATTTAGGTGTCCCTAGCAAAGAATTCTGTTGGAGTGAATCTGAAGCTAGATAGCCCTCTTCTTTCCTTTTATAGTTTCTTCCTTTTGTCCACATGTTGTCTAAGTTTTCTGGAGCCAGGGTTTCAGTCTTTCGACGTGACACTAAATCTAGCATTTCACCCCACTCTCCTCCAGAGCGATGTTTCTGGAGACCTCTCCCACCTTCTGTGTTGGTTTGGGATGGCAAAGAACTCCAAGAACGTGTAGACCGTGTATCAATCGAAAGCAAAGGATCCTTTGACAAATCTGCTTCATTCCCATTGTTCATCGTATTATTCTCCATAGAATCATTAGTTTGGTCCCTTTTAAACTGAACAAGTTCAACACCTTTCGCAGAAGGATCCAACATCCCAGAAAAATCATCTGCTGATACCTTTTCTGATACTCTTGGACTTGATTGTTGTTCTGTTCGAGCTGCAGTAGGACCTTTATCAGCCTTCTTGAAGGAAATAGCTAGAGATTCAATCCTCTCGTTAATGAACCTGACAAAATGTTGGTGATAAAAAAAAACAGAAATGAGGTTATATGGCTACAGGAAGCAAGAGCCAAAGGAATAGTTACCTAGGGTTAACTAAATTCAGCACTGGTCGTATCACAACGCAAGCAAGAAGCTCCCTCACAATGTAGCGAAATAAAGAACATTGCAAGTCCTCTGGCCTGAACGTAAATGAAATAAGGCCATCCATAAGATGCTGGAGAACCTGCAGATAGAGAAGAAAATGGTGTGAACTAGATGAGACAATCCTACATCAAAAGTAATATAGAACAACTGATTATTGATTTTGTTTGGGGAAAAGAATGAGATTACCTTGTGTTCAGCTTCGGGAGAAAACAAAGCCGGATGTAACTGGTCATCAGCAGCCAGCGTACGTTTAAGTTCCAGATCTCGCTCTTCTATAGTCAAGGATCTTGAATTTTTTTTTTCAATCTTCAATTTGCATGTACGGAACAACTCCAAATGAGTGCATACTAGACTGACAATATCCCTGCATGATTCCAATGAATGACTTCCTTGAGGATATAATATAACATAAACTAAAGAGGCAATATGTCAGTAGCATCATGTAACTACAATTCTGAAACCTTGTCAAAAGATCTATAATATTGACAGATCTCATCCGATGTGAAATTTCCCCTAGCACGCCATTCATGATCTGCACAAGTTCCTCTGGACCCTGTCTATCAGAAGTTATTCGGCAGTACCAGAGATCTGTCACCCACTCAGAGACAATGTGTCTGGTGAAGTGGTCTATTGCATCTTCCACAACAGGTGAATCTACTTTCTTCCTCCAATCAGAATTCTCATCAACTGTTCTTGGACCATCTAACTGTTTCTTCTGAATAGTACTATCTAATGAGGGCGACTTGCTTTTATATGTAGCAGCTTTTATTCGTGCATCAAAGTCCAGAGATAGATAGCGAAGCATAACAATTAAAAGAGCAGCAGCAGGCAAGTTGACAAAAACTGAAGAGCTCGTTACTGCAAGTGGAAAGGACAGCAAAAATATCATAGGTGAGAAAAGAAACAGAAAAGGCATAGAGACATTCACCCAAGATATACAGTAAGATCCAAAAGGAATGTCAAAAACAATAAAGTTGAAGTGCGTAACTAATTAGAAAATGACAATCAACAGCTGCTGCAAACACCCAGGCTCCCAGTAAAACTGAATACTCTTATAACAGTAAAGTCTGAACACAGAATCTTTGTCGAGATCCATGCAAGTTCAATAACAACAGTGACAACATATCCACAAGTGAGGTCTGGAAAAGATTAATTAATTAATTCTAATTTACTAAACCACCTGATTATGTTTTTGAAACTTCACGTCTAGAGTCTTTTCGAGAAGAATCACTTCGTGTGAGGTCTCCAAAGTCTTACATAAAGATTGGGTTCCTCATCTTCTCTTAAGCTCATTTATAGAACCTATGTCATTACTAATCCACAATAACAGAAGAAGGACAAAAAGGTCTTTTTTAACAGGGACTCATTGCAATAAATTTGTGCAAACTCAAAAGCTTTGTCATGATAGGCATGCAACGTGCAGGTTGTAAGACTTACCTCTACACAGCTGAAAGCTTCAAAGGAAGCAAGTATTGCCATAACTAAGGAACAAGAAACTTAATAAGGGACTTTGCGATATGTCATGGCACACCTTCAACTTACCGAGGGACATGACCTTAGATGGGGTATTTTGGACGTCGAGGATTAGGGTAGAAGGTTAGTATGTAGTCGTATATAGTCTCGATGCATTCCAGTAACATTCGTACTAATCTCGTAATTTTTGCCCTTCGATGTCTATTTAATACCCATTCTTCATTGTTTTCGTTATCACATTATTTTGATGTTGTTATTTTCCCGTTATCTAAATGCCATGCAATAATTTTGTTATTATTTGCTATGTAAATATTGCTTTGTTCTTAGTTACTTGAGCCGAGGGTCATTCGGAAACAACCTCTCTACCTTCACGAGGTAGGGGTAAGGTCTAGGTACACTCTACCCTCCTCACGCCTACTTAGTGGGATTACATATGGTATGTTGTTGTCGGTGATTTTGCTATGCATGTGAACCTTTATATTTCTTAGAAAATCTTAGTCTTTTATATATTATTCTTGCATTAGCTCAACTAGAATCAGATGTAACAAATTACAAGATTGTGTTATTCTTATTATAGGGGTCGTTGGACAACTTGCATGCATTTCGATTGTTCCACCGAGTTTTTGCATTTCTCATCAATATAGGCATAGTAACTTTGTGCAACAAGACTTAGATGGGAGGAAATTAATTGAAGTCCAAGATTAATCACCAACCGACTTATATGGTACTAAAGTGTAGTTATTATTATAGTTTTTGTTGTTTCGTAGTTGTGGATCCAAACCCTAATCTCTCAAGATCTTCACTACAATTTTATGGATGGCTACAACTTTAGGTGCAAGTAATATAACTAAGGAAGTTGTATTATTAACAATTCAACAACACCAAAGAAGTAGAAAATCGCATTGCCAAGGTCCTCCTATCCCCTCTTGCATGTCAACCGTAACAAGGGAAATGCTTGAACATTAAAAAGATTATATTTTATCTGGATACAGTCAAAAGGATATTCCACTTATAGATATCCAATAATAGCCTTTGATTAACTCCCATTCATATAGATTGCTTCAAGATTAGGAACGTGTTTAATGAGAGAAAAAATTCATATTTGTGACCCTAACGTACCATCACATGGTGTAGAAAGAGATATTCACACCCCTAATCACGTAATTTTGTGTAACTCGCAAATCAAGAAGATAAAATGTAGTTCCCTTTAATCTCTTTTGGTTCCATGTTCATAATTGTCGACTTGAATCTTTTTTAAGAATTGTCTTTCAAAACGTCGCAAAGACAATTCCTTATGTAGTCTCAGGAAGCATCCAAATTATCTTGTTGGTTCTATTTGTACATACTCAATTGTAAGATTTCATATCCATTCGATAAATCTTTAAGTGTCTTAAACAGGGAACCAACCATAAAAAAGAATTCGCATAATAAATTGTATGTATCATGGTAAAAACAACATCACTCATGCAATTGATTTTCAGTCATTAAGAATTTGTTTCCGATAATGTAATTGTCTTCACTTCTTTTGTTTACCTGTGTGGAATTTTTGTCTAGAACATGCACCCGTTAATATTGCACTCTTGAAACTATTTTCAATATAGTCCGATATCATGAACTTTCACCCTCTTTATCTCCAGCTCTTAAGCTGATGGATGCATTCTTCAGGAGAACTTCATTGTAGAGTGGCATACTGAATAATGTAAAAAAAATCCAAGGATGTTCTCATTTTCCCTCAAACTCATTAATCTGGGTTATACATGAAGAAGATACAACAATCCAACACTAAGTTTCTAAACTCTTCTACAGGTCATGAGTTCAGTAGTTTAAAGCTTATTGGGCATTTATTTGAAAGCGCTTTCAGTAACTTAACAAGCTTTTAAAGTGTCACAATCCAAGCCTATGGCACATATTGTCTGCTTCGGCAACAGACCTTAGAGATTTGCCTCTTGGGCTACACTATCATCGAGCCTAAATGCATGCATACGATGTGAACTTTGACACGCTCTCATAGATCCAGCCTCCATCATGGGCATCGCATAAAACCATACTTACGGACTCAGCAAGGATGTTGAGGCTTGCCCCACCATCATATTATATAAGCGTCGGGCTCTGATACCATATTTGTCGCAACTCAAGCCCATGGTATGAATTGTCCACTTTGATCCAACAGACCTCAAGGATTTGTCCTTCGGATTACGTCATAACTGAACCAAGTACGTGAGATTTGCCTAAAGTTCTATGTGCAATCCTTTTTCAGAAGCTTGCCACCTTTGAAACTTGTCAATCCTTTTCTCGACCCTTCCTCTTGTCGACCCACCCTCCATCATGGGCATCACATAAAGTTTGAAAAACAAGCTTACAACATTTTTCAAATTCGTTGAGAACTTAATTAGCTAGTCTTCCTTGTTAAGTATTGTTTGCAAGCTTTTTAAAAACAATTATCTGTTTGAGATTCTAAATCTCAAGTCACCTCGTGACCAGACATCTTTGCTTCTTTTTTTCCATTTTTTCTATTTCTAGATAAGTAATGACAAGACAACTTTCCTTTAAAGTTCTTCGAAGATGTGTGTGTGTGTGTGTGTGTGTATGTGTGTGTGGTATGTAACTAACATTTGGTAATCTAATTGTGATCTGTCCAAATCTTCTACATGGAGTTGAGAATTCAGGGGTCTTTTGGTTGGCGGGATGGGATAGACAAGAGTATCCAATGGGATTAGCCATCTCACTTTATACATGGGATAAAGTAATCCCTAACCCCACCAACCAAATGAACCATCACAGTTTCTGGCCATGCAGGTAGAAAATACTCACAAAACCAAAATGACCCTTGTTCTCAATTAATTCACTACTTTTTTTATAAGGTAACATTTTATTAATAAAAATTCCAACAAGGTATAATTATTTCACTATTTCATTAAGTGACAAGTCGATATCTAGCATCTCCAAGATTTAAAGGAAATATCATAGTTATTTGACATAGCCTAGACAAATTACTAACCCTACTGAATCTTCTTCTCCTCAAACTCTGCTTTCTCATCTCACCTAAGCGGCAATAACATTACGGCAGCTGTATACTGGACGAAGAACATATGTTCATGAGCAACCAAAACACTTGATTCTAGCACAAGACAAGAAAGAAAAATGTATGAGAGACACTGAGAAAATTTCCTCTCGACAAACAACCTATATTGCAAGTTAGTTTTTTTTGTCCACATATTCTCCAAATGACCTCAAAATCAATAGAGATACCCAGCTACAAAGGAAAAGAGAAACAGAGAAATGAGGTTAAATCTAGCTGCATTCATGTACATACTACGATAGTTGCATATGTCAACAATGCACAACAATCACAGATATAGAATAATGAATGATATTTTGGACGAATAAATATGTGCGATATGCAAGCAGCATATCAAACCGCTTACATTCAACTTGTAAATAGTTACATACAAAGTTAAGAACTTGTGAGCAATACTTGAGGCATGGTTCAACATACCTCTAGTAAGCAGTAACATACTTCTCATCTATTACCATTTCGATCAGAACCAACAGCCCTCATGGATTTATTCCTGAACCATATCTATTTAAAATCCTAAAATCCTGAACTACGAATGGTTGTTCGTTCTCTATTAATTTTTTTCCAAAGCTACTATAGAAATATACTACATACAGCAAAAAAAACACCGTTCACAAGTCAATCGATAACTTTAATTGATAGCTCAGAAGGAGGAAAATTAAATCATTCATCATCATCACCAAAAATGGAAAACATAAATAAGTAAAGTAGTCACTCACGAGACATGATATAGGAAAGTCCAATGACACATAAGAGCAAGATTACAATCCGCTTTTTAGCTTCTTCAATGAGGTCCCGAACCGTCACGACCTGCCCTTGGGTGGTGCTCATGTCGGACCTCGTCCGCCGATCAAATCCTTCGCCACCACAACAAACTTCAGTCCAATTCACGATAAACACAAGCAGAAATGGACAAATTCAACTTCTGAATTTTCCAATTTTTATCAATTGAACCAGCAACAAATCGGCGGACATTCTCATCTACATGCGATCACGCTATAGAATCAACAAAACACAATCCCCAATGTAACCGGTGCAGTTTTCTCTCTCTAGAAAAAACACCTTCTCGCTCTAACTTCTCTGGAAGCGAAATGTTCAAGTGAACAGGACTGATACGAGTTTTAACTAGTGTTGCAGAGTTTTTTGTTGACGGCTTGAAGAAGAGGAGGGAACGCCGCGTGGGGAAATGGGGAAGTGACGGGATCGTCCGGTTGATCGATTCGATTTTGTTGAAACTTGAAAGGGGAAATAAACGTGTCATGTGCCTATTTTCGTCATTTCGCACCTTGAATTCCGTTTAGCAATAACTCATGCTGATAACCCCTCATCCTCGCTTATCTGTCCCAAGATGCATGTAAACTAATTCTAATTTTCTAATTTCTAGTGACAAATTTATTGGAATTTACGGTTTGGACCTTTTCCCTCTAAGTTTTGTGCGCCCCAGCAGAGACGAGCAACAATTATGGCTGAGTCCAATTTGGGATTTGAATTTTATAAATTCTGATAATGAATTCAAATATTAATGGTATTGGGCTCTAAATTTAATTATTATGATACATTTAGTAAATTCTTGGATACATATAATGAGTTTGAGTTAGAATCATTAAATTTTGAAGGCTCATAAATTAGAAGTGGCTTGACAATGTTAGAAAAAAGGCAAGCGTCTCAGATTTTTAAATTTGAGGGGCCCCAAATTTTTATTTTAGTAATAATAGATTATAGATTTTTTAAAAAGAGAAATACTAAGTAAGTACATACTATTTATTTCATATAAAAAAAGAATTAGTAGAATAAATTTGGCACGTCTGAAGTATAATTATACGATCAATTGAAAAGATTTACTGAATGAGACTAATTATAATATTCTTTTTTAAAATAATTTTGCATTCCAAAGATATAGAAGAATAAAATTCATAAAGAAATATGTTAATTTATATTTTTAAGTTTAAAACTTCCATCCGATTTTCCCCTTAGGTTATTAATGTGTTTGAGCCACTCCTGTCGTAAACTTAATATGTATATTCGCCTTTGATTATATGCCTTATAAGTTAAAACAAGCTATATGAACTTCACTAATTACCTTGCTTGATATATTATATATATGTTAAAGTTATTTATATTTTTCATTGGCACATAAATCTCTATTAAATTAAAATAATTATATAAAACATAGGATCTAAGATAATCATACTAACAACAACAACATACCCAGTAGAATCTCACAAATGGGGTATGGGAGGGTAGAATGTACGCAGACCTTACCACTACCTCATAGAGGTAGAAAAGTTATTTCCTGGGAGCTCTCGTCACAAAAACTCATAAGCAGAATAAGCTAGATATGAAAAACAGGAAAGGAAGAAAAAGAGAAAGTGAACAGAAAGAGCGATTAATAACGAAAAGCACATGATAACAAGTAAATACAAGACAATTAACATATATAAGGCAGATAAAGACAACACCGGACAACTCCTACCTATATAACCTATTAGCCTGCTATTCTAATTCGCGACCTCCACTCCTTCCTATCTAAGGTCATGTCTTCGGTGAGATCAAGTTTCACCA